>CP137673.1:16923829-17441513 GCA_037976565.1 Mesocentrotus franciscanus
GCCAATTGACTTATATGCACAGAGCATACTTGTACATTTACATGTACCTCAAAACAATATTAATTTTTAAAGATAAATGATATAAAAATACCTGAAAAAATATTTCATACAAAATGAGAATTCACAAAAAATAAACATACATGTACACATGTCACACAGAGATCATTATCTCTTCAGTTTAATACTACATATTCTTCTGTGCATATGTATACAATAAATTTGTATAAAGCCAACAAATCTCAAGCCACTTGAAAGATTTGAAAAAATTGTGAAACCTGTCTGTAAAGACCACTCCAGGGAGACAAGAAAAATGGTCTTTGTAGGCAGGTGGCATCTGTCCACAGCTTCTTTTGACCATTAGAATACTAAGCCCAAGAAAACTCTGGCTGGAGTCTACCACATAATATCCACTGGTTAGTACATGTAAAAAAACACTTTCAAGGGAAACAAAAGAGGGATCTTTTTGACAAGCGGTCTTTCTACACAGGTGATTAGTACAGCAGGTTTGACTGTTGTACTAATTACAAACATTTGGACGAGTTGATCAAATAAAGCAAAAGATTTGTTTTAATGAAAGATCTTTTTTCATTTCACTTAAAATGGATTTTTAATCATTTTACATGGTTGATTATGATATGTCAAGTTACAAACTCAGAAAATATGTTAATAATTTGCAAAACTGCATATCAATGTAGAAAAATACATATTTCATTACAAGTGAATTACAGAATATTGTGATTAATATACAGTGGACAGTTTCATTTCCAGATAAATTATAGACATTTTCTTATAAATACTCTACGCAATAATTACACACTGTACATGTACATGTAGATCAAGTGATCAAATATTATTTAAAACCAAAATATACATTTTATTCTTTAAAAAATAACATCTTTAGGAATAAGCCTTAGCAGAGGTAGCTTTCACTGAAAGATTTCATAGAATTAAAGGGCGAAAGGAGAAAAAGCCCTTGTTCCATCTATAATGGCAAAAAGGGTAAAGGCATTTAAATGATCTGCTGTATATACAGGCACATCTGTGAAAAGGTGGCAAAGAGCAGCATATGCGTTGATACCTTATCCCTAACATAATGCTGCTATATACAGAATATCATTGTATGAGGGTGTAATAATGTCACATTCAGACATGGAGAAAGACTGCTCGACATCTAAAACCTGAAGAAGAGGCTGGAAAATCATGAATGGTGAATTCGAGTCGTTGATCGGGACACTTGTGGTCATGAATGCTGCTGCTTTATTTATTTCATGGATGTTTGAATTTGTTTTACTGCTGTTTAAAAAGTTCTTTTAAAATGATGGTTTTCTCTAATATCATTGAAGGACTCATTACAAATTCACAACATTATTCTGCCAATACGTATACTACCTTTATAGATGAGTTAATCATGTGCTTCGTGCTTGATTACTTCATACCGGTACTGATTACTTCATGCTCACAAACATATAAATGATTGTTGTTATCAAGGAGGAAATGAAGTCACATACTCTGCAAAAGACATCAATAATGTCAATCGGATTATAATTTCACATAACATGAACACTTGCATTTCCTTTGAGCTCTAGTATTTCCATTGTGTTCTTACATACATTTTACTAGCATAAAGTGCAATTTCCACCAAATTGCACTTTATGTTAGTAATATGTATGTAAGAACACAATGGAAACAGTCATAAGCATACTATCTTAAGTATATATATCAACATAATCGATTGGCATATATGCTCACTGTGATAACATGTATCTAAAACCTTTATCTGTTCTGACTGTTTGATAAAAGGCAACGTTTTATACAGACTCTAATATTTTGCATTATAATATTTTGCATATAAAATATTTTGCATTATGCAAATTAAATTCAGAATAATCATCTTAAAATGTTTGTACTATGTTTAGGAACCTTAATAACATTAGTGTTAACTTTAGATTTATTTTAATTTGGTTACCTACATACAATTTTATGAGGAAATTATGACTTATTTCCCTGAATTTTCCTTATGGAGGCTAATTTGCATAATATGCAAATTAGATGTATAATATTAATCCAGAAATATGTTAATTATCTATAGTGACCCCTGAACATATCAGTTTAAACACCTACATGTAGATTGATTTGATTATATACCAACAACATACCATTTTATGGGGAAAATGTAATTTCCACTTAATTTTCCATTATACCGTAGCTAATTTGCATAATATGCAAATTCTATTTACAATATCAATCTAAAGATGTTATCATCATGTTTAGTGACCCCGATAACATTGGTTTCAATACCTAAATCATGCCAATCTTGTACCTGGATGCAATTTTATAGCGCTTTTATGTATTTTTTTCAGATAACAGCTAATTTGTATATTATGCAAATTTCATAAATTTCCCATACTTGGATTTCTTGAGACTTTTAATATGTTGCTTAGGGGAGCTTACTGTAATGCATTGCAGTGGAATAAATTATTTTGCCATTAGTGGGGGTCAAACTCTATGTGACTGGTGTAACATGAATATTGACTATTTAATACCGGTACACAAATTTCATGACCACTTACACTCATCCCATACTTTTCATGACTTGTGAAACAATTTGTTACAAACGCCCTTTATCTGCTTATGTACATACTGTATCAATAAATTCACTTCTTAAAGGTTCAATGAGTGGTATACCCTGAAAGTTTGAGCCTGATACATAAAGCTCTGAAGGTGATAGACCGTATTCTTGAAGACCAAGACCAAAGAAAGGTCAGATCTTTAATACTGCATTTCTGCCAATAATACTTATTTTCCTCCTGATATGGCTTTGTGCTACTCATAACCTGGGGCAGTATTCTGAGGATGATTTTATATAAAATAGTACTGAGTATCTTGTGGGATTATTATCCCCTCGCCGACGAAGTCGGAGGATAGAAACGCCACTGTCCGTCCTTCATTCCTTCCGTGTGTGCGTCCGTCCGTCCGTCCATAACAAATTTGGTTTCTGATCAATAACTTCAGTAATGTTTGACGGATTTCAATGAAGTTTGATATGAAGGTACATGGTATCAAAATACAGGCTAAGTTCGATTTCGGAGTATGTAGGTCAAAGGTCAAAGGTCATAGCTCATTAAATATGCGAAAAATACACATCTGGTTTCCGATCGATAACTTCAGTAATGTTTGACGGATTTTAATGAAGTTTGATATGAAGGTTCATGGTATCAAAATACAGGCTAAGTTCGATTGAGTATGTGGTCAAAGGTCAAAGGTCATAGCTCATTGAATATGCGAATCTGGTTTTCGATCGATAACTTTAATAATAATTGACAGATTTTCATGAAATTTTATAGGAAGGTACATGGAATCAAAACACAGCCTAAGTTCAATTTCCGAGTATGTAGGTCAAAGGTCATAGCTCATTAAATATGTGAATCTGGTTTCCGATTGATAATTTCAGTAATGTTTGACAGATTTTAATGAAATTTGATATGAAGGTACATGGTATCAAAACACAGCCTAAGTTCAATTTCCAAGTATGTAGGTCAAAGGTCATAGCTCATTAAATATGCGAATCTGGTTTCCGATCGATAACTTTAGTAATTTTTGACAGATTTTAATGAAATTGGATATGAAGGTACCTGGTATCAAAACACAGCCTAAGTTCAATTTCCGAGTATGTAGGTCAAAGGTCATAGCTAATTAAATATGCGAATCTGGTTTCCATTGATTACTTTAGTAATGTTTGACGGATTTTAATCAAATTTGATATGAAGGTACATGGTATCAAAACACAGCCTAAGTTCGATTTCGAGTATGTAGGTCAAAGGTGAAAGGTCATAGCTCATTAAATATGCAAAAACACCTAATTATATATGTGAAAATGTGGTTAACTTCCTTGCCTAGTAATATAATAGTATAGTCTAATGGAGGTAACTTGTTCTGATGTATATAGGCCATTTGTACCGTGCGAGGATGCGGCTTTGCGTTGACTTTTCTAGTTGAGTTGTATTTCAACATTTTGCTGACTAATAATATAATTACAATGATGCTTGTAATTGGGTTAAATCAAAAGCCTATGAACCTCCCTCAGCCATTTTTCAAGAAAATCCCAGTACAAGTGTGTTGCGCTTGAGGCTCAGTCGCGTAGTGAAAATTGTAAACAAATAATATAAGCACTCTCTTGCCTAATGGACTGGTAGAGACTAGAGAGTGATTTTATTGGCTGAACAGGATCAGAGTGAAATCTAACAACATTTCTTATTGGTTATCCCATCACAAATGGGTGTGTCTTGATGAGACAAAATCTCACTAAAATGATTCTCAGAATACAGATTTAAAAAGATTTTAAGGGTATTTTATCTTACTGAGATAAAAAAATCTCAGAATACAACCCCAGCACAATGCAAAGATGATGGCTTGGTATGTATGATACACAGCAGTGTTACATAGGCATACACTGTACACTGCAAATCCCACAACCATAACATCATGTTGTCAATGGACACTTTAAATATCAGTTTTAAAGACAAATTCAAATAGTATGTACGTAAAGTATCTGATTGTGTGTGGAATTTAATTCTGTATGATATCGCAAGACACAATTGCATAGTTTTCAAATGTAATACAATGATAATGGAAATGGGTATTTTTTTCTACCACATCAGGAAAAAAAGTGGATTGAGGATAGTTTTGGAATGATTTGTACACATGACACAAAGAGATTTGGTTAGGCAGGAGTCAAAAGAACAATCAAAATTGGAAATCTTTGACAACATTTAAGTACTTACAACAAAGGCATCATACCTCACTCATACTGCCAAACCAAACAAGTTTTGGCCATCTATAGTAATGTAAATTCAT
This sequence comes from Mesocentrotus franciscanus, assembly GCA_037976565.1. Classification (NCBI taxonomy): domain Eukaryota; kingdom Metazoa; phylum Echinodermata; class Echinoidea; order Camarodonta; family Strongylocentrotidae; genus Mesocentrotus; species Mesocentrotus franciscanus. Next base: position 16,928,684 of record CP137673.1, read on the forward strand.
GTTTGATGTTTTGTAGGTCTGATGTCAGTCTAAACAGAGTAGCTGAGGTATTACATTATACAGTGACATTTGGATGGGGTCAACATGCCTTGTATGGGTCCAAACTTCACCTTCTCTCCATCTACAGTCAAGATACCCTCCTTAGTATTAAGTGGCTCAAGCCTGAAAGCCTTCACTACCCTTGACATGACAAAGTCCTCTTTAAGGTACTCTCCAGTCTTGAATTTGTCCAAGGTGTTTAGGAGTTTCATGCGCGTTGCTGTCCCGTCCATATACTGGACCATGATGACGCCCTCATCCATTGACCGACCAGGATGGCTCATGAAGTCATTGGATAGGTGGGACATGTAGGATACGAGGACACAAACAAAATCTCCTTGGATGACTGACCAGTTTGGAGGAACCGGATCACTCAGCGAAGGCATCACCCAATCATCTTCATGCACCTCACCCATTGCATTTGCAGCACCTTCCTCGGATGAACTTGCGTTTGCATTCTGGTTGGCACTGCTGTTCCTGGATTCCCCCATCTTTGCCCTGACGTTGGTTTCTATCTGCTGGCTTTCCTGCATGCCAATGCCATTTGAGCTATCCCCTTTCTTGTCCTCTGCTTCCCAGAGGTGACGATACTTGGACTCGTCTTTGACGGGTAGAAATGACAGACGTCCTGGAGTCTTGCGGAGGAACATGATCCTCTGGAGTGCTCCGGCCACAAACCTTGTTGCACCTAGGAAACGGAACCTCTCGCTCTCTATGTCGATGTCAGCTATGATGCCCCAGGCCACAGAAAGAAAGGAAAGTACCGTCTCATTATGGGTCTCGATGCGTACCAGGTCCTTGGGGTTGACTTTGCCCTTGACAATGGCTACGGCAGCATGGCAGGCCATGTTCTTCAATACTTGTTCCCTGAAAGAAACAGCCATTTTGCACTATGAAATAATGAAATATTGGTACATGTAAACAGAGACTTACCCTTTCTTTAATAAAAAATACATGTTGATCATACATATTTTTCCCAATATACCTTAAAAGGCACCTTGAACAAATATATATTCACATTAGGATTCAAAGTTAGGGTGTTCCACTAGCATGAGGGACATGCAATTAGTGTTTGCGACATGAAAATGTATGTACATTAGGCATGGGACCAAACTATTTTCAATACAGCTAGATCCTGATAATCAACCAAAAGGATCCAGATGCTGGGTCTTAATAACTACAACAAAGTCAGATGTAGAGCAAATGAATTACAGTACATGTAGATATACATTAGGACCAATCCCCTTGTCTAAATGAAAATATGAAATAGTCTAAAACTAGTAAAAATTAGTGAAAAACAGCACAGAAATTATTTTTATTTAAATACTATTTTCAACTCTGATTATATTTTTCTTTTATCTTTTGATCCTAATACTTGGCCTAAAAAAAAGTTTTTGTCTATTTTCCATTTTTTCCATGCGAAATTAGAAAAAAAATAGTCTAGTTTTTTAGGATATACCATGAAATTATAGAGAAAATAGCAGAAAAATATATTGTTCGCATGTGCAAAACGACAAGGGTCACCTGTGTAAACAATTCTGTACTAGTACCTGAGCAAAGTTCACTTTGTGGAAATTAGTTATTACGAAAAAAAGCTAATCTATAAGTAGTTTGTAATAAACAGAATTCAGCTCTGTAAGAGAGTAATTACACCCACACAGAAATCAGGCTAAACAAAGCTTATCAGGGCAAAAAACAAAAACAAACAAAGAGCCCACATCGATTCAGCAAAGGAATATCTCATAAAGGAAGCTAGAAAGACAAAAGTATACAGAAACACAAACACAGAAATCTCACATTTGCTGCAGAAAATTTAAATCATGGTCCCATGAACTATAATTTGTTTTAAATCAAATTGCCTTACCCTCTGTTTACCAACACTGCTGAACAAAGTGCATTTCCAGAACCCCCTGGAAGGATTCCCAGAGGCATCTTAAATGCTTCTTCTTTGTCCCGTCTTTCTCCAAACCCATTGATGAACTGAAAGGAAGCAAATATACAAATAATTCAACACTAACATTATTTGGACACCCCAGCATTAAAATTTTGACTCTTACACGGTATACAGTATACTATATGACCAATGGCCAAGTAAATGGTATTTTAATATTTAAAATAATAATATTCCATTCATGTATAGCGCATATCACATTATGCGCTTCCAAAGAGCTTTTGGAAATTATTACCCTAGCTTTGGCTCCGGCAGCCGTTATCAGCACACAGTGCATTTCAAGGAATAATCCTACCAGGTACCCATTTACTTCACCTGGGTCGAGTGCGGCAAATGTAGATTAATGTCTAGCCAAAGGACATTAATACCACGGCGGGACTCGAACCGCAGACCTTGTGATCCACAGTCCAGTGACATATCAAATCGACCACTACACCTCTACAATTTTGTCCCATATGTTACCAGCATTGTTAAAGAGTTTTTAGTAAACCCAATTATATCATCAAGTTCACAGCCCTCTAATAGTTTGGGCCAGACCAAATAACAAGGAAAATAACACTTGTGCTGTTATTTGTTGATTTGTTTTTCTTTATTCTTGGTAATGAATGGGCTAAGTGTCAAATTTATTGGATCTGCTCATCTCTTGGTTGATGAAGTTTCATATTACAGAGGACCTACAACAACATTGCCTCAATGGTGCATTCCATATAGGGATGAGAAAATACTCCCAGAGATTGAAAAATGAATATGCTTAAATTTTGTGCACAGGAAAATAAATAGTAGCTCATAAAGAGTTGATTTGTTTTCAAAATATGGTAGCTCTCTTCATTGGACCAATTTTTCTGATTTTTCTCCTTATTCAAATAAATTTGGTGCCATGGTGAATGTCCTCTTTTTAAAAATTAAACTAATTTGTTAGATTTATCTTCTTTGGAAAACTATTGGTGATATGGATAATTCTTAATGCACTTGTGGGGGAAAATGCAATGCACATCAGTCTGTATAATCCTATAATCTTGCCAACTTGCAATTTTGATTGCAAATACAATGTCCAAGGTTCAAATTAAATTGATATCAGTTATAAAGAAAATATGGTTATTAGGACAGTGATAATTACACTCATTTTAATGTCTTTTGGCAATATTACAACCAAGTGCATCTGCCATCATGTATGTATCATGTAGTACTAGCCTGTACTTTGAAGCTACCGATATCACTTCTTTTAGTCTATGGGCCATGGAGAGCCCCCTCTCCCTCCCCTTAGGCACAAAGGTTAGTGCTGTTTTCCTCTTTAATTAACTAGGGAAATAATCTATTAGAATATGCCTGTTTGCCATTAAGTTGGTGGTGGGTGTGTCCTGCACTGTTGCCATAGTAACAAGAAAATAATGGAATTTTTATAAAATATCATGCAATTGCAATTCTTATTGTATGTCTTTTGAGCTTTTAATTTGATTGGAATAAAAATCTAAGCCATTTGAGGTCATAATGAGGTCACAAAATGGTTGTTACTTCTGTACCTAATCAATATAAAACATTACATCAGTGTCTGAATACAATAATTTCTTACTGTCTGACTGATTCTGATCCAGATTCTGAAGATTTTGTAATGGTTACAGTCATGCCTGGTAGTACATTTGCAATGACAGTTTGGCAGGTATGCTTGGCTTACGAAGATTCAATATTCATGGGCATGGACAAAGAAAATGAACATGTAACTCTCATCTCCTATTCAGCACTTTCATCTACTATTTTCTTTGGTTAGCAAGGACCCTATGCTATGAAAAGACGCAAGTTTCCCATAAAGTTGGTGGTGGGTGTCCCCATTTAGGCTGTTACCATGATAACATATGAAGAAATATTAGGATTTTACAAAAATACCATGTTTGTACAATTCAACAACATAGAAACAAACATCTTTATACATGTACATGTATTTCAAGCTGCCTGCTTGATTGCAACCCAAATCTGAGTCATCTTAGGTCTTAATCATATAAGAAAAAAGGCTGTTGCTATGAAAATGGTAAGAAAGATTGTTGACATTTGTGAGTAAAACCCTGTAACTAATCAATACAGAATATGAAACAACTGTCTGCACAATATGAAACAATGTTTTGTTTCTGTTTAGCTAGGATTTCCAGCTGTCATATTCTGCTTTTTGCCATCTTGTAGGGGGTGGCTGTGACTACTTGGGCTGTGACCATGGTAACACCAAGAAATACTGTAATTTTAGAAAATGCTATATATTTGTAGTTCAACAACATGAAAACAAATGGTGAGCATTTAGATAAATGTATTCTAAGTTACCATGTTGATTGCAATCAAAATGGCCATTAATATTAGAACAGTATTTTGATATTTGTGGAAAAAGACACGACTCTTTCTGTAATATCAATACAAAATCATAAAAAAGCAACTAAGTACATGAATCTTTAACCGTCTAATTGGTTTCAATTTAGATCCAAAATATAATTAGGTAACAGACATGCCTGGCAGGACAGTTGCTATGACAACCCATAAAGAAATATCAAAGTATATACATATATGCTTTGCATACGATTATCATCTACTGAGTACTCTTATTAGCTAATGTTTTGCAGACAGTCGTTTTATATTTTGTATTTATTAGTTACAAGTACTGTGTTTTAGCGGCCACCTCTGTATAAAGGCCACCTGTCAATAGTGGTCACCTATAGTGTCTCCCTTTTAATAGAAAGAAACATGTGTGGGAGGACCTGTCTAGAAAGGCCTTCTGCCTACAGTGGTCACCTTTTCTGTTCCCCTTGGATGGCCATGAAATAAGTAGTACAATATATTCAAGCATTATAAGAAATATAGGAATAAAAGATGAAAGATGGAGAAAAAACAATGAATAAGGAAATAAAAGAAGAGAACGAAGAAATACAAAGTGAATAATAGAAGAAATGATTAGGCCTAAAGGAGAAAAATATAGGAAAAATAAGGAAAGAAAGAGAAGGTAGTAGAATGATTAAAATGATGAATTAAATATATGGAAAGATAACAAAAAGTAGTAGAAAAAACAAAGAAACAAAAAGGGAATAAAAGAAGAGATGAAATAAGTATAGAAACAAAGAATAACATAAGGAAAGATAGAAAGAAGAAAAAAGAAGAATGAAAATAAAGAATTATGTATGGATTTGTAATGAAATGACTTTGTAGCTTTTGTTTGATGTCTGCCTGACTTGCATACCTGGTTACCTGACTGAGCAACCAGGCATGCAGTCAGGCAGACATCAAACAAAAGCTACTAAGTCATTTCATTACAGAATGATAGAAGAAAAGTGAAAGGAGGAGGATGTACTGACAAATCCATAGAAGATAGCATACGATATTCTTTAAAGAAATGCAGATAATTCTACATACAACATTTACAGATCATTAAACATACTATCCCTTTATTATGAAGTACAGCCATCTGACATATTATTTCTCACCTCATAAAATAGCCCATCACCTGAGACAATGATGACCCCATTGTACTCATTCAGGTCAAGGTTCATTGCTAATTCAGTACCATGCCCTCTTTTCTCTGTTGAAGAAACAAAACACGGGTAAGTTTAAAGGCACCATTAAACATTTTGACATGGGTGCAAAATTAGTAAAATAGCTATTTGTTTTAGAATGTCAGAGGAAAAAAACATTCTTGTCAGTTTCACTGAAAATGCTAAAGGTTTAGTATTACAAAATTGGGAAAATACTTACAGCGGAAATCCACCCTGATATTAACTTGGTTTTAATAGAATACAAAATGAGAGAAACAGGTCAGTGGAAGTTTGAGCAAAAACCAATTAAAAAAACAGTTATGAATTTTTGAAGGTGCGATCAATCAAACATGAGGACCGGCGCGACGGTCTATAATTCGAATTATAGACCGTCGCGCCGGTCCTCCCGTAGAGTATAAAGCACCCTTGCTTACATTAGTTTTTATCACCTGACGAAGTGTTGCAGCGGCGCACGAAACGTCGAGATCTTTTAGATTCCTTATTGACCACATTGCGAGACAAACGAATATCACTAGCGATATTATTTTCGATATAATGCTCTTCATTGTATTCAATTTTCATTGAGCCGGGGGAATAAATGATTATCGCATTCACCTGTTATGATTTCTTTAAATGTGATTCCGGCCTCCTCAAATATAGGCTTGGCTTGATCCTTAAAGAGTTGAACTGCTTTTCCTTTTCCACTGAATGGATTGATGCATACCAAGTAGTGCGGTGGTGGTGGTATAAGGGACTCCGTCAAGTCTGTATATAGGATAAACATATGTTATGTAGTTGTGTCATTTTTAAGGACTCAATTGATCAGTTTTTCTTATTCCAATTAGCAATACTATTATTTTGCCCTTATTGCTTCATTGATCTAACAAGAAAGTATCAGAAAATAATAAACATGAAAGACTACAATGGAAAAAATACTTTGACTTCAATTTTTCCATATGTTGCCAACTGAAGAATCTTCATGCTCATTTTCCTTTAACAAAAAAGATGTCTTCTTTCTAGTGGATATGTCACCGGACTGTGGATCATGTGATTTGCGGTTGAAGTCCCGCAGCGGCACCAATGTCCTTTGGCAAGGCATGAATCTACATTTACCACTCTCCACCCAAGTGAAGTAAATGGGTACCCGCCTACCCGGTAAGAAAGAATTCCTGGAATGCTTTAGCGCCTTATTATGGTGGCTCAGCTATTCCAGGGTAATAATATGATACTTTGTATTAAGCACATTAGAGTATAGTCATATAGTACAAATGTAGCTGTGTTATATAAATGGACCTATTAGTAAAATTCTATGGTGTTAAACATAAATTACAGAGTAATAGAAATGGACGCAGTCTGCACAGAAATTTTTCCTCTTACTACTATATGAATGCTTCTGTAAAATATTAATCGGCCCCTGAGAGTCTGAGTAAAGAGTTATCAAGCCCACCTCCACCCCTCTCACAAATACTTTTTTGGGGGAAAATACTCTTGAATGCGTAAAATCTCAATTTTTTTCTTCAATTAACCTCTTATCTATTATCAGATGACTTTATCTGCCCTGGGTGCTGATATAAAAGACAAGTTTGACGACATTAAAGCCTCGGTCACAAATGCCATTACAAACTGCTACGAACGCCGTACGAACGATTTTCAGACAATGGAAATTCGGGAAGACAATGGAAAAACAGGGAGATTCGTATGAAATTATCGTTCGTATGAATCTTTGTGACCGTAGCATTACCAATCTAGCAAAACAAAAACTAGCACAGAAGTCTAAATAAGCTATAAACCCTAAACTTTTGATTACAAAAAGAAAATTAATAGACTTTACGTCATTTCTCTCTACTTTAAAAAAATATAGATTCTTGCCGTATAATAAAATGTGCATCTCCAACTTCTGTATTCATCACACATATACACCGTAAATCTCTGTGTATAAGACGCACCTGTGTATAAGACGCACCCCTATTTTGGGGTCAAGAATTTTTATTTTATTTTTTTTTTGCCCGACTCTGTAGGCAGCAAGCCAGGTCCGTGTTCAAAAACCCACGTGGGGAAGGACCTTCATTTTACTGCGAGGTGCAGTTGGAGGCACCAATTTTTGCTTGTGAACTTGTCACAAATAATAGTAACAATGTTGAATAAAGTTATCAGAATAATGAACATTACACAAATAATAGTAACAATGTTGAATGAAGTATCAGAATAATGAACATTTCAATCATAATAGTAACAATGTTGAATGAAGTATCAGAACAATGAACATTTCAAACATAATAGTAACAATGAAGTTATCAGAATAATGAACATTTGTTTTTAAAACTAAAGATGACAGACAAATTTTCCTCTAAGTCCAAACAGAAATCCGGACATTCAGGTAGTGTTGTTCTAGTTTCCGAGTGGTATGACTGAGCTGGGGGACATTGCCAGGCACAATGCCAGGTGGAAGGGCATAAATCGAAACTTTAAAAATAAAAAAAAAAAAAAAAAAAAATTGTACCCATGTATAAGACGCACCCCCGACTTTCAAAAAAAAATTTGGCGGGAAAAGGTGCGTCTTATACACAGAGATTTACGGCAGTATGTAACAGAGACATAAAGAATGACATAAAGTTTTTTTTTTTACTGACACAAAGTGCTCAAGCACCACTAAATACATGTACTGTACATGTGTAAATGTGATTGCAAAACTAGATGTTCTCAGAAGAAGAAAAAACACAGCCCAAGTTTACAATTTACAGGTTTCAGTCCTAAAATAAACAACACTTTTTTGACCTTCAGGAAAGTTTGTCAAACTTTACAGGCAAATTTTGAGCGAAACTGAAACAATACAATTATCATGATTCAATCTTGATTCTGTAATTTCCATTGTTCCAATCTGACTGTTCTTGAAATCCATCTGTTGTGGTTTTCCAATCAATTTGCTGTACTTGAAGGAGGGGCAAGGGGGCAATTTGCCCCTCCTGGGAGATTTCTGACAAAGAAAAAAACCAACATATTAAACTAGTAGTTAGCAGGTAATAGGAAATATTTTGTAATTCAATAATTCAAGTTGCTCTTGGAACAAGCAACGTTGCAAAACAGTGATAGCTTACTATGCCAAAACGTAAACATTTAGAAAAGGTGATACCGGTAATCTATATCTCCTGATTTTGAGCTATACCCCGAAATGCAAACTAGAGCCATCAAAAAAGTGCTATTTGGATAGCTCAGATATTATGCACTTCATGAGGCCATGGTCTGGATATGCCACTGAAGCTCCTGGATTGAGATATTGTAACGCAAAACAGGCAGGATAAAATTACATTTTGAGGTCAACCCAAAACTTTTTTTTTATTGCTTTAAAAAAACATTGTTTAAGATGGATCTTTTTACAAAAACATGCTTTAACTAAAATAATTCTCTCCAAACTGTTATAGTAAAACCAATGGTGACTGTGGCATATCTAGGTATTATGGTAGCCAGGACAAAGAATGAAATTGCGGTATGTTCTTTGCATCTTTCACCCTAAAAAACACAATTTCTCATGCATTTAACCCATATAAAACTTCATAAATCTATATTTTCCCTTAAGAAAGTTTTCAATCATACATTTGCCCTAAATACAATTATTGCAAATATGTTTTATAAAAATTACAACCTGTGTATAAAACAAATCTATTCCGTCATAAATAACTAAAAAAATGAAAGTTCATGACATTTTCTGTACAAAGCAAATTGGAGAGGAGCTTGCATGATACATCACAGTGTTTCACTGATGACAACTTCCAAAATTGATAACTTTCCTATTTTTAATAAGATTTTGCTCAAACTTTCAGTCTTTCACTAATCTGTTTCTCTCATTTTTCTGCTTTTATTAAAACCATGTTATACCAGGGTGGACTTCCCTTCTAAAACTGTTTTCACACTGGCAAAATTTTAACCGTGGACTATAGGTGGGGTTAAAGGGGTCTTAGCCCCACCTACAGTCGGGGTTAAGCTTAATCCACTTTCTGTTCAGACAAATATTTACCAAAGTGGGCTAGCCCCACCTATAGCTGGCCCTGCAAAGAGCAGGGCTAACTCCGCAATTGTAGTGCTAACTCCGCAACTGCAGTGCCAAGCAAATGAATGAGAACAGAAATAAAAAATATTCTGAATTAATGAATATTCACGCTATACAGCTAGAACGGGGCTAACGAATTGCAGTGAGAACAGCATGAATTTTCTTATTCCGGGATAGGTGATTAGTACAGGACTAAAAAAGCGTGTATGAAAAAGCCACACAAAAAAGTATGGGGTTAAGGATAGTACGGGGCTAAGCAAAGTATGGGGTTAAGCAAAACAAGTGTGAAAAGAGTATTAGTCTGTTAATGGCACAGCAGCAGTCATGAATTATGAATAAAAGCTCATAGGAGGCCAACAAACTTTTTTGTGACCGAGTGTTGAAAGTTGTTTGACTGATCATTCATTCATTCATGACCATGATGACCCTGATTTGTTGCAGATGGTTTCTGGACTGAGTCATTACCCCAAAGGTCAGTCCCATGATGCAAATTGCAAAACAGTGAGAAAATACACAGCCCTGAGCAGTGAGCGATTTAACTCTGGTAAATAGAAAAAGAGCTCTGGTAAATAGAAAAAGAGCTCTAGTAACAAAAAAAAAACCAATAGAATACTTAACCTACTTTCACTGTGAAAAAAACTCAGAAAATCACACTTATACAATTTGTTAAATCCTAAAAGAAATCCCATGAACAGAAAATTATTTGTTTAACTGATGCGAAGCAATATTTTTTTATAATTATTATTATTATCTTCATCATTTTAATAACAGCCTTTCTGTATAGTTCATACCGAAAACTATCAGTGATTCCATTGTATAAATGTTTGCATTCAATTTGACACGTTTTTACAATTGATATCAACTGTATAATGTAATTCAACCTACATGTATGTACTGCCAGTCATGTTTTAAAAACTCTTTATTGAATTGAATTGAGTATTTTACTTGTACATTCTTAGTACTGGTCTGTTACTAGCTTGTAAAATTGAGAATTACAGAGCGAGCAAACCCTTACAATTGATGAAGGCAAAGGGAAATTTGTATGTATGAAATATAAGATCATATTCACTAAGATCATATTTACATGTGTACATGTACATGTAAGTCTATGACAAATCTCAAATAGGGTCAATTCCGTGCAATGACAATGACACATGTACAGTACACTTTTATAAATTTTCCACATATTTCAATCCAAAAATGAAGAATCTCTTGATCATGATGCTTTCTGGTATACCGGTAACTACCAATAGTCATTGTTACATTAAAGAGATTTTCATTTATTTCATTTACTGATAAAATATATGGGATGAATGTCATATGTTGTACACATGTTGGACACAAATCCGACACACTGCACGGACTCGCCTTCAGGTGTATTGGTCGGGTCAGATAATACTCCATCATGTATAGGCCTATTTTACTCTTTTCACACTTGTTTTGCTTAACCCCGTACTTTGCTTAGCCCCGTACTATCCTTAACCCGTACTAACTTTTTGGCTTTTCTCACTGCAATTCGTTAGCCCGTACTAGCCATAGCGTGAATATTCATTAATTCGCTCCACTGCGTAGTCGGACTATTTTTCGTTTCTGTTCTCATTCATTTTGCTTGGCACCGCAATTGCGGAGTCAGCACCACAATTGCGGGGTTAGCCCTGCTATTTTGCAGGGCCAGCTAACCCGTACTATAGGTGGGGCTAGCCCACTTTGGTAAACGTGTCTGAACAGAAAGTGGAATAAGCTTAACCCCGGACTATAGGTAGGGCTAAGGCCCCCTTTAACCCCACCTATAGTCCGGGGTTAAGCAAATTTTTCCAGTGTGAAAGAAAGTGGAATAAGCTTAACCCCGGACTATAGGTGGGGCTAAACCCCCTTTAACCCCACCTATAGTACGGGGTTAAGCAACATTTTGCCAGTGTAAAAGAAAGTGGAATAAGCTTAACCTCAGACTATAGGTGGGGCTAAGACCCCCCTTTAGCCCCACCTATAGTACGGGGTTAAGCAAAATTTTGCCAGTGTGAAAACAGTATTAGTTTCTTAAGTACATTTACATTTAATTTACATGAGGGATATGTTTAAATTGTGTCCTGATTTTACAGAAATCTTTTTAATTCACTCAGTAGCCTGGACTAAACGTGCAGACCAATTCAAAATCCAGTATGTAACTCTGCTATATCATCAATGCAGATATACATGTACATGTACATGTAGGTACAGTGAAACCTCAGGTCGGTCTATTAAGGCCATCCAAGAGAAACAGAAAAAGTGATCACTGCAGACTCGTGGCCTTTCTAGACAGGTTGTACAACATAAATTTCTATCTCCATGGAGACAAAATGCATGGCCACCAAAGTGATAGACAGGTGGCATTCTAGAAAGGTGGCCACTGCGACAGGGGTTTGACTGTAAAAACTCCTTGGGACCAGGAAAATTACCTACTTATATTGTATTTCACCTTGTTTATTCAGAATAATAAACAATATAAAAAAACAGGACCAGCAACATTACCATTTTATAACCCTTGTTTCATTATGATATTGATAACATGTATAACAGTGTTCTTTAATTGTTGCTTGTTTTAGGGACCCTCAGTACCCTGTATAGCACACAGGTATACACCCAGACCTTTGAACTGACAGTATAGACTTTTTATAATTAGAAGCACCATCAGTACTATCTAATCAAGAGTTCAAATAGACAACCCCACCTATCAATGCGTCTGTCAGCATGTCAGTACATCCAAACAGACTGCATGTGACAGAAAACTGTACAAGGCAAGGTACCAGCAGTGTTGACACTGTCCTGAAAATATATCATACATGTAATTGACCGTGGTAATGACTGTAATAGCGGAATCTGTTAATTATTAAAACTTACATGTACATGTATATATGCAAGAGGTTAATATGTAACAATGTAATTGTAGGGCCTCTTATTTGAAGAGGGACCATACATGTATTTTGATAGGTAAAAAAAATAAAGAAAAAAGGGGAAAACATGAGTGACATTTTTCAAAATTGTATTAGTTTGGACAGGTTGGTAATCTAAAAAGTAATTGGTATAACTATAAGTTTGCATTTTTATTGACAATATAATTAATGACAAGGATTCATTTATAGTCTGGGGCGGCGGAGCGTCTTTCAAAGTGAAGGGGCACAAACAAAAAAGGGCACTTTCAGGGGAAAGGGAGCACCTACAATGCAGAAATATACCTGTATGTTACGATCAGGACCCATTTCATATGCACTCTGAGGGGAAAAAATATTTAAAAAATTTTGGGGGCTACTTTTCAAGCTTGCTTGCATGAAAATAACACTTTTTAATTTGGTTTGCAAACTTTGCATTGAACTCTATGCAAATTTTGGGGGGCTCTTTTAAGACTTTCGGGGGCTCTTTTTTGCATTTCGGGGGCAAATTTGCCCCGAGCCCCCGTGTATTTTTTCCCCTGCTCTTAGTCTGGGATAGTTTGGTGACAACGTTGCTTCCGGTCTATTTCGCGTGGCTGCTGGCATTGATTTTGTGTGTGCGTGCTTCATTTTCCAACAGTAATCACAGTTAGTTATCACAATTTCAAGCAATTTTAAGAGTGGATCATTACGAAAAACATATTGCAAGAGCAAGTAAAAGCATAAATATAATAACGTCAACTTTCTATGGTCGTTTTCGTTGGCAAGTGCAAAGACTTGTCCAAAATACTAACGTACAGGACTACAATATACAATGAGCACGATTATGCTTGATGTTAGGGCATTGTCCTCCGCTGCCTTAGATGGCTGTGGTACCAATAATGTAGGCTACCTATTACTAGTCTACATGCACAGGCTCTAATTTGACACTTTACCACAATTCCTAAAGCCTTGAGCAGAGCCTAGATCTGCCAGTTTCTGGCTGTGTCAAACATACAGAGCCTATTGTAGTCTCATTTTGCAGACACTATTATGCAGTTTAAGCACAACGACTGACAAACTTCGTGCCTGCAAACTAACCTGTTACATGTACTACAAATAGCCATTTCATTTCTTTGAAGCGAGATATGGCTCTTATTATAATAATAATATAATAATAATGGTTTATTTATTCAAAATATTTATCGCAACCTGGTGGGGGGGGGGGCCTGAATCGTACAATATTTTTACAAAAGTATTCACATGTTAAAACAGATACACTATAGATTATAGAATCATGATAATACAAGTAAACGATATGAAATTTACTTGGACTGAAAGAAGACACCCTACCTACCCGGTATTAAAGTTCCAACCTTTATAGTTTTTTATGCAAGAAGTCATTTAAAATCTTACCACCAATGGCATGTATACACACACTGAACACATACATGTACATGTACAGTAGGTTAACATGGGAAAATAAGCACTTTAAAGGGGAAGTCCACCCTGATATAAAGATGGTTTTAAAAGAGGCAGAAAAATGAGAGCAGCAGGTCAGTGATAGTTTGAGCAAAAAAACGATTACAAATAAGAAAGTTATGAATTTTGAAGGTGCAATCAATCAAACACAAATTGGCAACTTTGTGAAGTACACTGTACATGTATCTTGCGCTTACGAGCTCCCCTCCCATTTACCCTGTAATAAAAAAAAACTTTAAAACTTTAGAAAATTTTCAATCATACATTCACCCTAAATATAATATTTGCAATTATGTTTTTATACAACCCCTGTATGAAACAAATCTATGCAGTCATCAATAACTGAGAAAATTAAAGTTTATGAAATTTTCTGTACAGTGTAGGCCTACAGAGCAAATTGAACAGAGCTCGCAAGATACGTCACAGTGTTGCCAATTGTGTTTCACGTACAGTAAAGGTGACAATTTCAAAACTTCATTACTCAGTTTCCTATTTTTATTGGGTATTGCTCAAACTTTCACTAAGTTTTCTCTCTCATTTGTCTGCTTTTATTAAAACCAAGGCAAAAGCAGTGTGGACTTCCCCTTTAAGTTTGGATGCAAAATATAACATTTTGAGTCCATGTTTGATCTCTGGAAAATAAAGATTGTTTCATACATACATTTGCAATGAATACAGATATTGCTCTAACTTTCTAACTTGTTTCTCATTTTTCTGCTTTTATTGAAACCAAGATAATATCAAGGTGGACTTCCCCTTTGAAATGATATGAAATGGGATTCATATGAAATTTAATGACATGGTCCATGGACAAACATTACTTTAGAGAGACTCCTGATACATATTATTATTTTTTTTTATTTTTTCATTTTTTTTTTTTTTGGGGGGTGGTACATATGGAACTCAGGCCCACATTTTTCTCAGATACATATCATATCAATTTCACTGTGAAGATACAATTTAACTCACCATCTATACTTGAAAACTCTACTCCCTGAAGAAGAGCCAAAATAATCAAACGCCATTTCTCCACCAATGAAGCATTCTCCTTTCGTGTTTCAAACTCTTCTGTTACCAAATTTAGCTCTACTCTGCGCCTCACGCCACCATCTTTGGGATCTTTGTTATACTTGTATGCAAAAATCTGCAAGCATGCACTCTTCTCCTTTAATTTTAATCTATGATTGGTTTCCTTTTTTCTGGGCATACCGTCGCCGCTATCCGTCGACGACTGCTGGCCGACACCTCCCCCGATGCTTCGGCATCCCACAATGTCACTGAATGCTATGCTGTCTCCTTTCGATTTGGCTCCATTTACGCTCCGATATGTGAGTTTTCCGCGACATATTGAGACATCAACATCAAAAGAATGTTTCCCAATGTTCAGATGGAATTTACCCTGCGTAAGGATATCCTCATCGGCTGGATGATGGGAAAGTGCGTCTGTACTCGACATGGTGCTGGTGCTACTATCCACCTGCAAAGCTTTCGACTTAGTATCCCTAACTTAAGGTTCATCTGTGAAAAAATTTAAAAGAAGCTAATTTCAACTGATTTGGGTAGGTATGGGTATGGACAACTACCAAAAAAAAGGGAGGAGGTATGGGGGTTGGGGAGATTTTTTTATTAGAGGTCAAAGGTCATTGACCCCTGCCTAAATCACACAAAAATTTATTTCAGCAACAAAATATGGTATATAGATGATCTTGGTGTCAAAATGCACAGGATTACGAAAGAAGATGACATAGAATAAATACTGACCCTTAGAATAAAATCTTGACCTCCGAAAAGGAGGTCAAAGGTCAAATATAGATGTTTTATCACTAAAATGTCACATTAGTAACAGGAAAATTACCATATTATATAAAAATGAGCACAAACAAATCGAATAGGCTAATTTCAACCTATTGTGGCGGGTATGGGGTTATTATTTTTCCAAGAGCAGAGATGGAGGGAAATTTCCTTTCTGAGGGTCAAAGGTCATTGACCTGCACTAAAACACTATCAATTGTATCTCAGCAACAAAATATGGTATATAGCTGATCTTGGTGTCAAAATGCACAGGATTACGAAAGAAGATGACATAGAATAAATACTGACCTTTAAAATAAAATCCTGACCTCCGAAAATGAGGTCAAAGGTCAAATATAGACGTTTTATCACTAAAATGTCACATTAGTAACAGGAAAATTACCATATTATATAAAAATGAGCACAAACAAATCGAATAGGTTCATTTCAACCTATTGTGGCGGGTATGGGGTTATTATTTTTCCAAGAGCAGAGAGGGAGGGAAATTTCCTTTCTGAGGGTCAGAGGTCATTGACCTGCACTAAAACACTATCAATTGTATCTCAGCAACAAAATATGGTATATAGCTGATCTTGGTGTCAAAATGCACAGGATTACGAAAGAAGATGACATAGAATAATTACTGACCCTTAGAATAAAATCCTGACCTCCGAAAATGAGGTCAAAGGTCAAAAATAGACTTATTGTGGCGGGTATGGTGGTTTTTATTTATTCCAAGAGCAGAGGGAGAGGAAATTTCCTTTCTGAGGGTCAAAGGTCATTGACCCTGCACTAAAACACTATAAATTGTATCTCAGGAACAGCATGTTTTACATAGGCCTCAATGATCTTGGTGTCAAAATGCACAGAATTATACCAGGAGACAAACAAATAATGAAATGGATTTTTCACAACCAAAATACAAAGTTAAAGGTCAAAATGAGTAAGGGGGTTAAAGTTCATTAGTGGCAAATAGTTTGTGTATGTAAAGTATATGTGCATTTATAATCAACAGTTTGCAGAATACTACTCACAACTTAGAACTTACAGTAACTAACGGCAACACAATATAAATTAATACTACTCAGTCTGTTTCCTCTTCATCGCTACCAATAACTTCTTCTGAATCTATGCTATCTGTTCCATTGGAGCAATGTCCACATCACACTCCACATGCAGATACACATGACATGCCAGCTTTCATGCAGCTGCATGTCATGTTTTGACACTGCCTCTCCCCTTCTTTGCAGTTGCAACAAATTCCTTTCAGAAGGTTGTCTGGCGCGATACCAACAGACAGCATCTTTGGTCTGAGTTTTCTGTTGGAATCTAACTCCCATCCTTTTCTTTTGGGATCAAAAATAGAGGTGTCAAGATGCTTCCATACCACAACTTGAAGATGGGTTACTATTATTAAGGAGAGGAGTTTGGTGCACCTTGCAGAGAGTCTTGTATACAACAGAGAAAGTGATGTCGACTCTAATTAAGAACCTGTGGCATTGCTTAGAATTATTGACTGCTTGAGGGTACGTAGGACATAGAATATTAAAAAACATGGCAGAGCTGACTGGCTGTCCAATTTATTAACACGAGAATAGTATTTACAAAAGACTTAATTTGGGAATACTACTGTAAAATAACAAAATTTCCAAGATGGATGGATATACATGTATGTGAAATATGTAATGAGGACTTTTCAGAAGCAGGAAAGATACAGAGGTTGCACAGAAAGGGATATGAGAATCTAATAAAGCAGTGTAGACGTATCAACAACTCTTCATTAATTATTACAGCGATTCGAATGAAAATGGACTAGCAACACTCATATGACAGTCTATCGTAGATGCCGAAACCTTTTCCTGCAAAAGGAGCTGAACCTGGTCCCAACATCTCTTTTCACAATGGATCGCATGATGAGGAAACCCAAAAAGCATGAATTTGGCAAGATGCTCAAGGAAACAGCTATAAAACATGACTTGGACATAAACAGCAAGATGCATGTTGTTGATGGAGGGTGGGTACTTCATCAGGTAAAGTGGTCCAGAGGTGCAACAACCAAGACTATATATAGTTGATACATATGTCAGGTATGTTCAAAACAAATTCAAGGATGCTACTGTAGTGTTTGACGGCTACGGGAAGAATCGTCAACGAAAGATCATGAACATATGCGGCGGATGGCTGGGTAGAAGGTGTCTCCGGACATGAGCGTCACACCGGACTTGACCATATCATGTGACAGAGGTTTTCCTGGCAAATGAGAAAAACAAAGGAGTCTTAATCACGATGATATCTGCAGAGATGGCAAGCCACAATATCACTGTACGCCAAGCAAAAGATGATGGTGACACGCTGATTGTTAGGTCTACAATGCTGTCGCCTAGGACACTGATATTTTGATATTGCTCTGCTATCATAGGCCTATCCACTGTACTAATTTGTATTAATTACAAGCAGACTTTAATGGTCTTTACGACATCTCTAGCATAGACATCAGAGACAAAGAAGAGTTCCTCTTCAAGTATGGCTGATCTGGAAACGACACTGTTTCATGCATTCATGGGCACACCTGCCAGTGTCATTACTGCATTCACAAGTGACACCTTTACCGACTCCACAATTCGAACAGCTGGGTTGAAAGCAATGCAGACCACATATATGGCTGTGGGGATACTCCCTATAGAAAAGTCTCGCTATATAAAGTTCAAGAAGCAAGCAGCCAAGGGCAATATCGATCCTGACCGCCTTCCACCAACGGAAGATGCAACAGCTCAACATTTACTTCGTGTCCATCTTCAAGTTTTGGTATGAAGCATCTTGACACCTCTATTCTTGATCCCAAAGGAAAAGGATGGGAGTTAGATTCCAACAGAAAACTCGGACCAAAGATGCTGTCTGTTGGTATCGCGCCAGACAACCTTCTGAAAGGAATTTGTTGCAACTGCAAAGAAGGGAGAGGCAGTGTCAAAACATGAAATGCAGCTGCATGAAAGCTGGCATGTCATGTGTATCTGCATGTGGAGTGTGATGTGGACATTGCTCCAATGGAACAGATAGCATAGATGCAGAAGAAGTTATTGGTAGCGATGAAGAGGAAACAGACTGAGTAGTATTAATTTATATTGTGTTGCCGTTAGTTACTGTAAGTTCTAAGTTGTGAGTAGTATTCTGCAAACTGTTGATTATAAATGCACATACTGTATACTTTACATACACAAACTATTTGCCACTAATGAACTTTAACCCCCTTACTCATTTTGACCTTTAACTTTGTATTTTGGTGGTGAAGAATCCATTTCATATTTAGTTTGTCTCCTAGTACAATTCTGTGCATTTTGACACCAGGATCGTCGAGGCCTATGTAAAACATGCTGCTGCTGAGATACAATTTATAGTGTTTCAGTGCAGGGTCAATGACCTTTGACCCTCAGAAAGGAAATTTCCCCCTCCCCCTCTGCTCTTGAATAAATAAAAACTCCATACCCGCCACAATAAGTTAAAATTAGCCTCTTCGATTTTTTTTTGTGCTCATTTTTATATAATATGGTAATTTTCCTGTTACTTATATGACATTTTAGTGATAAAACATCTATTTTTACCTTTGACCTCATTTTCGGAGGTCAGGATTTTGTTCTAAGGGTCAGTAATTATTCTATGTCATCTTCTTTCGTAATCCTGTGCATTTTGACACCAAGATCATCTATATACCATATTTTGTTGCTGAGAACAATTTATAGTGTTTTAGTGCAGGGTCAATGACCTTTGACCCTCAGAAAGAAAATTTCCCCCTCCCTCTCTGCTCTTGGAATAAATAATAACTCCCATACCCGCCACTTAAGTTGAAATTAGCCTCTTTGATTTGTTTGTGCTCATTTTTATATAATATGGTAATTTTCCTGTTACCAATATGAAATGTTAGTGATAAAACGTCTATTTTTGACCTTTGACCTCATTTTCGGAGGTCAGAATTTGGTCCCAAGGGTCAATAATTATTTTATGTCATCTTCTTTTGTAATTCTGTGCAATTTGACACCTAGATCATCTATATACCATATTTTGTTGCTGAAATATAATTTTTAGTGATTTAGGCAGGGGTCAATGACCTTTGACCTCTAATAAAAAAATCTCCCCAACCCCCATACCTACTCCCTTTTTTTTGGTAGTTGTCCATACCCATACCTACCCAAATCAGTTGAAATTAGCTTCTTTTAAATTTTTTCACAGATTGGCTCAATATATGGCTAATTTAGGGTTACTAACTATATATATACCATAGTATAGTAGTACGAGTGACTATAGTACCGTTGTAGTAAACGTTTAGCTGTACTGTGAGAGGGCGTAGTTACTGGTCCTCTCTTAGTACTTTTGCTCTGTTGGATCGACGATAGCCTAGCGGCGTTGTGTTTATGAAATTAACAATGTCAGTAAATTGTTAGTATATAGTTATTTTCTGTATTGTTATGCAGCTTGTTATTTTAAAGAATACATTAGGAAGGAAGGGATGAAGTGGTTGAATATTAGTTGCGATCAGTTCATTACGTTAGGACGTTAGTTTAAAGCCTCTCTCCGTATAATGAAGCAATTTATACAATTTATATAATGAAGCAATTTATACCGAGGATAGTACCACTGTCACTATAATTGATAATATAGCGAAACGTTATTAATACTGTATTTTTATAGCTGAGCATCACAGTTCGTTGTACCTTCCACTGCCTTTTAAAAAAGCTACCACCTTTCCTATATATTCCTCGTTTCCTAGTAAATGACCTAGATTTGGATTTTTGGTCTTTAGTGCTCTGTACATTTTCCTTCTTTGTCTTTCATATTTTGGGCATGATAATAAAAAGTGCTCAATTGTTTCTATCGTCTGGCATTCTACACATCAGGGGCGGATCCAGCCGGCGGCAAGGGAGGGGGCCGAAAAAGGGGCCCACTTCGTGCGAAAATTTGAAAACCTTGCCGGTGAGCACAATTTTTTTTTTTGCCTTCGAAAATTGAAAAAAAAATCACCACCACCCCCCCCTTGAGCGCCAGGGGAGGGGGCCCATCTTCTTTTTTTTCCAAAAAAGGGTGTTTTTACATGTTTTTTTTTCTAGGGGAGGGGGCCCGGGCCCCCCTGATCCGCCACTGCTACACATAGTCCAGTTTCGTGTTTTCTAATTAGATATACTTATAGTAATTCAGGTTACATTTACCAAGTCTGAATTGGTTAATTAATCTTTCATCCTTTCGCTTCAAACCTTTGATTTTAAAAACATTATTTACATTTTTATTGATGCTATACAAGTGTCTTCCTTTCTCTGCTTTATCCCAGAGGCTTTGCCACATGGATTTGTATTTGCTTTGGTTTACTATGATATCTGTGTGTTGTTTTTTCGAAGCTTGTTTTGCCAACAAATCAGCTCGTTCGTTTCCTGCTAGGCCGCAGTGGGCTGGTACCCATTCAAGGTTTACATCAATCCCGAAGGAATTTATAGCCAGTAATTTTTCGTAAATCTCAACTATTATGCTGGATTCTTTCACATTCTTGATGGCTTCTAAAGCTGAGACTGAATCTGTTAAAATCACAACTGCAATTGGATGATATTCATCTATCCATTCAAGTGCCATTAATATAGCTACCAGTTCTGCTCTCATGATGGATATATTAGATGTTTTAAAGCATTTACTTAAGCTTAGTTTTGGGATATAGTAAGCTGCTCCCGTATACCCTTCCTGTTGTTTTGAAGCGTCTGTATAGATTCTTAAACAGTAATTCCATTTTTTCTTAAAGTCTACAGCATAATTTTTTGATTCTATTGATGGGGAAAACTTCTTAGAAACAAAATCCTTTATTTCTGTAGATATACATGGCATCTTGTAGTGCCAATAAGGTTTAATCGTCATGCATTCAATGAGTTTTTCAATATTCCCTATTTCCAAGTTCCTCAATCTTTTGACGAAAGGACCTTGGCCCATTTTCCAAGAGTACCTTTCATATTGCCAACACGGTAATAAGACTTTTTTGGTAGGATGGTTAATTTTAGCTGCATGTAAATAAAAATGATATTTATCAATAAACATATTCCTCCTGAGTTGCAATGGAATTTCCCCGCATTCAACTTGTAAAGCTTGTAAAGAAGTTAGATGAACTCCTCCAGTAATAATTTTAAGAGCCTGGAATAATATGGTGTCTAATTTCTTTTTAAGAGAATTACTCGCGCCATCATAAGCTTCACTTCCATAATCTAACACAGAGCGGATTAAGCCTTTATAAACATAATGAAGTATTTCCGAGTTATTGCCCCATTTGGTACCAGCAATACACCTCATAAGATTAAGTCTTTTTTTGCATCTTATTAGAATTTCATTTATATGTTTACTCCACGTCAATCTCGAGTCGAACCATACTCCAAGGAATTTGTATTCTTTTTCTAATTGAATACTTTTACTATATATCTGTAAATCAATATTTTTCTTTTCTTTTCTGCCGAATACTACGGCTCTCGATTTTGAGGATGAGAGATGCATACCCCATCTATCACACCATTTTTCAATTAAGCCTAGAGCCGCTTGTAACTTTTTTTGTACATGTGTCATATTTCTGTGCGAAAACCATATACATATGTCATCAGCATACAATGATATTTCTACAGTATCCTGAATTTGTCTAAGATCATTGATCATGAAATTAACAATTAGGGGGCTTATCACGCTCCCTTGAGGTATGCCTATATTACATTTTTTCTGTTCTGATATGTAGTTTCCCACTCTAACACGATTCATTCTGTTAGACATGAATGCATAAATCCATTTAAAAATCTTACCTGTGAAACCTTGATGATATAATTCGTAAACTATATACCTTGTCTCCATACTTTGCCGTACGCCTTCTCTAGGTCAAGAAATATCACAACTGTATATTCTTTATTTGCTATTCCTTTTTGAATATCTGTTTCTAATTTAATTAAATGGTCAGTTGTACTTCTATTCTTCATAAATCCCGATTGTATGGGAGTAATAATATCCTCTCTCTAGATATACCATGTGAGTCTGTTTTTCACAAGTCTTTCCATTAGTTTACACAGTGTTGGGGTTAGAGAGATTGGGCGGTATAGACGACGGGTTTGAAGCATCTTTTCCTTTTTTTAATATCGGAATTTGAATAGCCTCAGTCCATTGGCTAGGCAATATACCTCTATTCCATATTCCATTGTATAGTTCTAAGATCATTTTGATAATTTCTTCCGGGAGATTGCTTATCATTTTGGAATGAATGCCATCTTTCCCTGGAGCAGTGTTTTTTAATTCTAATAGAGCACTATTAAGCTCACTAAGGCGGAAATCTTCATTTAATACATTTCCTCGTGGTTTTGCATGTTATTTATTATTTCTAATTATAGAGCATGCTATTTATAGCCTATAATTATGTACCGTGCGCTAATAATTGCCATGCCAGAGATTCAGAGTATAACATAGTATGTTGCCTCGCATGCAGGCCTTTACCTAATTTACCGCAAATACTGGAAGAATGCGGAGACAGCAGCTAGTTTAATTTAGTTTTTTACGGTATTAACTCCATCATTCCATTAGATAATGTGTGGACATCATGAACACGAAACAATATATTATTAACATATGAACAAAATTGCAATGGCAAGCCTCAACTTAATACTAATAATAGAGGTAGGCCTACATATGTATTAAAAAATATATATGTCATATAAACATGTCAGAACAACTATATACATAGTAAAATGTAAACGTACAGGTTACAGCAGGAAGGTGAGACAAATTTGTCTCACCTTCCTGGTAGGCCTATAGGCCTACAGCTAGGCGCCACATAAATACATATAGAGAGATAAATAAGTTGGAGTAACACCCCAGTCAAAATGGGCTCTGGAAAAAAAATTGCTATTTTTTACTATTTATTTCCTATTTTTTGTGAATATACCCTATTTAAACACTATTTTTAAAAATTAAAAATAGATTTAAACTGATAGGATATGACTGCCTATTTTTATTCTATTTTCTACAAATAGGTGATTATTTCTTGCTATTTTTTCCCTATTCTTTTCGACTTAGATTTTTTGTCACCCGATTTCGTCCTATTTTTTTACTATATGTTTCTGGACTTAGATATTTCTCACCCATTTTTTTACTATGTTTCTGGACTTTGATTTTTCTCACCCATTTTCTTCCTATTTTTTTACTATGTTTCTGGACTTAGATTTTTTTCACCCATTTTCTTCCTATTTTTTGTTTTACTATGTTTCTGGACTTTGATTTTTCTCACCCATTTTCTTCCTATCTTTCGGTTTCTGGACTTAGATTTTTCTCACCCATTTTCGTTCTATTTTGTCACCTATTTGCCTTTAATGTAGGCCGATATTTGATTTTTAAGGTTCTTGAAACTAACTTACAATTTACAAATATATATTTGCACAATTCAAAACATATTTCAAAATATAAGTCTAATGTTAACAAATAATTTTGTGATATTTTCTCTTTTAAAGTAAAACAAAAAATAGATTCAAAGATGATTCGGACAAATTAATGGCCCTCCTCAGAACTCAACTCTCCCTTTAAGGGAGCACAATTATATTGTATGAACATTTTAATCAAGAATTAAGAATGTTGTAATTTTATCTTTAAATTAAATGATTTATCTGTCTATTATTTTGAATATTTCAATTAAAAAAGTATCTAATTAGCACCAAAAACAAGACAACTACTCTATCGTTTTAATGACTAGAACTGATCCAATTGGATGGAATCGTAACAATTTCCCCCCAAAATAAATACATTTATTTTGTTTGTCTAATTCCCCAAAAAATTTAAATCATAACGAATGACAGCTTTAGAAACTAAGCTTTCACTCCATGTATGTTTGCTGCCATCTAGTGGTAGAGAGCGAATACTTTATTTCAAATTCAAATAATAGTTACAACCAAAGGTTGCATATACAATAAAAGTTAGTAACGTAATAGATTTTGTCTATGTTTGTTCATGCATAAAGTGTACCATGGCAAGAATAATGGGTGCTATTTATCGAAATATTAAACAATTATATGACCTTGCAGAATTATGCGAACCTTTAAAGATACTCTATGTCCCTTTTGCAGCCAACATCAAATTCTGTAGAACTTCGCAGGAATTATGAATATGTCATGTATGTCCGATCTGTGAAATTTAAACGTTAGCAGTGTCCTAATATTCAAATTATGCAAGGAAACCCGTTTACTTGCTAGACTTCACTGTCAGACACTATTGAGTGACTGACTGGCTTTTTCTTCTTTGGTAATAACATACATAAAATGAGCTGTAAAGGGTACATGAGCATTTGTCTACATCAATAACCCACTTCTTGTAATGGCCAAAATTAAACTGATTGAATCTTTGCGCAGCACAAAACGTACGACCATTCGGTACAATGGTCTGAAAATCAGACTATTACTTACTGGCTTATAGCTCTTAAGTCGATTCGACAACTAATAGTCGTTATTTTCCCACTTAAAGACATTTTCAAGTCCCCTCTTTTTTAGGGAAGTTCTAAATTAGTATTATCTTTCAAATGCCGTTGGAATTTAACCTTTTCATTTTTTGGGCCTGCAAATGGGACATAGTACCTTTAAAATGCCTCAAGTAGTTAAAGAGTGAATCCATTTTGAATACATTTGGGTAGGCCTAACTCCGAAAATACATGCAGAGATTCTTTCATTTCTGTGCTTGTTATTGAGCAGCGTTTTTCAACCTTTTTAAAGTCATGGCCGCCTTAAAATATTTTAAGAAATAAAAAGTTTCGCGTCACCCTTATCCCAAATTCATTACAGAAGATTAATTTACCATCACTCAGGTATACGCCTCAATTGCGATACACACACGCACGGACACCGTCTGTTTCTAAAGTTGCGATCAGAGAGCGAAGCGAGCGAGCGAGCAAAACAAATGATATTTTTTGTATAGTTAAAATGTTATTTATAAACAAAACACACTAAATAAAATATGATATTATGTATACGGGCACATTGCTGGCCAATAAATGACTAAAAAAAAATCATATATTCAGTCACCGCGATGCACGAATATGAGGATATTCCGGCATCTCGATCATTGTCCATGCAGAAGCATCCTGTTTCTAAAATAACTAAATGTTTCGAACTATAATTATAGTAAAGCGAAAGAGCTTTAAAGTGACTCGGTAACATTGTTGAAGGTTGATGAAAAAAACTGCGTAATTTTTGTATGAAATGTTACTTATTATAATTATTATCTCACGTTTTTCCCCCTTTTCCTGAATCTCTCTACGCCACTGATCGTAACAATACGCCAGCTGCTTTATTTTTTTCCAAATCAATAGTTTCAAGAAATGAAAAAAATGTAAATAATATGCGTAAAAGTATATATAAAATATAATATTCAAAACCAAAATCTACCTAGAAAGGACTTTTACGAGAAGGTACGAGAATTTTTAAATATTAAACGTTCATGCATGCAAACTAATCTAGGATCCACAAAACTATTTTTTTTAAATATAACAAAATAAGCAAGCAGGCAAAAAAAAAACACACACAAATAATAATAACTCCAAAAAAAAATTAACGAGGGGTGGCGGAGCGTCTTCCAAAGTGGGGGGCATGCACCAACAAAAAGGGTACTTTTTTGGGGGGGAAAGGAGCTAGGCACATATATACAAAGGGAAACTTCAAAGGGAAAATATATATACAATTTTAAACATTGGTTTATACTAATACATAAGGGATAATTTCAATATTTAATTGTTTCTCTCTTTACATGGTCCAAGATACTGCTTATGCATCATAGTTGCAGTTGGGTGTGTTGGTCATCTGCAAGCGAGTGAAGCGAGTGGTCAAAAATTTAAAGATTTGTGAGGTTGTATTGCGACCAAGTAGATCTTATAAACAGGAAAAAATAATCCTGATGGGGTTTAAAGCACAATCTCATCCTGAAAAACCAAAAAAGAACTTTAATAAATTACATAATTACATCAACTAAGAATGCAAGCGAGCTTTGGGGGAAATTCGAGAAAAAGTTGCTCCGAGTCGCTTTAAATTGGGGGCAAATGTTATGGAGAAATGAAAGGGGTACTTATTAGAAAACGAAAAAGGGGCACTTATTAGAAAAAGAAAAGCGCATTTGTCAAAGTAAAAGGAGTAACTCTTACATTTGAATAGGGGCAAAATTATCAGTGGTGAAGAGGCACTTATCGGAGGTGTTAAGGTGCACTTCTTGGACCTGAAAAGGCCGGGCACTTATGAAAATGGAAAAGGGGCATTTATGATAAGGGGAGGGGCTCTTATTAGAAAGGAAATGGGGGAAGGTGTTAAAATAAAAAGGAAATTTATCAGAGTAAAGAGAGGCACTCATCAGCGATGAAAAGGGGCACTTATAAGAAAGGAAAAGGGGCACTTGTCTGAAGTAAAGGGGGGCACTTTTCCTATGTAATAAGGGGCACTTGAAAAAAATGGAGCGGGGGCACTGCGCTGGTCATCACAACAGGGAGATTGGGTGGTTGTATGGGGAGGGGGCACATTTCCTTTTAATGCTTGATATGTACTTTAAATATGCCAAATGTTTTTCTCCATGGGGGGCACACTTCCTTTCATGTACTCTATCAAATATACCACATTGGGTTTTGCCAGGGCCAGGCCCCACCACTTCATAGATCCGCCACTGACAAAACTTAGTAATTGATAAGACAAATGTGACTGCGTCTCCTATATGCCTGTCCTCAGGCTAAATTCAGTATATGAAATGGATGGAATTGTTTGTTACACATCACAATGAAAACAAAAATCCTATAATCAAATGTAAACTGACGACTAGCTACTGACGACTATATTGACCTACTATAGCCCCAAAATGTAATTGGATCTTCTTCCTATCTATAGGTCACCATGTTTGAAGCTCATGCATACCTCATGAAGTTCTTGACATATTGTGATTACAAGGGTAATTTAAGGGGGGTTTTGGCCAAAAATGATGAAAATTCGACCCATATAACAATTTTCTGATTTTGTCATATTCTGAAACTACATACTTTTTTTTCCATATCCTAAAAAAAATCAGCATGAAAAAATTAAGAGAAAACCATAAAATAAGCGGTTTTGTAAATTAGAGCAAACTTTTTATGCGTGACCTTGAACAAAACA
This sequence comes from Mesocentrotus franciscanus, assembly GCA_037976565.1. NCBI lineage: Eukaryota > Metazoa > Echinodermata > Echinoidea > Camarodonta > Strongylocentrotidae > Mesocentrotus > Mesocentrotus franciscanus. The sequence goes on from CP137673.1 coordinate 16,956,535, forward strand.
AGTTAATTACTTTTGTTGTTGTTCATTGTACAAATACAAACATTTTAATGGAAATATTAATTGTTGAAAGTAAGAGAGAACTTCATAATAAAACAATTCAATTTAAGTTTTAAAAACGTAGCATTTATCGTTAAAATGTATATTGTATTTTTATAACTTGTATTGGGTCACAGAAAAATTGGGAAATGAGAGCTCATGTTTCTCTTGGTTTTTCTAGCAATCAGTTTTTTGATTGATTGTCCAAATTCCAAATGGGATGTCTGATTCTGTTCAAACCTTGCATATGTTTGTTGATGAAATGTGTTTCTAGGAGGTGATCTATTTAGAATTCCATTAAATGTTTTAATTTTCTTGTAATAATGTCATGAATAGATAATTAGCTCCGAAACAATAAAAAACAAAATAAACTAAATCATTAGATCATTAAAAAAAAGAAGAAAAAAGAGTTTTGATAGTTCATGCCCTATAGATATGTTTAAAGAACATCTGTGGCAAAAATCAGCTTTCTAGTGTGAATGGTATTCAGTAGAGCCTAAGATTTGAAAATATTGGCTAATTTGCATAATTTAATGCTAATTAGCGTTTTATGGTGTATGGTGTATGGTGTATGGTGTATGGTGACAATTTTTACGATCATAATCGTCCTTGATATATAACCTTTCCATTCATATATGGTTTTGTATGGTTATTTTTGCAATTTCCTTTGGAAATTGGTCAAATATGAGTATATTACAAGTTCCCTGTAACCCCCCCCCCCCTTAAACAAAATGACCTCTATGACCTTTGAACTTTGTTCTACTTACCCTAAAATCTAATTAGGTCGTCTTCCTCTTCTGTGATACAAACCACCACAATGTTGAAAGCTCATACCTAGCTCTATAGTCATTCTTGAGACACAGTGCAATATTGATCAAAGCCGATTCCTGTTATTTCAGCCACTGACATCTACGAACTTTGATCCACTTTATCCAAACTCTAGTGAGATTGGCTTCCTATGGTGATACACACTGTCCCCAAGTTTGAAGTTCATATCTCAAATGGTTCTCGAGATATTGATCGATAACAAGGATAAAACCTGTAATTTCAGACATTGACCTCTATGACCTTTGACCATGAACCTTTTACTAACTAGATGGACCTTCGACTGCGCGCAGTCGAAAATGATGCCTCCGCCATAGAGCGATTTTACAAAACAAAACAGAAGCAAATTTTAAAATTCAAGTTTGATTGTAATCCATTAACAGGTTCTCAGAATATTGTGATAAACTATTTTTCATATACATGTATGACCCTTTGACCTCATGACCATCAAATCTAATCAGTTCATTGGCTCTGCAAGATACATACATGTAAATGTCCTGAGTTTGATAGTAATCCATCCGTTGGTTCTATTGACAATACGTTCACAAGCTTTTTTTGCATACATAATGAGCCCCATGACCTTTGAACTTGGACCTCGTGACCCCAAAATCTAATCAGTTCATTGGCTCTGCAAGATACATACACGACCCAAGTTTGGCGGAAATCCATCAATTGGTTCTTGAGATAACGCGATCACGAGCTATTTTTGCATACATAATGAGCCCTGTGACCTTTGACCTTGTGACTCAAAAATCTAATCAGTTCATTGGCTCTGCAGGATACATACATGACCCAAGTTTGGCGGGAATCCATCTCTCGGTTCTTGAGATAACCCGATCACGAGCTATTTTTGAATACATAATGAGCCCTGTGACCTTTGACCTTGGACCTCGTGACCCCAAAATCTAATCAGTTCATTGGCTCTGCAAGATACATACACGACCCAAGTTTGGCAGGAATCCATCAATCGGTTCTTGAGATAACGCGATCACGAGAACGGGACGTACGGACACACGTCATACGGATGGACGGACGGACAACCCGAAAACATAATGCCTCCGGCTACTCTGTAGCGGATGCATAAAAATCTAATCAGATTGGCTTCGATCCTATGGTGATACACACTGTCCCCAAGTTTGAAGTTCATACACAACATAAAACCTGTAATTTCTGAAATTGACCTCTGTGGCCTTAACCCAAAATCTAATCAGATCGTCTTCCTACGATAATACATATTATCACCAAGTTTGAGCCTCATATTTCTAGTGATCATGGGTTTATTAGACCCCCTAAACCAGTTAATGGTCCTATTTGTCCACCCCACAATGAGATATCTATCAATTCTGTGAATTATTTAGCTGGGCCACATACAAGGACCCCTGGTCGGAAAAAATGACAAAATGCGTTAAATGGAATTCACACGAATTTACCCTCTTTTGGGGTTTAATAACCCCTATAATGGAATTCAAGAAATTTTACCCTCTTCTGGTGTATGATAGACCCCTTAACCAGTAAATGGACCTATTTGTCCACCCTAGCCTGCGTCTATGAAATAGGGGAGGGGCACGTTAACACATGTCGCATACTTCAATCTTCTCCCTTGGTTTGATTCATTGAACCTACGATCTTTGATTCGAAAGGCAGACACTGTACCGACTGAGCCAACTCACCTCATTGACATGAGAGACTTTCATACGCACATGTACTCAACAAAGAACAGCTTCATCACTCGCTTTCATGAAATAGGATTTTAATCATATTTTTCACATAAATGTAAACATCACACTTTAGCAGTTACATATAATTTGACAAATAATTTCATTCAATAAAAAATATAATATTGCATACTGCATAGTACATGCACATCATAATATAATTTTTCAAATAATCAATTTGGTCTAAAAATAAATTTTAAAAATATGCTTCCAGCACCACCTTCGATGGGTGGAGGCATAATAGTGGATTAACGTACAGTTGTACATATACATCGATAGCAAACATTTTGACTGTCTGAATTTGCAGCAAATTAGGAGACAATCATCAATTATGAGGATGAAAAGGGCAATTACTTCACAAAAAATATCAATACCTTAGAGAACTAAACACTAGGATATATCATGAGAAAATTACCATCCACAGTACAATTATACATTCAAGTCATCTAGCAGTATGCTCTGGTGATCATCATAGAGTTGAGCAGATAACTGAAAACCCCAGCAATTTTGGCAACATGAAATGTTCACAAACTTTTTGAGTGGTTAAGACTCATGAAAGTTTTACGCTGCAGAATACTAGAATCACAACTGAATTTGTGAAACTTTTTTGCCATGAAAATCACTGTCACAGTGTCATTTACAATTACAGTTTCGTGCAGTGAAAGTTTCTGGTGTTACAGTATTTGAGGTAGTTGTCATATATCGATTAAACCAAACAACCATACAATTAGAAACTCCCTGAATGTACAGAAGACCAAAGGTTTAGTTCTTCTGGACTTTCTGATGAAATTTCACAAGGTTCACAAGATGGAAGTCAAAGGCTTGTCAGACTTGATGTGGACCAATCACACAAAGAAAGGTTATACTCAGTTTGACTGGAATTTCATAATGTTGAGCTATTGCAAGTACAAATGCACTCTTAATGAAAGTTAAAGTCATTTTAGTGAGTTCACACACTCTTTGATTAGAAATAATTTTTTCCCATTCGCTGCTTATTCCCTAACCATTCAGAAGTCTCTTATGGTTCTTCCTTTTCATTCTATTTTCTCTAGCAACATACAATTGTCTGTGATTGGTCCACTATGATCAAGTGAAGCATTTTTGTGTCAAATGAACTATAAGAATAGTACGCTTTGGGTCAACTGGATTGCATGCCCACCTGATGTAGAGGTACATGTAGTTTAGCTTCATCGATCTACGTGAAGTATTATAGAAGGCTCTTCAATGATTCCAGCCTCATCTCCATATCGTTCGGGGAGGTCATCCAGTCGCCACCGTCGACCACGATGGTATCACCGGTGATATAGGAGGCAGCAGGAGAGGCAACAAAGACTGCGCAGTCAGCGATGTCCACTTTGGTTCCAAGGCGACGCAGGGGAATACGTTTGGGAATCTCAGTAATCAGAGGACCAGCTGCAAATGACAAGTAAGAAAGAAATGAGAGAGATTACTTGTTTCTCTTTTTTTAATGTGAAGTATGATGGCTTCTTGCTGTTTTTTTTTTTTTTATAACTTTTTTCTTCTATTGAATATCAAGAATTAATGCAAACATCATATTACTTAATAAAGAATACATGTCAGTCTTCATCCTTCTTCAGAAATTAGGATATATTTCATAATATTCTGTAAAAACAAATGGAGAGTAGCTCACAAAGGAAAATCATAACGTGGCCATTTTGTGTAGTGATCTTCAACACTTCAAACTTTCACAACATTCTTATTCTTTATCAAAAATTATATAGCAGTATGAAAATCGTATAGCTATATGATAGGTTATCAAATATTTCTTGTCTGAACGGTGTATAAAGAACATCATGTAACAAAACATTGCAAAATAAAGAACATTTGAGCATCGTTTCAAACAAAAACTCAGTAAGAATCATGGTTCTGCTCTAGTCTGAATGCTGTATCGGATAGGTGGGCGGGGCTTGTTGTGAGCGTGCACTGATGATTGGCCAGCTATCATGTCAACTGACCTCTTCAAATCTAGTTTCATTATACGATATTGCTGTCCAGTCTACCCTCTCGAGTGACACCCCTGACTATCTTTCATCTTTCTTACCTAACTTCCGCATCCCTTCGGTTTCATCAATTGGACCGGGTGCAATGCCAACCACTCTAATTCCAAGTGGTCCCCATTCTACAGCCAGAGACCGTGTCATTGAATCTAAAAGTAGACATTCAAAGGACATTAATCTTTAATGAGAATTAATGAGAAGGTTGCATTGTATGTTGTTTTCAATACATCTAGGGTACACTGTATTGACAGGAATTTTTCAATGAACAAATCAACCCCTCAACAAAATTCTGCATTTAGGGAAGGGTTGGCATTATACCATTTGATTGAAAATCTTTACAATACACATTATAGGGAGAAAGAACTTGTGCCTATTTCTTTTGCATTAATGCATGTCATTTTGATGATTGCTCAATTTACTTTGAAAAGAAAATGCCTATCTCAATCTTTTATTACTCTTGTGTTTAAGAATTGCAAAAGCATTCAGTTTGAAAAGCCAACTCCAAAAACAGTTCTGAAAACTAAAATCAACATTACTATGCCTTCGTAAAGTTGAAAAGGGCTTAATCACCTTTACTTTAAATTCAAGAAAACAATTTCACTGGTCTAACTTTGACTAATTTTGAGCCCAATCTGTTTTTACTTTGACTTTAAGGCTTGCAGTATGATAAATTGTTATGCTTTAATATTCACATGGCAATTAGGATTTACAGGCCTAAATTACTTCTAGGAACCTCAATTACATGCTTTATTTTTCACAATTCTCCAAAATTGAATTTTGGCTTCAGAGTACAAGAGAAATGAGCTCACCAATAGCTGCTTTGGCAGCGGAAGCATGGCACTGAAAAACAGTGCCTCTATACGGAAGGGTAGCTGTTATATTAATGATGACACCACCATTATCCTAGAGACAGGGAGAGAGAGAGACAAAAAAAGGAGAGTCAAGTCTAGAGAATATTTCATTTACATTTACAGTGAAATAGTGATGATAAAAAAAAGAGAGAGAGGTGGTAGAAAATGGAGTACAGAGAAACAGAAAAAGAGAGTGTAGAGAGTGATGTAGATGGAAAGAGGGGCAAACAAAAATGCATGGGTGAGAGAAACAGAAGGAATTAATTATATATCTTTGTTTCATCTCTCTGATAAGTCTGATTTACATTTCAGTTTTTCTCAACTACCAAACTATGAGAGTTCCAAAATTCATCACTTAATAAAATCATACTCAGTTGTTTAAAAATCACATACCTTTCATCTTTAATCCAGATAAACCAGTAAGAAAATTCACAATGTATTCACATTTCATTTTCATCATATTCAAACAAGTAGATGTACTATCCTATAACACTTGGCAATTTAGGATCAGATTGCAACAATCTTCCTATGATCATGAACTCATGATATACATATGTATGTACATCAGGGCAGGCCACACAAAACTGTCATAAGTACAAGTTCACCGACAGCCCATTGAAAAATGAATCAAAAAATTTAACATGCGTTTCGATGGGATGTCGCTGAACTTGTACTTAAGATTGTTTTGTTAGACGTAGCCAAGAGCTTCACTGTAAGTGTGGATCATACCCTCATATATTCATCAAAGACTGCTTTGGATGTGTTGAATGTTCCGATGGTATCGATATCAAGGACAGTCTTGAAAGCGTTGAAAGACATAGAAGCAGCTGGGCAGACAAAGTTACCGGCAGCACCTGACATACCAAAGATCAAAAGTCTTCAATACATAATAAAGATTACCTGTATGGTTGAGATAGTGGACTAATACTCGGATGATATCAGGGTAATATTTTCACGTGCATGTATACTCAAACAAGTGTAATGCAATGTAACTAAATTTGATTCACGTTTAGACATATGTATTTGAAAGTTCATTCAAAATTCTTGAAAGAACGACACATGCCTGCCTCGGATGACTATTGATCATCAGCAACTTCCTAAATAAGCATGAGATTACTCTGGCTGGCATTTATGGACTAAAATTGTATCCAGTGGGTTAAAAGGGCCTTTTCTTACCATTAACTAAGATGTTAATCTTGCCAAACTCTCGCATAGCCTGCTGTACTCCTGCCGCCACTTCATTGGGCTGAGAAATATAAATTATGATCATATGATGTAAGAAATAGTGAAAAGAAGATCTATGATGTCCTCACAAATGATTGTAATCTATATCTTATTTCCATATGTGCACTCACTGTATCTATCACCAACACCTTCAGTAACAACATTCTCCATATTTCCTCCTCATTTTCCTATCCTTATCATCATCATTACCTCAATCAAACATCACTGCATCAACATCACCACTGCCATGGTAACAATCAGTAACAATCTACTCATACACTGTACCATACTTGTGATCACTAATATTACTATCATTACACTGTATCATCATCATCACTATCATCCATGGGCTGTAGATATCATGGGGGCTGGACTCCAGCCCTTTTTTCAGTACATACCACAATTTGTAAATATGATATGTGGTAATATTATTATCATCATCATTATTATTGAAATAATTATAATTATTATCATTATCATCATCATTATCGTCATCACCATCATCATCATCATCATCATCATCATCATCATCATCATCATTATTATGAAAAGTATTAGAAGTCTGTTTTAAGAATCGCACTTGTACCTTTCTCACATCCATCTGAATGGGCAGACATTTTTGTCCAGTTGCTCGGCTCAGTTCTTCGGCTGCCTATAAAACAGTTGGAAAATTATTTGTACCCCAAAGACAGAATGTAATATTTCAGTGTTGAAAGGTCTAAGCATTTTAACACAAAATAATCCTTTGCAAGATGATTTTCTACACTAATTTCAGATGTTCTATCTTACTGCTGTTTTCCTTTTGTTTATAATGCAGATCAATGCTTTCATGTGATTTCAATTTGTTTACAAGTGCGCCATGAGCCCATGAGCATTTGATTTTCATCACTTTGCTCTATATATTCTCTGTTCAATATTTCTTAAAATCACAAAATCATGAATGCACATGCTGATTTTGATGAATATTGTAAACAATCCTTTTGTTAACAGAAACACATGTAACATTGGTAACAAAACTCTTAAGTTTGATTGTTAAATTGTGACCTTTGCTTTTAATACACATACAATCTTTGAAAAGTTTATCATTAAGTAAAGAGGGTCATATTTATGTATGTAGATAAGCCCTCTTGTTCTGACCTGTTGCACACGTTCTATGTTGCGGCTGGCTATCACAGTTGAACACTGGTGTCTGTAACAAAAGTAAATTATTAATGTTAATTGATGAACAGATACACAACCTTTCTGTGTTGTTATTTATTGAAACCATTCAGTTTCATAGATGTAAAAAATTAAGACCTAGGTAGAAAAAAATAACAAGATAAAGTGATACACTAAAATCAGTGGCAGATCTAATGGAATGGGGTGGCATCAGACTTGTACCCCTGTCAGAGGATCCTGGATCCACCAATGGAAGTGGATAAGACTTTATACCTTCTCTGTAGCCTTTTTGCACATATTTTTCTACATTTCTTGCATGCATTAATTAATTAATGTGCAATTCATTTTACATACATGTATCTATATTTTATTGTAGCATATTGACTACAATGTATGTTTTATTGAATTGAAAATAAACTTGAAACCTTCAAAAACTTGAAAGTTGTGTTCTTTTACCTCATCAGTACTTCAGCAATTGTAAAGCATATTCCTGATCCCCCACCTGTAATAAAAGCAACTTGGCCTCTGAAATGAAAAGGTATAGAGATTGAGAGTCTACGTTTCAATACAATAAGAGCAGGATGTCGAGGATGATATCAACAATAACTGAATCCCCTCATTATCATATTGCATAAATGCATATATAACAAAAACTCACTTAAAACTTATTCATAATAAATGCTGATCACAGCAAAAATAAGAAGCAAATAAGAACAAAACAGAACACACACACACAAGAAATACTTATTACTTTAATAAGTCGTACTTGTTTAACCAATTTAAAAAAAAGAGGGAAAAAATGATAAATACAAGTAAACAAAAATATCAGCATCTATGGTAATATAGATCTTTCCTGGCAATTCCTGCCCCTCTCACAAAGTTTTAAATGTCTGACCGTGCTAATATTTTTTTGGTGGACTTTGCATAAAAAAGGCTCACGCTGGTAGAGTAGCTTAATTCAGCAAACTCCATGCGCGTGTCTAAGGTAAGTACTCTAAACTTATCGCTATTTTGGTAAAGCCAGCATCAAATTGGCACTGCGAAATCAGGCATTTTCATACCGCATACATTTGCCAACTCTCGTCAGAAGTCAGTTTTTCCCCCACTCTCCTGGCCTAGTCAATCTGCCTCCCCAAATTTTACCATCTAGTACAACGTTTTTCAACCAGGGTGAATTTTAGTTTATTAAAAACATATTTTGGAATATAACTACAACTTCATGAAAAGTATCAGAAGCCACAAGTTGCCCAAATATATCACTTTGGGTATTTAGATGAGGAAATATAACATTTCAGAGAAAGTAAAGTGTCTTTTATAGTCAAAAAGTTATGACGGTTTCAAGCAACTGTCATAAGTCGATCTATAACTTCTTGACTAAATCAATCAGCGCTAGTATAAGCTTCTTGTTTCACAAAGCCTTCTTTGCCAATTAAGATCAAGGACAACATCCTGACTAAGGAGTTATTATGACGTCTCCAACCCTGTCATATCTCTGTCATAACATTTTAGCACCATCACATGTCATTTATTGGGTAGACTATATGGCTGGCAAAAAGGTCAAGAAATCCTCCAACTATGATCTTTCTACACATTCACTTAAAGCCCATCTGCACTAGTTTGGCCAGGGGATTAGACCTCCCTGCTTATGGTCACTGACAGGTGGTTATCTCATCAAATAAGCTCTCAATTAACATAAGAAAAAGGGGATCATGGGGACCAATGGGTAGTACGCTTAGGCATTGTTTGCTATATAGAGGGCACAAGTAGCTACAAGTGCAGTGGGGCTTTAAACAGGAATTTATCTTTCTTAATATATGAACATATTACATTTTATGAAAAACTGTTGTTTATATATCTAAAAGTGAACTCAACTTATTTTACGCATTTATTTCCAAATTGTCATTTAAAATATACCCCCAATTAAACATTACATTGTAAACAAGAGAACACCTAGATCAAAGCAATTATGTAGAAGCCCATTAATTCATGACAATTTTACCATTTCAAAAAATTATTGATTCATGCATAGCTGTTAGTGTTTATAGTAGGTCTAGATTTTAGATTATCTTAAAGTCTCCAACTTCTCAGTGACAGTAAACCATTCCATTATAATATCATGTCCTGCATATCTCATTAGTTAAAAGTGAAAAATTTATTGTGAGTCTGTGACTATATAAGTTATAAGACACAACAATTGCATATAATAATAATAATAATAATAATAATGAACGTTATTTGTATAGCGCATATCAGTAACACAAAGAAAGTCCCTATGCGCTTAGAAAAGAAGGAAATAGAGATAGGGTGGAATAGAAATGAACAAATATGCCTGATACATGAAAATAGTTAATTACAAACAATAATAATGATACGCAGTTCCTATATAGCTTACATGTAATAGATTGTACATTCAGGTAATACAAATTTTTAAATGAAAATTAAATGAACATCAAATTAAATATTAAATATGTACTATAACCAAAGAAGCCACTAAACAGCTGGAACAAAATCAACAATTTACAAAGAGATAGGTCTTCAACAGAGTCTTAAATGACTCTGTTGTGCTTGCCTGTTTGACAATATCAGGCAAGCTGTTCCACAATTCGGCCGAAGAATTTTTGAAAGAGCGAGTGCCATAATATTTTGTTTGAGTGCTTGGAGTTACCAGGAGAGATTTACTATTTGATCTTAATTTTCTTGTAGGGGTATATTGTAGAATGAGATCTTGCAGGTAAGACGGGCTGTACCGTTTAGGCATTGATATGTCAGTAGAAGGATCTTATAATTAATACGGGACTTAACTGGCAGCCAGGGCAATTGTTTAAGTATGGGTGTTATATGTTCTTTGCGTTTAGTTCTAGTGATTAGTCTGGCTGCTGAGTTTTGGATTCTTTGTAATTTATTGGTGTGAACATCAGGAAGAGAATATAATAAACTATTGCAAAAATCTATGCGAGATATTACCAGGGCATGAACCAGCTGCTTAGTAGCTTCTTTGGTTAGGAATTGGCGGATTTTTCCAATTTTGTGCAGAGCAAACAAGCTGGTTTTACATACATTATTGATATGAGCTTTCATTGTAAGATTCTTGTCTAGCTGCACGCCACATTTGATAATGGTATTGTCTATTTCTATGCCATCCATCTGGTTACTTTTACTGAATTTGCTGGTGAAATGTATTTGTATAAAAAGAAAATATTAAAAGATCTTGGTAAAATGTTTCTATACAAGTAAGTTACAACCGTGTCTTCTGAAACAGTAAAAGATATTAATCTACCACAGCAAGGCAAGCTATATAGGAAAGTAAAAAGTACGCCGCAGACCTGCCGCAGATTTGCTGCAGATCTGTCTGCGGCAAAGAGTATGCCGAAGTATGCGGCAGAAAGAAATTTTGTTGCAGACTTGCCGCATACCAGTATGCCGCAGGAACAGTCTGCGGCAGATGTGCGGCAGAATTATACTTTGCTCCAAACTTGCCGCATATCAGTATGCCACAGGAACAGTCTGCGGCAAATCTGCCACAGAAAAGTGGGAAATTATACAGTCTGCGGCAAGGCTATAGGCGGCCATTTTGGAGGACCATGCAACCAACAAAGTATACCATGAGGTTGTAAATTCCTGTGTTAGGCACTTTTATTTGTCTTTTTCGCTTTTATGCCAAGACTTTGAATTACCTGGGCGGCAGGCTCATTTCCTTCCTATGGGATATAGTCGGAAGTAAATTCACTACTTTTCAGACCCATCTAATTTCAAGATGAATTTTATCTCCAAATGTGTAAACTGAATAGTTTAAAGCCCCACTGCACTACTTATAGCTACTTGCGCCCTCTATACATATAACAATGCCTAAGCGGTACCCGTTAATCCCCCATGTCCTTTTTCTTATGTTAATTGAGAGCTGATTTGATGAGATAACCACCTGCCAGTGACCTCGCAGGGAGGTCTAATCCCTACATGCCAAACTAGTAGCAGTGCAGAGGGGCTTTAAAACACATTTTTTAATGTTTTTAGAAGGCTTAACATCTTGTCAATAATATTTTGTTGAAATCTAAAACACTGGACACAACTTACATAGCTGCTAGCATATTTTCATTACAAAAAATGTAAAAGGGTGCATTTTCAAAAACTATCAAATGAAAATATCCGGGGTAGGCCTACCCATCTAAAAACAAAACTGATTCACTCAATCACTGCATGGTCATGAAATATTAGTACTAGATCTAAAGTATAAGTATAGTAGATCTAGCCTAGAATAGATCTCCTTACTAACTTAGCATTGACTTTTAAAAGTAATTCTAGGCCTAGTATATTTCTGAAGTATTTTTGCATATGTTGTCCCCTGCTATAAGTATTGTCTTCAATTTTCCCCCCTAATTTATTAATTAAAATTATGATAACAAAGTCCGGGCCATTGTTTCACGAAACTGTCATAAGTACAAGTTCGCCAACATCCCATTGAAATGTGTGTACGGTCTCGATCTCGTGAAACATTCGATTGCCCTGCGCCCCGCGTCAGGCCCAGGCAGCTGTAGTATATTTATATGCTCAGCTCAGTGCCGCAGCCGACTTGTACATATATACAAAGCACGCTGCACTGCATGCACTGGCGCTGCATGGCTGCCGTTCACATTTTTAGTAAAGCATCATAAACTGTTATATAACGTATACAATTACACTGAATTATAAATCACGTCTAAATCACCTATACAAATGAAATTTCAGACGTTAATAAATGCTTTCAATTGATTCAAACGTACTTAAGTAAACTTGGATTGAAGACATAGTTGTAAGCTTTCATACACTTATCGACGACCATGGAGGCTGCCATCTTAGTTGATAGAGATTAGAGGTTCTTGAGACTTGATCTTGCAGCGCAGCTATATAGCTAGATCTTTGAGCTTTGATTTTCAGTCAAAGCAAATTAAACTGTCATATATACAAGAAATGAATTTTCCAATAATTAAATACATATAATTTTACCTTGGATAAAACCAACACTCACATTTTATTTTTTATAGAGAAAATTATTATAATTTAACTGAATTCATTGATAAAACATTTTCATTAAAAAATTTTTAAGGTAATAATATCCTTGAAAAATTATTTTTACGTATCAGGACAATATACCCTCGGACAATCACCCCGAAGAAAATTATTCCCAAGGACAACCACAGGCTCAGATCCAGGGGGGCCAAGGGGTCCGATTGCCCCCCCACCCCCGGCCCCCGCCAAAGAGAGAGAGAGAGAGAGAGAGAAGGAAAAGAAGGAAAAGGGAATTAAGAGGAGAGAAAGGGAAAGAAAGAAGAGGAAGAAGAAAAGAAAAGGGGAAAAAGAAGGAGATCGGGGGGGGGGGCGGGCGCGAAAGTACCTAAATTGCCTCCTATAGGCTGTAATTGCTTCCCCCCCCCCCGGCCCTCCAGCAAAAAAAAAAGAGAGACTGGAAGGAAAGGGAAAGAAAAAAGGAAAAGAGGATCGAGATAAAGGGAAGGAAAAAGAGGAAGAAAAAAGAAAAGAAGGCGCGCGGGATATCAGTTGCGATTAGGCCCTCCCAAGTGCCAACAAGCCTGGATCAGGGCTTCCTTCTCTTTTTGCGGGGAGGCGAGGCCTTTGCCCCCAGCCGGCCTAGCTAGGGAGAGGGAAAGAGGAGAGCGAAACGGGAACAAAAAGAAAAGGGTGAAAATAAGGGGAGATCAGTTGTGATTTTTCCCGCCAAGAACGTGTGGATTTGGTGGGGGGCGAAAGGGCCTTAATTGCCCCCGCAAACTTAAGAAAAAACAAGAGGAAGAAGAAAGATAGGGGAGATCAGTTGCGATTTTTCCCGCCAACAAGGTGCTGTGGATCGGGCAGGCGCGTAGCAAGGGGGCGGTGGGGGAATCGCCCCCAAAAAAACCCGCCGGCCAAAGAAAGAGAGAGAGAGAGAGAGAGAGAGAGAAAAAGGGAGAGGACGTATAGGAAGAAAAAGGAGCAGAGAACGGTACAACGAATCGTCATCTTTCTCTAATAATTTAATGAAACGTCAAAGCTTCGCGCTTCACGCGGGAGGGGGAAACTGAATTCAGACAAGGATTAACTCAGTCAAGAACGGTACAATTTAACGACGAATCGTCATCTTTCTCTAATAATTAAATGAAACGTCAAAGCTTCCGCGCTTCGCGCTGGAGGGGGGAAACTCCCCCCCGGCCCTCCCTGCACCCACCCCCTAGGGAGCTCTGTAAGTGATTCGCACGCTTCGCGTGCTCACTACCGCCCCCCTAAAATCAAATCCTATAGCTACGCGCTTGATCGGGGGGGGGCGAAAAAGAGAGATATAGAGAAGGAAGGGAAGGGAAGGGAAAGAAGAGAGAAATGGAAAGAGGAGAGAAATAAAGAGGAAGAAGAAAAGAAAAAGGGAAGAGAAGGGAAGATCAGTTGCGATTTGTATCGCTTCTTCTATCATCATTGTACAACTATATAGGCCTATCATTGTACAAATTGTGTATTCATATATTTATTTATTCATTCCTGTATGATAACAATAATATGAATATAAACTCATAACAGTAATGGCATGTTATTTGTTCCAAAGAACCTGCTACGTATAAATTTGTAAAGGTGATATAGTCTTTTTCACTCTGTCTCTGGTTCTGTCTGAAGGGTATAAAACACAACTTGTAATCATTACAGGTCAATAAAGTCTACTTTTTAAAACTTAATACCGAGCCCGACATTTTTAAAAGTCTAAAAGTCCCTATTATATCACATATACGACAGTGCTCATCTGACCGTATTAGGGACTTTTAGATTTGCACGTCGACGTAGTGGACTGCAACGTGTGCCATTCTTTCAAGGCACTGGCCCGTGCCCGGCAGTGCCTTAAAAGCTAGGACGTTACATTACATTAAAAGGATGTCACCGTGGCAGTCCACGTTCTCGTCGTGTAAAATCTAAAAGTCCCTATTATTAAACCCCTAAAACCCCTGAGATTCCGGGGGCTCTGCCCCGGCCTGGACAAGCGTGTATAGCTATAGGAGTTTGATTTTAGGGCCGGGGGCGGTAGTTCGCATGCGAAGCACGGTCGTCGGATCAGGATACAGGCAGTCAACCTGGAGCAAGGCGGTATCAAGCCATCTACCGAGGAAACCAGAGTCTTCATTCTGATGAGGAAAAAAGCAGCCCCGTAAAATCCTACGCCGAAGCTCTTTCTGGGAGATCTTTGGATTTCAGCGCAGTCGATCAGAGGTCACGACTAAAACCAGCCTTCAGACCATCCAAGGTGGACTTGAAAGACTGGGAGAAATATCTTCAATTTGTAAGAAGGGTTTTGAATTAAGTGAAAGTTTGACAAAATCAAGTGATGATCCGAAAATGAAAGTTGACGGTCGGAAATATAAGTTCCCTTGTGGAAACTGTGATAAGCCAGTCAAATTTAGTCAACACGGCCTTCTGTGTTCTGATTGTAAAAATGGTTTCACACTAATTGTCAAGCTATCAGTTTTTCAGAGTACCGCAGGTTTTTTATGAATGCCCTGATGAGAAGTGGAATTGTTTAACATGTTGTCTGCCATCTTTTGTGATTCATTATTTACTGACGATTGTCTAGAGAAAGAAAGCCAAAATGAGGATAGACTAAAATAAAACTATTTTAATGTAACGCGTTACACCTGAAAAGCAAGCGATAGCAAGAATAATTCAGCCAAACCTCATAGATGAAAACACTTCTCTTTATCAAGAATTTGAAGAAAAGTTTAAAGTTAAAGGTCTTCATTTTTTACACCTTAATGTGAGGTCTATCCTAAACAAGATATCGGAACTTAGAATTCTTTTAAAAGAAAAAGGTTGTCTGTTATTGCTTTCACTGAAACATGGTTAAAAATTCCATAAATGATGAAGAAATTGAAATAGACGGATATAAAATCATACGCCATGATCGATCCTCTGGCTCTGGAGGTGGTGTATGTTTCTATATCAGAAATGATATTGCATTTAATATTATGGATGCTATAAGTACTGGAGATACGGAATCCCTGTGGATAAATTTGCTTATACCAAGATCAAAACCAATTGTTGTTGGCGTTCTGTATCGACCACCGAAAAACAATTTGTTTATCGAGAAATTGTCCAATATTCTTGATACATTAAAGAAGGATGACGAAATAATTTTTTTAGGAGACATGAATATTTGTCTTCTTCACAAATCGCCACTGGCTAAGATATATATTGACTTGTTGAGTCTTCACGGGTTTAGTCAACTCATTAAAGAGGCAACACGCGTTACACCTACATGTTCTTCTCTACTGGATCATGTTGGTTGTAGCAAAGAAAACAAAATAAGTCAAAGTGGTGTCATTGATCTAGGTATTAGCGACCATTCTTTTACTTTCTGTACACGGAAAAATATTAGACTGGCTATAGGTCATCACAGGACTAATGATATCAGATCCATGAAAAAATATAGAAGAGACTTTCAATCTTCAACTATCTGTTGTTGATTGGTCAGGAATAACTGACTGTACAGATGTAAATGAGGCATGGTCAATATTTCAACATGTTTTTATCTCAAATTTGAATATGATAGCGCCACTGAAACGGATTAGAATAAAACAAAGATCAGAAACTTGGGTGACTAAAGATATTCTTTCCCTAATTCAAGAGAGAAATATAGTATACAAAAATTTAGGAAAAGAGCAAAAGATGAGACGCTCTATAAAAGATACAGAGTATTAAGAAATATGGTCCAAAGAGAGGTGAAAAAGGCTAAACTCGATTACTTACAAAACAAGATAGAAGAAAATAAACAAGATTCGAAAAGGCTTTGGCAGAATCTTAAAAGCTTAGGATTAAAAATAAGAAGCGAAAAGAACAAGAATCTGTCATTACAATTGATGGGGAATTATGTCATGATAAGATGGCCATCGCTGATGAATTCAATTCTCATTTCACAAATGTGGCTGCCAAATTAGTAGACAAACTCCCCTTCCAAAGACTTTTCAGCGCAGACAATGATTGTATTCGTGAGTTTTACGAAAGAAAAGGTATACGTGAAAACAGCTTCGAGTTATTACCAATCAGTGAACAATTTGTTTTCAAAGAGTTACGTAAGTTGAATGTATCAAAAAGTACTGGGTTAGACATGATTCCAGCTAAATTTCTAAAAGATGGTGCGAAGGTTTTATTTAAGCCTCTAAGTTACTTAATGAACCTATCTATCTTGACGAGTACTTTTCCAGAGGATATGAAAATAGCAAAAGTGACTCCACTTTATAAAAAGAAAGATAAAACTGATGTTAGCAACTACAGACCTATTAGTGTTTTAAGTGTAGCATCAAAGATTCTAGAAAAATCGGTCTGTGTTCAAATTGAAAGATACTTCAAAGAAAATGATATAATTTATGAATTTCAATCTGGTTTTCGACATGATTATTCGACTGAAACATGTCTAATTCATTTGACTGATTATTTGAGGACAGAAACTTCCCAAGGGCGCTTTGTTGGTATGGTGCTCCTTGATCTGCAAAAAGCTTTTGATACAGTTAATCATTGCGTCTTATTGAATAAGTTACAACTAATGGGTTTTAATAAGGCAAGTTTAGAGTGGTTAAGATCCTACTTATCTAATCGACACCAAGTAGTGGCCATTCATGATATTCGTTCCAAACTAATGCCTATAACATGCGGTGTTCCTCAGGGAAGCATTTTAGGCCCAATTCTATTTTCAAGTTATATAAATGATATGTGTATTTGTATAAAAGACTTAAAACTATTATTGTACGCAGATGACAGCGTACTACTCTGTTCAAATCCTGATCCTAAATATATTGAGGAAAAGCTCAGTGAACAGCTGTCTACGTGTGTCGATTGGATGACTGATAATAAGCTTTCTTTACACTTGGGAAAAACAGAAAGCATTTTGTTTTGTTCTAAGAGTAGTTCTAAAAAGTCATTTGAATTCAAAGTGACACACAATAATCAAGTAATCAAGAGGAAAGAGTCTGTGAAGTATTTAGGCATTGAGTTAGCTAGCGCAATTTCATTTTCATCTTTAGTAGAATCAGTTGTAAAAAAAGCAAATTCTCGTCTGAAATTTTTGTACAGATATCAAAGTTGTATGGATTTAAAAGCAAGACGTACACTCTGTTTTGCTCTTATTCAATGTTTATTTGACTATGCTAACCCTGCATGGTATAGTAACATAAACAAATCAGATCAAAAGAAGTTGAAGATTATACAGAACAAAATGGTGAGATTTATCAACTGTTCTGGTCCAAGAACTCATGTTGGCTACTGCGAACTTTCTAAAGCTGGTTTTCTTGAAGTCGACCAAAGATCAAAACAACTCGTATTGCATCACGTGCATAAAATTTATCATACTAGGTCGAATCATTATATTCGATCCAACTTCGATCTTGTTACTGACGTTCATGATTATAATACAAGAAATAGCCGATTCAACTTAACTTACCAGAAAGAGTAGGTAGTATTGGAAATTCGTTTTATTACAATGCCATAAAACATTGGAATTCCCTTCCCAATGGTGTAAAGGAAATAGAAAACTATGCTCATTTTAAGAGGAAATTAAAGGAATACCTAATACTTGAGAGTCAGAGAAGAGAAGTGAATGACATGTTATATGATTGAAATTTGTATTCTTCTGCCGGTTCATACTTTTTCATTTTGTATATACTTATGTTTTTGTACGTTATAGAAATTCTACAAATTCATCATTATTTTCCTCTTCTTCCTCCTCCTCTTTTCTTCTTCTCCTTCTTCTTTTTCTTCTTGTACTCTTTATCATTTCCATCATCAGTTTAATGTTGTTATTATCATTATCTTTAATAAGTAATTCTTTTTATGGTTCTTATCTGTCTGTAAATATTACTATTTTCACTTATTAATTTGTACATGTCTGTAGGGGACCCCACTGGAAATAAGCTCTCGAGCTTTCGTGGGTTATCCTGTTCAAGCTGACTTATTTCTGATCTGTTATTATTGTATATGTTGGAAGCTTGTCGAATAAAAATCAATCAATCAATCAATCAGAGCGCGCAAAGCGCGCTCCCTAGGAGGATGGGTGCAGGGAGGCAGGAGTTTCCCCCAAAGGTCCCCCCTCCTCCTCCCCCGCGAAGCGCGGAAGCTTTGACGTTTCATTAAATTATAAGAGAAAGAAGACGATTCGTTGTACCGTTCTCGTCTCTTAATCCTTGTCTGAATTCAGTTTCCCTTCTCTCGCGCGAAGCGCGGAAGCTTTGACGTTCCATTAATCAAAAATTTTCTTTGTCTGTCCCCTTTTCTTCCTACGTCCTACGTCCTCTTCTTTTTTTCTTTTCACTTTCTTTCTTTTTTTTTGGCCGGCGTTTTTTTGGGAGGCGACCGCCCCATCGCCCCCTGGCTACGCGCCTGGGCCTGGACCTAACCAAGGGCCCAACGGCGGGCAACTGGATCATGCTCATCTGACCGTGATTAAATGCCTAAAACCCCCTTGAAGGAGTTTCCGGGGGCTTTGCCCCCTGGATTCCACCTAGGTCCACGAGGCGGGCCTCTGGATCCTCGTCTGACGGTAATTTAATGCCTAAATCCCCTGAGCCTCTGGGGGCTCCGCCCCTTGGACCCCACGCCAATTAGTGTCACAAATAAGGTGCTCATCGATCTGACCGTCATTAAACGCCTAAAACTAGAGCTTCCGGGGGCTCCGCCCCCTCGACGCCATCAGGAGCCGTAAAGCTGGCCCCTGAATGCTTATCCAACCGTTATAAATGCCTCAAATCCCTGGGTTTCATGGGGCTCAGCCCCCTGGACCCCACGCCAATAAGTGAACTGCCAGTGTCATGAATAAGGTATCAAAATATGTTCATATGACCGTAATTAAATGCCCATACCCCTGAGCTTTTGGGGGCTACACCCCTAGACCCCACGCCAATTTACGCTACGCTCTACCTGATCGTAAATACTTTAGCCTCCCCCACCCACTTTGAAAAAAACGCACACACACACGAACACGCACATGCACACACACACAGTTGGCCTGTTGTCTGTTGATATCTTTCTGTTTTCCATGTTATTTTAGTTTTTGTTGTGTGTATGTGTGTGTTTGCGGTCAGCAGGGGGCTCTCCTATATCCTATATGCTCTCAAATATTAGGACAATTAAAATTTTATTAGAATAATGGGAGCATTATTTTCTTGATAGAAAAACTAGAAAAAAAGAAAGTTCCTTGGTGTCTATATCGATGAAAAACTTGAATGAAGCGACCATGTAAAATACATTGTTACACCAATCTGCAAAAATATTGGCGTACTGTATAAAATAAAATATTTGTTTCTGATAGAATATTACTTATGCTAGTAGTCTAATTTTACCACATATCTCCTATTGTAATATTTTGTGGGCAACATCCAAGTGTGTGACTAAAAATAATTATTCTTCTGCTGCAAAAGAAATGATGCAATGATTGTGAAAATTTGAACATGCATACATAAATAAAGAAAGAAGGATTCAATATTATATTATAGCAAAGAAGATCTAACACATTGGGAGAAGGTATTAATACTACGAGCCTATAATATCCCATGCATGGACCCACATTCCTTTAAATACTTGCACGTTATCTACCTCATTACTACAAATTTCCCTTCTCTATAATTAATTAATTTATGCCACACCAGTGCTGCTGCTTTCCACGAAAGTAGTAAGTTTCAGCGAGGTATGTATGTACAGCGCAACTAAAACATGCATGTAAATACATTTTTTTTGGAGCAGCGTTTTTCAACCATTTGTTAGTTAGAAAACTTAGGATACCCTCTTCAAAAATGAAAAGTTTCGCGTCACCCCAAACCCAAATTCATCACAGAATATTTATTTTGCATCACTCTGGCACTCGCGCGAAGTGAGCGAGCAAGAAAAATAATAAGAAGACATTTTCAAAATGGTAAAAGGTAATTAGTAATCAACACACTAGAAAAAATATAAAGTATTGCAGGGGTAAAGTGGGGGGGGGGTGCACCAACAAAAGGGCACTTTCTGGAGAGAGAGAGAGAGAGAAAAGGGCACCTACAAAGGAGATCTCAGAGTAAACTTTACAATTTATAGACATTGGTATATACCCCTACATTGTGATTACATCATCAGGGATGATTTCATTATTTGTTTCTCTTACACCATACAAGATATGCTTAAGAATCATACTTTGCAGTTGAGTGTGATGTCTGAAAATGCGAGCGAGCGAGCGAAGCAAGCGAGGAAAAATGTTAAGATTTGAGAGGTCGCAGTGCGAAAAATTACATCTTATAAAGAGGTAAAACCCAATCCTGATGGGGTTTATATAAGCACATTCTCATAACGGAAGACTGAAAAGACGTTTAATAAGTAACATAATCATATATCATCTTTAAATGCGAGCGAGCGTAGCGAGGGAGCTTTGGGGTAAATTGCTCTTAGTCGCTTGAAATTAGGGGCGCGTTTATGAGAGGAAAAGGGGACACTTATCGAAAGGGATAAAACACTTAAAAGAAAAGGAGCACTTGTCAATGTACAAAAGGTTATTAACAGAGGTGAAAATGGGGAGCTTCTAAGTTCTTACACCTAAAAAAGAGGCACTCACCAGGGATGAAAAAGGCACTTATGAGAATGGGAAATGGGCATTTGTCGACGGAAAAGGGGCACCCATCAGATTTTGATAGGGGCATTTATAATAGGTTGAAAAGGAGGCTTTATGTAAAGCGGATAGGTCCCTTATTAGAAAGAAAAAGGGGCATTATCACAGGTGAAAAGGGGCACAATCGCACCTGAAAAGGGGCACTGACCAGATATGAAAAGGGGCACTTATGAGAAGAGAAAAGAGCATTTATTCAAAAGGAAAAGAGGCACGTGTCAAAATAAGAGGGGCAGTTATTAGAGGTGAAAAGTGACATTCATCAGAGATGAAAAGAGCATTTATCAGGAGGGGAAGGGGCACTTGTCAAAGTAAAACGAGTAGCTCTCAGATTTGAATAGGGGCAATTATCGGAGGTGAAGGGGGCACTTATCTGAAGTGAAAAGGAGTAACTTCTCGTACCTGAAAAGGGTCATTTACCATACCAGAGATGAGGGACACATTTATGAAGAGGGGAAGGGTCTCTTTTTTTTATGGGGGCAATTATCATTAGGAAAAGGGGCACTAATTAGAAAGGAAAAGGGGCACATGTGAAAATATAAGGTGGGCTTATCCGAGTTAAAAAGGGGATAGTTATTAAAAGGGGAAGGGCACTTCTTAAAAAGGAAAAGGGGCACCTCTCAGATTTGAATTGGGCAATTATAAGAGGTGAAGGGGGCACTTATTAAATGTGAAAAGGGGCGCTTACTAGAGCTTAAAAAGGGCACTTGTCGACGAAAAGGGGCACGTGTCAAAATAAAAGGGGCACTTTTCCTATTTAAAAAATGGTGCACTTTTGGGGTACTTGAAAAAAGTGGGGCACTGTGCCCCCTCTCCCCCATCCCGGAGGGTCTCCTCCGAAGTACTGTATGCAGGCACCTCGCCACCGAATCTACATGAAAAAAAAACATATATGCGGCCATGACCTCGATACACGAATATGAGGATATTCGTGTGTCTCGTTGCCCAGATTCACCCTGTTTCTAAATGTTATGAGCGTGGTACTAAAACATGTAATTTCGAAATAAAATATTTAATATAGTGCGGAAAAAAGACACTTAATTATGTTTCCTAATGAAATTTAATTACATACTCTAGCAGTTCCTGATTCATATATTTGTTTTTCATGAAATAAACGTTTTCCAAAAATAATGTTTTTATTTAACTAAATTTCTCTTGCGGCACCCCTAAAGATGCCTTGTGGCACCCCGGTTTAAAACGCTTTTCTGGAGTCACAAAACGAACTGATGACAATTAACTTCAAAAATTCATAACTCTCAGATTTTGATCAAACTTTCACTAACTTTTTTCTCTTATATGAAAACCAACTTAATTACTATCAGGGTGGACTCCCCCTTTAATGAACAGGTGATAATTTTTCGGGGTAATTTTCCGAGGGTAATTGTCCTCGGGGGTTGTCCTTGGTTGTGATTGACCTAAGAGGTGGTTGTCCGGGTAAGGGGTGGTTGTCCGGGGGTTATTGTCCTCGGGGGTAAATATTGTCATCGGATGTGGTTTTTCCTTGGTTTTCCTAATTGACCTTGACCTTGCGGGTCTTGTCCTTGGGGGTAATTGTCCTAGGGCTAGGGGGTAATTTTACGGGGAGGGAGGGGGGGGGGTAATTACATGTCCCTGGGAGAGGGTGGTTTTTCTACGGTGTAATTTCCCGAGGGTAATTGTCCTCGTCCTCGGGGGTAATTTTCCGGGGGTAATTAATTGTCCTATACTAGGGGCTTATTGTCCCACTGGTAATTGTCCCGCTGGTAATTAGCCGGTGGGTGATTGTCCAGGGGGCCGGGGTAATGGTCTTATAGAACCGATTTTGGAAACGAGTTCAAGCGCACCGTACCGTACCCCCGCTGCCCACGTCTAGATCGACGTCGCGTCGACTGGTACGGTTCCGAAGCAAGTATTCCTTCGACCTGAGCGTCTGCGTCGAAGCAGGGAGGTGAAAAGTATTGGTCTGCATGCATGATATTATGTCGCAGCGCACTGCCCGTTTGTAAATACTGATGTAGTCTACTATAGTACTAATTGTTGAGTTCAAACTTCTTCATGATGGTCATGGACACTCGGAGATCAGTGGCTCTTTTGTCTTTGGTTGTCATCTTGACATTGTCTGTTCTTGAATTCTTACCAATACTTCAACCCTCAGGTGAGAAGAAATTTGTTATTTCACCTGTTGAATTTGCATGGCGTTGGCCTTGGTACTGCCTAGCCCACATTATTACAGCCAATGTGAGTGTAGTACCGGTACTGGCACTGCGTAGCATGCACTAGCATCTGCCAAGCGTCAATTTACAGTAAATTACAGTCCCATGCACTTGATCTGGCTGTAAGCTATTGTTCTACGTGTACTCTCTACTACTACTAGTAGTACTAGTACTACTCTAGTACAAAAAGTGGGGGAAGGGTATTTTCAAACTTAAATCGTATGTGATCCCTTGGGGCTAGCGGAAAAAAAAGAACATCACCATATTCCTTACGACTTGAACTAATTATTCCTCAGGGGGTTGATTCTCAAAAGTGGGAAATCTCCGAGTTACCATGGAAACAACAATTAAATCGCTGTTTTGACCAAGATATTTTTAGAAATCTGAAATGACACCCCTTTAATACCGGTATGGGGATTAATCTGCCTTTTCATATGATACCTCATTTATTGAGTATCACCTTCAGGATCACATTCACAACAGATAAAGGTTTGAATCTAAATTTATTTTTAAAAACGTTGACCAATTTTGCAATGCACATAGACTGCATAGGGATGTGTGCAATGTCTACGGGAAGGGTTTTAGCACACAAAACCAGGTGCGCGATCAGACACCCTACTACTATCGCATATCTATCTAGACTCGTCTCTAGATCTAGATCTAGTCTACATAATCTAGACCTAGCCTAGTCTAGATCTACATCTAGGCCTAGAATCTATATGTTATATCGGCTAAAAAATAAACATAGACTAGATGATAGAATAGATTCTAAAATCTAAATCATACATGATGATGAGGTGATGAGGTCTGAGGAGAGGCAAATAACTACCGGTATTCATTTTTAAAATTTCATTTTTCACATTGAAACCCCAAATTTGTAGCTGAATGGTAATTCTATTTCTAAGGCTAAGCTAAAATAAACAACAGAATTTTAAGCAAACACAGATGGTTTGTATGGGTTTTTCCAGTAGTGTACAAATACAACTAGATCTAGATAATCTATATACTGTACATCTAGATCAATATAGAATAGATCTAGATCTAGATCTATCTACAAGTACAACTACAAGCCATGCAGGTAGTTAAAAAAAACAGTGGTTTTTCAAACTGGTTTTTCTGCTGTATCCATTTCATTTATGTATTTAATCGGAGTGATTTGTTTTGTTTTTCAGAGAGTCTGTAGACTGACAAAAAAATGTTCAACGTTTGATACCCGGTACTAACAAAAAACAGATAACAAAATAAAAACTTATGCAAAATAGCAAAATCAAATCAAATCAAAACAAAGGAAAACATAATAGGCATGAATAACATATCAAAAATAAGAAGACTATACGGAAATCAAACATAAAATGTACAAAAAAATACAAATTAATAATAATAAATCCAAAAGTAAGTAATTAACAGAGAACTATTTGATAAACCAAGAGTCTGTTGACTCTCTTCCCAATGCCCCCTGCATAGTGTTTTAAAACCTACATGTACATGTAGGTAGTGACGTTATGTGTTTTTAAACAATATTTATATTCTCTTTTTCATTTCCTGTAGAATATGTCCCCCCCCCCGCCCCTGCCTCCTATAACTTGCCTCTCTTGTACTCTCTCTTCATTTCTGTAGATGGCAAACGGGATGAAAGGAGTGCAGGGCTGATGGATAAGGATAACTCTTCTCAAGCAGAGGTTCATCCATTTTCCATTCTGGACTATGTCATCTTCTCATCGATGCTGGTGGTCTCCACAGCAACCGGGTTGTACCATGCATTTTCCGGGGGTGGCCAAAAAACTACAGCAAAGTGCGTAACTGCTGAATAACCTTTCAAATAGTTACTTATTTACATGTAGTTCTACTGTTCTAGGATGATTTGTTTTACAATCAAATAAGGAAACTTGTGGAAAACTACTAGGCTCGTACTTTTGTTTTCTATGGTATCTCTCATGACAATTATGTGACTGTTTCTACTTGACTGCTTGTACATGTTTGCACATTATATTTTTATTCTCTCTGACAGAAAGATGTCATTAAAAATAAAAAAATAAATCAGAAGCTTAATAAGAATACGATTTCAATTCCATTCGCTAATATGGGCTATTCCAAGCTATTTTCCTCCGTACGTTATCAACCACATTTACCCATAAGTTTTGAGTATACCTGATGATTGTATTAATTTGTAAACCCTACTAGAGGTTCGATCTGACCAAATATGCAGAAAGGTATTGCTTCTGATGTCAATTTCTGTTCATACTACCATAATACCCTGTATCATATGGGACATCAAATGACCAAATACCTTGGACTTGCCCATATTCGGACATTTTGGCCTTCTATGTGTGCACTATATCTATGGATGGTAAAGACGTATTACAAGTAAATTACTGCAATGATTTTCACATTAAATAGAGCACATCATTTCACAAAGCAAATAAAAATCAAACTCAAATCACACCGTCTGATAAGGTTCATGATCGTGGATTGCAGCATGTAGAGTATCCCTGTAGCCATCAGCCTGCGGGCATCCTACGTGTCGGCCATCACCATCTTAGAGATGTTTCAACTTTCAAGTGATTGACTAACAATTATTTTCACATTAAATAAATGTAATAAAGCAAAGATATTACACATCAAATTAAACTTAAATCATGCCATCTGACCGTTCAGGTTCCTGATGGTGGGTTGCAGCATATAT
Source organism: Mesocentrotus franciscanus (assembly GCA_037976565.1). Taxonomy (NCBI): domain Eukaryota; kingdom Metazoa; phylum Echinodermata; class Echinoidea; order Camarodonta; family Strongylocentrotidae; genus Mesocentrotus; species Mesocentrotus franciscanus. The sequence continues at coordinate 16,982,861 of CP137673.1, forward strand.
CATTTATTAAAGTCAGCATTTTCCCTCTTCCGTTGGGTTACTGACTCTCGCACCATGATGATACTCTCCTCTTCTTCTTGTCTAGAGCCTCGTCTTCATTTAGGCCAACCTTACTGCTTACTTTCTTCACCATATCTATCCATGAAATCTTTGGTCTTCCCTTCCTCCTTATGCCATGCACTCCCAGATACCATGCTCTTTTCACAGGCTTATCATCTTCCCTTCTCAACACATGACCCATCCATCTCAATCCACTTTAGATGTTTATATTGTCTGTGATCAATGTGATTATGTGCAATAATTTCCATATTAAATAAACGAAATCGTCTTGCACCTCAAATCAAATAAAACTTGAATCATATCCAACTCAATCAAATTGTGTAATTGCTTAGGTTCCTGATGGCGGATCGCAGCATGTACAGTATCCCAGTAGCGATCAGTGTGCTGGCATCCTACGTGTCGGCCATCACCATCCTGGGTATCCCGGCTGAGATCTTCATCTATGGCATCCAGTACTGGATAGTCATCTTCAGCTTCTTCATCACCATCCCCATCACTGCTTTGGTCTTCATCCCAGTGTTTCATGGTCTAGGAGTGACCAGTGCTTATGAGGTATACAATTGCTAACAGAGTACCAGTTACCTTTAATAAACAGTAATTTGTGCACAGCTAAACCGTATAAAATCAACATCAAAATGTATTACCTGGCATTCTATGGGTTACTGATTATTAAAGGAGTATTAAGAAAATAAAGAATAACATAAACCCCCAAGTCGGATTTGGGTTTTGTGTGGGCCCTATTCTATGCGTGCGCCCTATTCTATACGTGCGCTTACGGATGCGTTGAGTATTCTACACTCACAAGTCACTTTTATGTTAATGAAGAGAGTATTTGAATGTGCAATATCTCTTTATAGAAGTAATATTTGAAGCTCATATTGTGGATATAATAGCAACATAGAACTCCTGACATGCAAAGCAAAACATAGTTTAGTGATTGGTACACTTTATAAATACTATTTAATCACAATATGTGATCGTTTCAATGTAAATGACCATTTTCCTAATTTTGTTCTCCAATACAAGGCCAAAAGTGTTAAAACTTACAGAATAGAGCTCAAACTTATACTTAAAAAGTACACAGAAAATTCTCAATGCTTTTTTATTGTTAAGTTTTCTTTGAAATGTAAGGAAATTAGCATTCAGTTCTATGTACTCATATACTTGTGTACAAATCCTATGAGGGGTGAACATATCTCAAACATTCTTGCCCCTCCCTCTTACAGAATGTCAATAACAACAAACAAGTTTGGGCTTACCATGCATTTAGACACTTCTGTTAATAATCGAGAAAGTAACAAAATCAACTTCCCATTGTGTACTATAATGCATTTTTATCAGAAAATATCTTTTTGTGTGTATTTTATATTGGGACAAATTGTCCCATATCTCACATGCAGATCGTTGTACTGTTATCTGTTACATAACAGTAATAAGTAGTTATGTTGTCTTGTTTATTTTTGTTAATGCCTGAGTGTACAAAAGATTTTTTATGATGAATTTTTTGGTCAAAAAATCAACTTGTCTCTGGTCCCATAAGTCATGCCGCATATTGATTAGAATAAAACCTTGTCCACAGGGCTATATTACAAATTTCTTTGCATTTATTTAGCTTTGGTATCACCCCAAAGTTGTTTATTTCATTTTAAAATTAGACTGGTATATAGGTTCCTACATGTATCTGTCTCATACATCACAGGTCAAATAGCTTGGACTTGTCCTACAATCAGCAGAAACATGATTATTTTAGGGTTTGTACTAATAAACAAAAGGGTTAAATTCTTGGCCTTTTTGTGAAAAAAAGCCACTGGTCATTGAGTGTGTACACACACACACACACACACACACACACTTGTATGTAAAATCTATGGAGGTGGAAAGGATAGTCCACTATAAAGGGATGTTTGTTTCCAGGGGACCTAGTGATGAGTTACTGGTATTCTATAAACCTGTTATTAATAAATGAAGTGCAGTACTTGGAATCCAGTCTGCATATGCTAATTGTGGCTCTGTCAGGCAAGCATTGGGCAAGCTTTCAGGTTTTCAAGAACAATCTTTGTTTAAAAAGTATGCAATTTGAATATGTTAAACCCATCTATCCATTATCATTGCATGCAATGAACCGCTACTACGCGGAGTGAATGAGCGAGCACCGGACGATTTCATGAGAATGCTGAATTATCTTTCTATCCAGTACCTTCATAAAAGGTTTAGCATGTCCGTCAGGATAGCCGGTGCCTTGCTCTTCATAATCCAGACTCTGTTTTACATGGCCATTGTACTCTATGCTCCAGCCCTCGCCATCAATGCTGGTAAGACCTTTGACCTTTGAACCTTGACCTATTGAGCAGTTGCATACCTACATGTATATGAATGTATACAGTCAGTAGTGATGTACTGTTAGGGCAGGAGTAAAAAGAAATCAATTTTTTTTTTTTCTTTCTGGATGAAGTGACCAATGAATTTTCTGGAACATGATACATGAACTTGAAGTGTCCTGTGTATTCACTCAGATCAGTAGGGAGATCAGTAATAGAGGTACTGTACATTCATTCTCACAATGAATGTGCAGTAAGGAATGTTTCATTGTTTCTGGGGCCGTATTCTGAACCCTGTGTTATCTCTAATATTGTTGTATCTTTGAAGATAAGATAAAGTTGGTATTCTGAACATTGTTGTAACTTTTGTTGTATCTTTTGTTGTATCTTTTCTTTCATTTCTTTGGTCGCGCCTGCGCTCAAACTTTTGTGCGCTTGTAATAGTGCGTAGTATTACAAAAATGGCGCTTAATCCTCATTTGCATATGCGCACAGGAGATAATATGACAAGATAATTGGTATTCTGAAAATTGTTGTATCTTTCATCTTATCTTATCTTGCATGGTATTTACAACAATATTTACAATAGGTAGGGGGTTGTTGTATCTTTCGGGGTGATATAATGGCGGCAATATTCCTTGCCCAGAACCAACTTTGTGCCAATAGACGAGTTAGAAGAAGATTGTGTGTTGACCGGAGACATCACAGATGAGAACTTTCTAAGAAATTACATGCTAGGATATGATGATTTTAATGCTCTCATCTAGAACCACTAATTGAAAGCGTGACTTGTCTTCATGATCCACATGCCACAGCGCATATGATGACGCGCGTAATAAGCACTCAATTTACTAATTACGCCCAAGATTAGTATGCGCTAGGCGCATCATTAGATATGGCGTAAAGTATTCCTATTGGTTGACCTACTTATCATGCTTACCGGTATATGAAATAGATTTTGATTGGTAGGGTCCATAAAAATGGGCATGTCAACAGTGGTCAAAGATAAGATAGAGGCGGTCCTTCAAGAGATAACACAGGGATAAAATGATTTTCAGAATACCAACTTACAACAATATTAGCGCTGTGTTATCTCTGGAAGATACAACAAAAGATAACACAAAAGATACAACAATGTTCAGAATACCGCCCCTGAAGTGTAAGTTTCTGTAGCAAGAGACACTTTTCACTCATCAGTTGCTTCTTTTCAACAATCCTTATATAAGGTGATCATAAAAAGGTGATCTTGAAAAGTTCAAGCATAAATTAGTTCATAAGTTACCATTTTATTAATGGCTGAAAACCTTGTTATCACATTTTGTCTTCTCATACAGTGACTAAGTTTCCTATATCAGCCACAGTACTTCTGACAGGAGCAATATGTTCCCTATATACTGCTCTGGTAAGTTAAAGGAAACCTCATCCTAAAGAATAAGTGTAGGTATGCTAAATTATGAGATTTAACTCCTGCCTATTGATGTACAATATTCCTTACAAAAATGTACAAGAGACATATAAATGAAGATATGCTTGGCATGATTTAATGCCTTTTAGCATGACATGGGCGCAGCCATTTTCTTGATAATGTGATGATAAAATGATGCCCATGTCGTGCCGAGAAACTGTACATTATGCTAAGAATATCTTGCTTCATACACTTTGGATGGGGAATCTTGTAGATTAATGGGCAAGAATACAATAAATCTTTCAGAATAACTAAAGTTATTTCTTGGGGTGGAGTTTCCTTTAATAATACATCCCCCATGACAAAGACTCACCACTGATGGGACCAGAACCCTATCTAGGATTGTGTCACGATTTCACTGCTACTCTAGTTTATAACGAACCTCAAAATCAATGGAAGCAGGGTTGAATTTACTTACAGCTGCTAGTTTACCTGATTCAGGGACTCTTCAACTACATGATTCAAATTTTGGGTTCCAAGTTGAAAATGAAATTTGAAATAATAATTTTTCTCTCCTCATGTATGATCTACCGTGGGCCAATCCAGGTCTATGGGAACCAATTCTACACATAAAGTAATGCAGGGGTACAGGGTTATTTCAAATAAGTGAGTTTATCACCACAGCGCTGTAGAGTATATTGACTTGGGAGCTGCAGTATATAAACCAAACTTATTACCGGGTATTATTTTTATCAGATTTTTTTCTCAAACTTTCACCAATTTTGTTACTGTCATTTCACTGCTTGTATTAAAATCAACTTGATATCAGGCTCGACTTCTGATCCTCTATAAACAGAGCTTCAAGATATAACCCCATCAACAAGCAAGTACGTAGATACAGTCTATGCATGGGCAGAAACTTATAGGTCATTTTTACAAAATTGTAACACCCACAGAGACGAGTGCTGGAAACGTGCTCACGAAAGTTATGGAATCATTATTTATTTATTCATCAATGGTACATTTTATGATACACAGGTGGAGGTATTCTTTTCAAGAAGAGCAAACAAAAGGTATTCATGAAGCACCACCATCACTTTGGCAGTGATTATTCTAAAACCCTCAAAGTGGGACTTCTCTATGTTTAAAGACTTGTGTATATTCCTAGTCATTTGTACCATGTGCTAACTACGACCTGGTCTATTCCTATGCTCTAGCCAATGTTTGGTTTTGGTTTTCAATCCATAGGGAGGGATCAAAGCAGTGATTTGGACTGATGTGTTCCAGTTCACGGTCTTGTTTGGATCCCTGTTGACTGTGGTCATATTGGGGGCCATTCAAGCCGGTGGGTTGGGCTACGTGTGGCAGTACAACAAAGAGAAGGGCCATCTCAACTTTTTTGAGTGAGTATTCCGAGATAAAAAGAATGATATACAAAGAAGAGGTATGATTACGTATGGATAATCTAGGACTGACAAGGTTAGTTTGTTTAATGAAATATTTTACCAGACTGCTTAAAAAGCACATACAGTTAACAACTGAATTATTCATAATCCTTGTAAATTTAATTTTTGTTGGGTGTTTTTCGTAACTCAAGAGTGAAAGGTGGACTGGTTGAATGAGGGCCTTTGTTGAATACTTTAAATGTAAGCTTTAATATGTCACATTTTCAAGAAACATCAATTTTTCACATACTTAAAACATTACAAAACTTGGTAAGTGTATGAATAATTTAGTTGTTAACTGTATGTATGCTAATTTGTAAGCAACCAAGGGACTGATGGCTTCAAGTTCTTTCTAAGTGCATCCACTTCGTTTTGAACCTGGCTCTTCTCAGTTACGAGACCACTGCTCTACCACTGAGCCATCTTGCCTTGAAAAAAGTTGCTCATCTTGCCTCTTAAGTCTGTTGCCTCACTCATGTCCTTTCTTTTTCCTCCTGTCTTCTTGTTGTAGACCATCTGCTGACCTGACACAGCGAGAGACCTTTTGGGGTCTGTTGATTGGTGGTGCATTCAATAGCCTTCCACTTTGGGCAGTCAGTCAGACTGCTGTACAACGATTCCTCACCTCAAAGACACTCAAAGATGCTAAAAGGTGAGCAACTCTTTGGCCAGTATTTTACGAAAAGTTAAACCCGATGTGAGGAATGGAGTGAAATATCAGAAAGGGCAAACTTAGACCTCAATCATACTTCCTTTGTTTAGGTCGACTTTAGACTGAGCTCAAACCCAGCGCCAGGTTTGAATTTTAGTATATCATGGACCTTTGTCACTTCCGTACATGCTATGAACATTGAATTAAAAAAATGAGGAACAAATTGAAAGTGTTAACTAAAATGTGATTACTGATAAATCTTTGTCTATTTCAATACCGTATGTATGCTCTTAACATTGAAGAAAAGGAAAAGAACTAACATCTTTTGAAAAGTACTCAAAAGTAGATACTTTTTACTTCATCTCAATGAATTTTCTTGTGTCAGATCTGTGTGGTATGGATTACCTGGAAACATCATAATGATCTCAATTGTGTCTCTGTGTGGACTAGTTCTCTTTGCATATTACAACGGTAAGTTGTATAGATGAGACTACATGTACCTAGGTCCAAGCCTGGGTTTGTATTTATTTAATGCATGTGTATACGTGTAGTTCATGTTACTGCATAACTTCAAATCATTTGTTGTAAATAATTTTCAAATATGATGTATGTAGCGACTTTGAAAACTTACCTGTACAATGGACATTTACAGTACTTATTTTTTATTTATATATCTTCCTGTGGGAAAAACAGCAAAATATTAAAGGTGCCCCACAAGCTTGGAAACAAAATTTATCCAAATTGCTCACAATCTCTCTTTATAAATTTTGCTGTGCTGGTCCAAGCATGGGATGTCACATGGTTGTTCAATATGCTACATGTATGAATGATGTTATTTTTGCACATTTACAAACCCAATTTGTACTCTTTAAAAATGTACATATTTTATAAAAGGAATGAGAAACCATACTGTCACATTTAGATTAATAGATACCAGCTGTTTGGCTAGTCCCGGATATATTTTTTTGGGGGATCAATTTATAGTCGAAACCTAACAATTTTCTCCCTGAAATTGTACATTTGTAATTTGTGTATAAAATTGTACAACATTTGTATAACCCCTTTCCAAATGCATTGCTTTGTATTAAATGATGCCCTATTTAGTATTGCATTGTGGGATATAAAATGTTCAGTTATTTTTGATCATTGGTTTTAGGGAAGGTGTTGTGTTATAGTGGTTCATACACTGGACTCTCAATCCAAGGCTTGAGGCAGTTGAGGGTTCAAATCCCAGCCCAGCACTAATGTCCTTCGGCAAGACATTAATACATTTTGTTGCCACTTACAACCCAGGTATAAATGGGTACCTGATATGCCAGAGTGCTACATATTTGGGCCCCCACCTTAGACCGGGTAATGTTGGAGTGCCAGGAGCATCACGAGCTTACGGACATGTGCGCTGTATAAGAAGCCACCATTATTATTAGTAGTAGTAGAACCTGCAGACATGGGCAAAACTAGCACAGGCATAGTGGGTTATTCATTTTTTTTACTCCTTAAAATCTCACTTTTCAATTTTGCTTAGCTGGTCCAAGCAGGAAACATCACTCATGAAAAATCAGTGATTAAAGATAATTGATAATTTTGTCTCCGTAACACAATGCTTTCAATAATAGAATATCAGGTGTAATTTATGAAACTACACTTTTGAAATAAAAATTTTGTACTGTATCTTCCAAAGAATGCCTGTAAAGGCTCGTTCCAATACAAAGTGGTAAACTGCAATTTGTTTTCTTCTTTTTAAACACGTAAATGAATAGCAAGTTTAGCAACTGTGCAAAAAAAGTTCCTAGGGTATTCATTGAGCTCTGTGTTAGAAGATACAGATATGTGAAGTGCACATGTATTACACTTACATCATATTGGCATAGTACGTCACGTTATCAAGAAAATGTAGATGCCCATGTTGTGCTGAGAAACTTAACATTGTGCTAAGAATATATATCTCACTTTGCTGTGGAACCTTGTAGATTAATAGGCAAGAATACAATAAATCTCTCAGAATAACTAAAGTTATTTCTTGGGGTGAGGATTCCTTAATAGGGTAAATCTACCCTGGTATTGAGTTGGTTTTAATAGCAGCAGAAAAATGAGAGAAACGGGTCAGTGAAAGTTTGAGCAAAAAAACAATCAAAAATAGTTTTTTTGAAGAATTTGTGAAGGTGGAATCAATCAAACACAAATTGGCAACTCTGTGACTTATCTTTCAAGGACCCCTCCCATTTACCCTGTACTAAAAAAATTTTTTTTTTAAATTTTCCCTTAACATAATTTTCAATCATTCATTCACCCTGTATGAAACAAATCTATTGCATCATCAATAACTAAGAAAATGAAAGTTTATGAAAATTCCTGTACGGAGCGAATTGGAGAGGAGCTCGCAAGATGCGTCACAGTGTTGCCAATTTGTATTTCACTGATGACAACTTGAAAAATTCATGACTTTCCTATTTTTAAATCGGATGTTGCTCAAACTTTTACTAATTCTTTTCTCTCATTTTTCTGCTTTTATTAAAACCAAATTAATATCAGGATGGACTTCCCTTTAGATGCTAATTTTTGTGAATCTGTAAATAAAACAAATATTAATTGCTAACCTTGGGTGTAGTGGATAAATTTCATCCTATACATTCTTAGTGAGTGCTTTTGCAGCATCAATAGAAATCCTGCAAATGTCTAACTTTTGTTACTTGCATGAAGTGTTGAGCCTTTTCAATGTCATCTGATAAGAGCCAGAAGGGCTTCTATCATTTTATGCAGAGTTAATGCCCTTCTCTAACTTCAATCTGCTTCTTAAAGATGGCATTAATTATGAGGTAGAAACCATACTATATAGCACCATCTCACACTAGCTTCTTCTTCATATTGCTTCTATCCTGTCTCTACTGAAACAGACGGCATGACGCATCTTCAACCAGCTCTCAATCACACTTATCCAAGTAAGAATGATTGATGGTAGATGGCTAATCTGGGTTGGCCCACTAGGGGTGTAGCCAAATAGGGTTTTTTGCGGGGGTTGTCAGACTAAAGTTAGAGACAAGCATAGAATAATGAAGTAATCTTGCCCAATTAGGGGTGTATTGGGGGTGTACTGGATGTCAGATCAAAGTTACATACACCAACAACAACAAAATTTTAGTCTGACTTCTGTTTAACAAGATCAGGCATCTAGGGGTGTACCGGAGTTGGGGGAGGGGTGAATTTGACCAAATTTGTGAACAATGGTAAAATAATGATGTGTAATGTTACTTCTTTGTAACTAAATGTACATATAGGTCGCCCCAACATGGGTGTATGGGGATAATGGTGCCTGGGGTCAGACTAAATTTGGAAACAAGCATAGAATAATGATATGTTATCTTGTCTAACTAGGGCTGTATTTGGAGGGGTGAGGGTTGATGGGACCAAAGTCACAGACAATGGTTAAATAATGATGTGTTATCTTACCTTTTTATTTCTAGGTCTGCCCACAAAGGGCCTATCCCTGGCATGGGTAAAAACAATTCTCTGATATTTGCTAGGAGGGGGGTATGATAATTTGTTTAAACTAGCAACAGCAATGAAAATACACTGTAGTAGCCCCAAATTGGAAAATGTGTAAAGGTTGAAATATTGTCAACATAAACTGTGGGGGACACGGTTACGCTTCTCTGCCCCTGTAGCTATGCCTCTGCTGTGCACATTGATTAAGAGAAGGTAAAATGTTCTCTCTAAAAAGTTGATGTTGTTGTTTATTTGGGTTATTAAGTTTTCACCTTCATCTAGATAGAAGCATGCAAGTGTCCATGTAGCATAAGTTTGCATGGTTTCTGAAATTCAGGGTATGCCATGAAGGACAATTTGTTTTTCTCTTGGTACTCTGATGTTGATATATGTACTATACGTAACAGTTAATGTCAGGTGAACTGTGAAGACTTGAAAGGAAATCTACCCTGAACTTCAAATGGTTTTATTAAAAGCAGAAGAATGTTCATGTACTGTACATGTACAACTGTATAAACATGCAGATGAGCAGATCAGTGAAAGTGTGCAGAAAATCTTATAAAGAATACAAAAGTTCTTGATTCTGACATGTGGTCAGTAAATGTAAAAGTACCTTTCAAGCACCTCTCCCATTTGCTTAGTACTGAAAATCCTGTAAATGTCTATTTTTATGGTAATGAATGAATATATATATATATATATATAGAGGAGGGTGTATAGAAACACATGTGCAATGGTATATATGGGGCAAAGGTATACCCGGTAATGAAATATTTCCTTTGGAGAAAAAAAATAAAGACATTTGTTAGATTTATGGGCAACAAATGGAGACATGCTCAAAATGATATACCATAGAGTTGCCAATTCCCTTTGATTGATTACAACTTCTAACAAATCATAACTTTCCTACTGTTTATTGGATGTTCCTAAAATGTTCACTTATCTGCCTCTCTCATTTACCTGCTTTTAATGAATTATATTTATTTTCGGGTCGGATTTTGTCTTAAAGTTGAGCTACAAATCACTCTTGCACCCCTCCCCTCCTCCTCCCCTTCTATAGAAAATGCAAATTTCTTTCTTGCATGTATTTTAGTAGTCTAGGTAATATCTGTGTTAAATGATGTATTTGGGTAGGGACCTGGGTAGGAGATTAACACCCATTCCTACATGTAGCAAAACTACTTCACAAAATTTCTACTACCTTTGTTGTGCGCATCTATGTGTACCTTTTTTGTCACCCCTTCATGACTTTCATGTAAACAAAATAAAGTGGTTTCCTGCATCATATTTGAATTTCATGTGAATTTCTTATAGTTGTACATGGTTAGATTGAATGACTACCGGTATTGGCATTTTAGGCAATTAGTCTCAATTTTTCCCCAAATCATTAAACTTTTTAAGGCAAAATTTTCTTATTGGTAGGAGCAAGCAATATATCTCATCACTGCTTTCTTTTTGGTGTGTATTGTTTGTTTTTTTCTTTTGAAATCAGTGGTATCATCATTAAAGGGACTGAAATCCAACCTTGATGGAGAACTACTCTAAGAGGAAAGCAGGAAAATCAGAGAAGTAGACTGTTGAAAGTTTGAATGAAATCAGACAAAAATGAGAAAGTTATGAAATTTTAGCTCACCTTTAAAGCCCCACTGCACTACTTACAGCTACTTGCGCCCTCTATACAGCCAACAATGCCTAAGCGGTACCCGTTGATCCCCCATGCAGAGATGCCAACTGTTCCGTTTTGTCGTGTTTGTTCTGTTTTTTGGCTATGAATACGGCAGTACGTTTTTGGTATGTTTAATTACGTTTTATTACGTTTTTTATTTTTTCTAAATAATTTTATTTTATTTTATTTTTTTTTCTTAATTTTTATTGACGTTTTTCTTCATTTCCGCTCATGGGCTTTGTGTTGTATGTGTATTATGCACCTATGTCTTCAAACGATGCATGCAGTACGGTGATACGGGGCCCAAACTGCGCTCGTTGCGAACAACCCACGTGTACTGTATGCATGCCGCGCTCCGATCCGGGTATGTATAAGTGGTACCGCCGTTGCCTATTTCTTTGAAGCTGCTCGATTGGGGGATATTTTAGGGTTTTTTCAAAATACTTTTTTTGGTAAAAAAATACTGTTTTTTCTGTTTAAGAATACTTTTTTTTTGTTGATGAAGGTTGGCATCTCTGCCCATGATGCCCTTTTTCTTATGTTAATTGAGACCTTATTTGATGAGATAACTATCTGCCAGTGACCTCGCAGGGAGGTCTAATCCCTCCATGCCAAACTAGTGCAGAGGGGCTTTAATAGCCAAAGGTGTGCTTAACTCTTATTTTTCTGCTTTCATACAAATGAACTTATTACAAGGGTTGGGTTGTCCTTTAATGTTTCCCAATTGCTGGTAGAAGATCATGTGAATTATTTAGATATAAGCATCATAACAAGTGTAATTCTTTGCTTTTCAAATTTCTCATCTCTGCTATGAATTGACATCACTCTTGATATGCATTGTATGTGGTGAAGATGGTAGTGATGGTCATGCAGTTCATTATACACCAAAGTATTCTACACCTGATCAGGTGAGAGCTCTCAAAGATTATTATCAATGTTATCCTAATCTTCATCATTTAATGTTTTTGTATTATCAGTGTCAATATCATTGCATTTGAATTTCATCAATATGTATGTGTACCATTGTTTTTATTGTCATTATTATGGTATCTTATCTTATCCTTAACATGAATTATTATTATCACAATTATTATCAACATAATCATTGTCATCATTATCAATATCATCATCATCATCATCATCATCATCATCATCATCATCATTGTCACAATCATGATCCTGTTCATGATGATCATAATTATAAACCTTATCAACACCATTATCATCATCATCATCACCACCACCATCATCATCATCATCATCATCAACATCATCATCATCAACATCAATATCGTGATCATCAACATCATCATCATCATCATCATCATCATCATCAACATCATCATCATCACATTATTATCATTAATAACAAGTTAACAACACCATCATCATTATCAGCAGCATTAGCTTAGTATATTCATTATCAATCATTCTGTTGCCATTTACTTCAATGATATTGTCGTTGAGTTCAACAACACCTTGTATATCTTCAAAGGCTCTTGACTCTCACATGAGAGATCCTGGGTTCAATACTTTATTTGGTGCTTACGAGAAGGTATTTCACCCATATTTGTCCCTCTCAAGACAGTGGTACTACTGCTACTGTTACTACTACAATGCTGCTGCTGCTGCCGCCGCCGCCTGCTATTGCTACTCCTGCTACTACTGCTACTGCTATACTATTACTGCTACTACTACTACTGCTACTACTGCTACTACTGCTACTGCTGCTACTACTACTACTACTACTACTACTACTACTACTACTACTACTACTACTACTACTACTACTACTACTAGGATGAGGTTCCTCCGCAGATACGCAGATTTCCAGGGTTTTTTTTATTTAGGCAAAATAAAAAAAGGACTGTAAGTTTTCTTGCTATATATACTGCATGTATGCTCGGTTGGGTGCATCGAAAATCCAGTTTGGAGGTGTGTATAGTGGACAGAATGGTAGCGTGCAGAACTGGGGGCTACTAATACTACTCCTACTACTATTACTACTTTTATTATCATTGTTATTGTTTTTATTATTGTTATTACTATTTGTTTATTATGGAATATTGTTATCATTATTATTATTATTACTATAACTACTACTATCAATATTATTACTATTACTATTATTACCAATATTATGATATTTTTCTATTATTTTTTATTAATATCATTTTCATTATTATTATTATCATTATCATTATTATTATTATTATTACTATAACTATTACTATTAATATTATTACTAGTACTATTATTACCAATATTATCGTCATGATATTTTCTCTTTTTTCACCCAGATATTAATCTACTTTGTGAGCATTGAGTTTGGTCACATCCCTGGCATGCAGGGTCTTTTTGTAGCTTGCCTATTTGCTGGCACTTTGAGGTAAACAATAGGCTAGTAAACAATGAGCGAAAAATTTGTGGTTTGGAATAGTTGATTATGGTCTTGTTCACACCTGATGCGGAAAATGAAAGCGTTTTAAGTGAAAATGAATGGCAAGTGGGGATGAAAAAAAAAAGAGCTAGGTCCTATGCCTACTCTCTGTGTGTCATGAGATGCAGGCCCTTGTTGCATAAAAGTTACCATGGATGGTAACTTTGCTTTCAATATTAACTATCGTGGCAACATCACGCAAACAACCAATCAAATCAAAGTTTCCATGGAACTTTAAATACAGTTAATGGCAAAGTTACCATCAATGATACATTTTATGCAACAGGTCCTGCTGAAGTGTGAAGTGTACTATTACACTTCTGTCATTACCCCCCAAAATAACCAAATAGATAACTAAACATACTGCGCCATATGTGAACAGGCCTGCATGTAGTGGACAAAATATATATATTCTGATTCTGATGTATATTCACTATACCATTAATGGTACTGAACATGAAGTAATTTAGAAATGTGCAAATGTAAATTTTGTATTGATTTCTGAAATATTATACAACTGTATATCAATATATTTATTTCACTTTTCTGTCAGTATTGTGGCATTACAGAGGAACATGTACATAATGCATGTATATGTACTACGGTATGTGATATTAAAGTACTGTTTAAGCTATTGATTTTGTGAATTTTGCTAATTGAGATGGCAATAACATGTGTTGTAAGCAAGCTGTGTCGATTACCATCAAACCAACAACTCACAAAAAAGTCTGTGTCTCTGTCTTCTGAAAAATATCTGTGTGCAAATATTTGGGCTTTTGCAGTAGTTTATTCCTTGTTCCTTACTCTCAGTGATGTACATGTACACTTAATACATTTTCTGATATAATTCTGTATTTTATTAGCTAAATATTGATGCCTTCATTGCTATGAGTTTGTAGCAGCAGAAGCAGCAGTGTACATGGGGTCCCATATGTGCACTGTGATGTATGTTCTGATATAACGAGATAGTGACCATGACAAGAAAATATGTTGGTTCCAAATGACCTTGTAACATCCAGTTTCCCCTGAGAAAAAGAGGAGAGAGACATGCACATGCAATTTTTTCTCTTCATTTTTTGAGCTTTTTCTTAAAATTGAATGGTTGTGAATCATCCTTTCGATGACTTTCACATTCTCTGCAGTACTGTAGCATCGGGTCTGAACGCCTTGGCTGCTGTGACCCTGGTTGACATTGTTAAACCATGGCGACATTGGAGGACGGGTCAAGCGGAGTCTGTTGGACTAGGGACAGCTGTTGTCGATTCCACACAAGATTTTAAAGACACAGTGCTATCCAAATTACTCAGTAAGTATACTTAACATGTACATGTATGTAGCCTGCTGACTAGTGCTCTATCAAAAATGTGAAGCAACCGTTATTGTTTCATAGGACAATGATGCCCTTTCCTGTTCTTTTCTTGATGTGTAAAATTTAATAATTACATGTACAGCTGCCCCCATTACTTGACAATGGAATGACTTTTAAACTACAAAATATCAGGTAATTTTAGATTCTGAACTCCAATTATGTTACGTTCATGTATGAAGTAGGTAGCCAAAAATGTGAATGAGTATAATTCTAAGACTGATAGAGATTGTGAGTTTTATATTCTGTGAGATGCAAAGGTTCCTACATGTAACTTCCTAGTTAAATACAAAGAAGGAAGAAATAGAGCTAATATGTGTACCGGTACATGCAGGTGAAATATGATTTAGATATATAGAAAAACAAAGTACACTAAAAAAAATTAACTTTTCAAGCTAAGTTCCAAGTTAGTTAATCAGGTTGATGTTCTTGAACTCATAGAAATGGGCAGAATTTTTATATAGGCTATAATGCATGTGAAGGTAATTGCTTAAAATGCAGTGGAAAATACCAAAATTGTGTATGGTACGAAGAGGATTTAACTGAAAAGTATGGGCTAGTAGTATGACAGTGCCCTCTGAAAACACTTTTAACTGTCTTTTTATTTTGTTTGTGACAGCCTTTGTTTATGGAGCTGGTTCCATAGGTCTTGCATTTGTAGCCAGCAAGATGGGTTCACTGGTTCAGATGGCTAATACTGTACTAGGAGCGTTAGGAGGGCCCATCCTGGGTGTGTTCACATTAGGACTTCTCTACAAGAGATCTAACACTGGGTAAGAGTGTAGTATGAACTACTCCCTTAAGCTCCTCTGCCCATCCCTCCCGAAAAAATATTGTATTAATTAGGGCTGTGCATAACCGTGTAATGAGGTACTCGAGTACAATCCTAGGCTTACAGGCGATTACTCAAATACTCAGACGCCCTGTTTTTTTTTTTTGAATTTTTTTGATTTTTTTGATTTTTTTTTGATTTTTTTTATTTTTTTTTTTGCCAACACCATACTACGAACAGTACGAAGGTTCGTCTCTGAAAACTCACGCGATTTTACTTCAAGTTGCTGTTGAAAGCACCTATTTGTGCTTTTGAATTTTTGACAAATAATTGAAACAATGTTATTTTTAAAACTAAAGATGACAGACAAATATTCCGAGTCCAAACAAAAATTCGGAGATTTGGTCCCAGTTTCTGAGTGGTGAGTTGACAGTGACCCCCTGTGTATGATTGAGCTGGGAAACATTTTTACCCACGGTACCATGCCGGTGCTCTTCTGGCACGGGTGACCGTCGGCCTGGACAGTGCCAGGTGAACGGGGAAAAAAAAATGGCGGCCGAGTAATCGAGTACGGGAAATCGTACGAGTACGAGAAATCGTACTCGGGTAGCTGTCAAAAGTGCGAGTATTCGAGTACTCGTCTCAGCCTTAGTATTAATTATGTAAACAAAAGGGAATTTGAATCATCCCGAATGTTTCAATTTTACTGTTGTATCTTGTGTTGTTCCCTCCCACCTGCCCTCCTTATTACACTGGTTGTAATTTGGGCACTCTAACTGTATATATGAATAGCTCAAATAGACATTTGTAATTGGTTGTGGTCATTAAGTTTGCTCAGATCTTCTTCACAGGTTGTCAACTGTTGCACTCAGAAATTACACTGCTATGTAAAGGAAATATGCATTTAGTACCGGTATTCCTTTTAATATTTGTTACCTTTGTTTAATCTGTGTATTTGATGATGATGGTTGTGATAATGATAATGATGATGATGATGATGATAATAATAATGATAATAACAGTAATACTTGTACATGTATAATAATACTAATAATGATAATAATAATAATGATGATGATAATAAAAGTGATGATGATGACGATGATTATAATGATAATAACAGTAATACTTGTAATAATAATACTACTACTAATGATAATGATAATAATAATAGTAATGATGATGAAGATGATGATAATAAAGATACTAACATATGTCACATACAGAAACTTATAAATGTAGTGCCACTTTGAGTAAGTTCTTTCTTCTCTTGTTCTAATTTCTTGTGTTGTGACCAGTGGTGCATTGATAGGCATGTTGGTAGGAACATACATCAGTCTTTGGATAACAATAGGAGCTTTAACACATCAAGGGGACGATAATTATGTTCAGCAAGATGCATTCTGGTTATATCGGGTGAGTTCAACTCAAAGATCATATTTTATTATATTTTATAACTGCCTAACATAAACCCCTCAAAATAGCTTGGTAACTCAAGTATGATTGATTATATCTTGCTTGTTATGGCAGAAGCATCGCTATGTTTATTATCATTAGAAAGTGGATTTAGTCCTCTTTAAAATGATACCCCATTTGTTATGTTTATTCAGTCATGGAATGTGCAGTACATCAAAACAAGTGGCAAGGTCAAAAGTGAAAAGTTGCAAAATGCACTGCTCTTGTTTGGCTGTGCATTCTTCTTTGAAGAGTGTAGGTGTGCTGTGTTTTCAGATGAGCAAAATACACACTGCACTAAAACAGACATATATGAAGTCAAAAAAATGCAAGAACTTTTAAAACAATCATGCTTTAATTATCACTCAAACAAACCTGAAATACACTTCATTTCACATGAATTCATCTTTATAAAAAAAAACATCTTTTTTGGAGAACTCCAGCTTTGAGTTGCCCTATTGCCCAAGCCTTTTCAACATCTGTTAACCTAGGCATGATGCTGCAAAATTTTGAGGACGAATCTTGCCCGACATGTCACCATAGTGCATGAGTTTAATTTTCAAATTCTTCAGAATTTGGCATTCCAGGATGACCAGTTCAGAGCAATAGCCCCACAGTCATTTACACAAATCATACTCTCTTGTGTCAAAGAAGAGTGCTGGGCATAACAATACCACCAGTGCATATTGCAACTTTTCACTTTTGACCATGCCCGTTATTCTAATGTACTGCTCATTCTGTGGCTTCAAAATCATACTAAATATGGTATCATTTTAAAGAGGAATAAACACTTATTCTGTTGATACCAAACATAGCGATGATTTTGCCATGACAAGATAGATATAATTGATCAAACTTGAGTTTCAAAAAATTTGAGCGGTTTAGTAGGTAATGGTAAAAATAATATTCTGTTTTGGTATAGGTCATGTCACATTATGATTTAGATAATGTCTCCATGCGGTTCCAAAAGACTATGTACATTAATATCCTGGCTTTAGCTCTGGCAACCTTGGAACTCGATGCATTCAAGGAATAAATCCTACAGAGTACTTACTACACCCTGGTAAAGTGTGGTAAATGCAGACAAATTTTTGGACAGCGGATGTTAGTGCCGTGGCATGGAATTGAAGCTTTCCCTTGTGATCTATACCCCGGATCCTTATCCACTAAACCACAACACCATGTACTATCTTCACACTGTGGATGTGTGTCTGTTATGCATGGTCTAGTGGATGAGTCACTAAACTATGGTACAGGGTTTGAGTCCCTGCTACTGCACTGATGTCCTTTTGCAAGAAATTTATCTACATTTGGAGAACAGTATTTGTAGTGATGAGGCGACCCTGGGAAACGAGACATGCCATTATAGGATTTCCTGCCAATTTTACCACTTTTCAAATTCAATTTCATCAATGTGCATTTCAATATCGTCCTGAGAATCCGGCAACGTGCAAATATCAAAGTCAACCCTGTGTGTCGTTCAAAGCACATTGTGTCAAATTCAATGTCAGATTCGCACTCAATTCTCTCACCTGACAGAACTTGATTTGACTTTTACAAAATTGGAAGCAAAATGATGAAATTGCCATGAAAAATGTATCAAATTGGATGGGAAAACCTATAATTGGAAGTAGTAGTGGAGCATATATATGTCAGTTTAGCTGCAGTATTAAAATGGTCAGCTCTGCTTTTCTACAGTTGTTGGTAGTTGCTCAACCTTGTGCAAGCTAGCTGAATGAGCTATTAGGGTATCTCAATGTACTTTCTACCTACTGTTGAACATCGTAAAGTCTTTTTCTTTTTAAATATAAACTTTTTCTTGTTTAAAACATCAACAACAAAATCTCTTTTGGAACATTTGCAAATGCTTTACATACACAATGTACTGAAAGTTCATATGTTTCTTTGAAATGTTCAAATCTACCTCTTTTTTTTTAGAATTCAACCAATGAGACAGAGTAATTTTCTATTTTTAAACTCAGGTTGCAACACTAACTGAATTTCTAACCTCAACCCTGGACCCAACACTATAACCCTATAAACTGTAAACCCTAATCTTACCCACCTAAACCTAACCTTAAAAAAAGGAAGTTTGCGACAATAACCCTAATCCTATAATTTTGATGAAATAAAGCCCGAAATAATTGCCCCAAGAGCAAATGTGAGAGCCCCTTAATATTTGGCTGAATAGTTTTCCAAGTATTTCACTGGGCTCTGTAATTCATTTTTATACCTCCGCTACAAAGTAGCCGGAGGCATTATGTTTTCGGGTTGTCCGTCCGTCCGTCCGTACGTGTGTGTACGTCCGCTCGTGATCGTGATCTCAAGAACCGATTGATGGATTCCCGCCAAACTTGGGTCGTGTATGTATCTTGCAGAGCCAATGATCTGATTAGATTTTGGGGTCACGAGGTCCAAGGTCAAAGGTCACAGGGCTCATTATGTATTCAAAAATAGCTCGTGATCGCCTTATCTCAAGAACCGATTGATGGATTCCCGCCAAACTTAAAGCCCAAGTCCACTCCGATTTTCAAAAATTATAACATGTTGTAAATAAATCAAAGGTTAAAACTGCCAAATATCACGGGCGTACTTCAATCAGGTGATTTTTAAGAGCGATTTTTGTTTCGGGTATTTCGAGCAAAACATTTATATTGCTGTACGGAAGTGACGTATGCTCCTCACAACGAAAGTGCCAGCGTTATACATTCTGACAATATATTTTAACAAATTTAATGCATACGTTTAGAAGTGTATACAAACTATTTCATTCACCTGATAAGAATAATAGTGTTTCATTATTCTTATCAGGTGAATGAAATAGTTTGTATCGAGGCACTTCACAAAGACGTATGCATTAAATTTGGTTACATTACGAATCTGTGTTGTGAGGACCCTACGTCACAACCGACTCGCTCATTAACTTGTTTTTTGCTCATTAAAAAAATTATTAAAAATAAATCTGAGCACCATTTTCCAAAACCAAGTTATATTTGGGCTTTTTAGATTTTTGTCTATGTAATCGGCTCAACTTTTCAGTGGAGTGGACTTGTACTTTAAGTCTTGTATGTATCCTGCAGAGCCAATGAACTGATTAGATTTTGGGGTCCCAAGGTCAAAGGTCAAAGGGCTCATTATGTATGCAAAAATAGCTCGTGATCGCATCATCTCAAGAACCGATCGATGGATTCCCGCTTAACTTTGGTCATGTATGTATCTTGCAGAGCCAATGAGCTGATTAAATTTTGGGGTCCCGAGGTCAAAGGTCAAAGGTCACAGGCCTCATTATGTATGCAAAAATAGCTTGTGAACGTATTATCAATAGAACCGACAGATGGATTACTATCAAACTCAGGACATGTACATGTATGCACTGTATCTTGCAGAGCCAATGAACTGATTAGATTTGAGGGTCATGAGGTCAAAGATCAAAGGGTCATACATGTATATGAAAAATAGTTTGTTATCACAATATTCTGAGAACCTGTTAATGGATTACAATCAAACTTGAATTTTAAAATTTGCTTCTGTTTTTTGTTTGTAAAATCGCGCTATGGCGGAGGCATCATCTAGTTGCAAGTATTTTAAAGGGCTCTGTACTTTACCCTTTCTCTTATATAGGTGTCTTTCTTATGGTACAGTATGTTTGCAACGACGAGTACCTTCATCGTAGGTATCATTGTGAGTGAAATCATCCGGCTAGCCATCGTTGATGAGAGATATAAAAGAGTGGATCCCTTGCTCCTAGCAACATTTCTAAGGTGAGCCTGGTCATTTCACTTTAAAGGGCAAGTCAACCCTGATCTTAAATGAGTTTTACTGGAAGATGAAAATTGAGAGAAAGAGATAAGTGAAAGTTATGAATTTTTAAAGTTGTGATCGATCAAATGCAAATTGGCAACTCCATGATGTATCTCTCGAGGACCTGTCTCGTTTCTTCTATACTAGAGAATTCATAAAATTTCATTTTATTCAAAGAAGATATTTATATATGCACCATAAAATACAATTAATGTTCATTTGTTTGTACACAACCCCTTAATGAAATAGAGCTAATCATTCATGAACAACCCCAAAAATTGATATTTCTGAAAATTTCAGTACAAGGCAAATGGGAGAGATGGTCAAAAGGTACATGTGCATTATGGAACAATGTGCATTTGTTTGATTTCAACTTCGAAAATTCATATTTTTTACATTTCATAACAGATGTTCCTCAAACACAAATTTTTCTTTGAATAAAAATGAAACTGATATCACTTGATAACAGGGTAGGCTTCCCCTTTAAGATATACTTTATTTATCTACAGGAACTCTTCAGTAATTCTCACGAAATCTGTCATATAAGCTTTATATGAGAATGAAATTGAAATCTTCTGATTCTCTTGGACTTTTACCAACATCAGGACATGAATTTTCAGACATTCAAAATTCCCAAGCACTCCACAATGTGTGCAGACAAATAAACAAGACTATAGACCTAGGTAGATCATGGACATACTTTTAGGAATGGTTGGCTTGATTTATATGTTATACTTTACCTGACCTATTTCTATTCTAAAATTATCCATAGACCGAAAGGATGGCACAAGAGTATTTCTGCCACAGAGAGCCATGACCCTGGGGTGCGGATTGGTGACACCGTCATCACCCGACTCAATGATGATGGCATCGTGGTCGAGGAGGAGGAGCCCCTCATCGGAAGCATTGATGACCAGAATGTACACGAGATGGAGAATGTGGGTGACAACATGTGAAGATTGATGTTTTGTTTCGCATGTGTTTATGCTGCCTTTTTTTCAAAGCCAGGTGATGGCAATGGTAAGCCCAAACATATCACAGCCCTCATGTTACTGATGTTATTTGTTAAACAAAATGTGTTTGAGCCAAAATCTGAGAGTGATATGCATGAAGTACCATAAGCCTCTTATCTCTGATGCTTTTTGTTTAAACAGAAACAATTTTAGGCCAAATTATGGGAAATGATATTAACCAGAAGTCTCTCATGAATTCCACCTTCACCAGTGTCATTGGTTGAATAGAAGACAATTTTCAAGCCAGAATACTGTAAATTGACAACAAGTCTTATCTTGCAGTCTCATGATCTGAGCTACGATTTGAGCTATGGTAACGCAAAGACATTTCTTTCACTGATATTGGTTGAACAAGCAACAGTTTCAAAGCCACAATATGGCAATGATAAGCCAGCATTGTTTGATAATTTTCTCTTCACCAATGTGACTTGCTAGATGAAGAACTGTATTAAAGCCAGATTTTATTACTAGGAAGCCAAGAAAACTGTTCTTCTCTATTCCTATCAACTGAATGAAGAAGCCAGGATAGGCTGGTTGTAAGCCCAAAATACCTTAGTAACAGGTTAGCCAACAAATGCTTAACTTAAATACATTAACATCTTTCAGGGTATTTAAGAGTTTTGAATGATTTGAATAAAATAAATCAAATTGAATTTATCTGAATAGTATTCAACTGAATAGATTGAGAATCATTTGAGGCATTTTTCCCTGTTTTCTCAGGCTGTAACATGCACATCGACTATTAACTTCATCAGAACAATTTAGACACAAAGATACAACTTTTAATGGCAATTTTATCTCAACTGATAATATATGGTATGGTATATTGCTGTACTGTGAAAATGGGTGTGTATATTAATTGTTGATATGTCAGGCAGTCTTTAGACAAGTGATATTGTGGTACACAGATACCTCTTGTGAAGAATAATTGCAGAAAAAAAAATCAATTTTAAGAATTTGCTGAACACTGAAATAATTGATTTATCATTTCATTTCTTCTGTAACAGAAAATTTAATACAACTTGTCAACAAAAACTGAAGAAATTTGATTTCAAGGTGCTTACAGTGGTATGAAGATGATTATCTTGAATAGGCCGTTTTCGTAAGGTAACCAAATTTAATGCATACGTCTTTGTGAAGTGCGTCAATACAAATTATTTCATTCACCTGTTAGAATAATTGTATTTCAGTAGTCAGAATGCAAACTGCATATATTATGTGTTGTTAGGTAGGGCATCCATGTTTATCCTACCTACCAACAAATACTGTATGCAGTTCGCATTCTGATATTGAGATACAATTATTATAAGAGGTGAATTAAATTATTTGTATCGAGGCACTTCTCATAAACGTTTGCATTCGATTTAGTTACATTATGAAAATAGCCTTTTGTATATTTTCAGTACTGTTTTTTTATCCTGTACTTTACATCACAAATATGTACATTTAGTATCATGTGATAGCTGTTAAAAGATAAAATTATTAGGGATACATCTTTATGAAATCATTCCATGACATATTATTTTTGTAGGAAGTTCATTTTTGTAGTTCTGACTCCCTAAGGTTTACAAAGGTATCCAATCAATTAGTGGTGCAACTAATGATTCATTAATATATTTAATTTCATTTCCTTCAAATTTTATTAAGATAAAATGTAGATTGCATGTCATTATTGTCATGGGCCTTTACTTATATTTTAAATTGCATTTTGACATGCTAGGTGATATTTTTTTAACATTCTGTACAATAATACTTGCTTGATTCCTTTTCTATTTTTGGTTAAACATATAAGCTCTATATTGGAAAAGTTTTATGGTGTACATGTATATTACAATCATTTGAACAGTGTGTGTCATGAAAGTAATGAGCATTCAGTTTGATTATGTAGCCTAGATACAACAATTTTATTGAAAACTTGACATTGGAAATGATTACGCATTACACAGAATGCTGAACAAATATTTAGTTTTTCCTATCAAACATTTAGCCTGACTACTTAAGATGTAGTCAAGGGTAACATATGTATTGTTGTCCTATAATGTCCTACACTGTATATATGTGAGTCACTAGTATTTGTAACAGATGAAGGATATAATTTATATCTGGGCACAAACATGTATGCATTAAATTTTTGTTAACATTACAAAACAAAAATGGCCTATTCACACATGTTTGCCCAGGGATTCACCTGTTAACACGTTCAATATTCAGAATTACATGTCTGACCTGGTAACACCTAAAGTATGCAGTTCGCATTCTATTAAAATACAAATAACTTGTAACAGGTGAATGTTCATTCCGAGGCATTTGAAAATTGAGTAATGCGTTCAATTTGAATGCATTTTAAAAATGCTCTATTGAGATCCAAGAACCCACTTCAAGTTTTGCTGAACCTCAGAGTTTAGACTTCATTTTTTTATTTAAAAAAAAATGAAGAAAAAAAAATGAAAAAAAAAAAAATCATATTTTTCTCAGTTTTTATAGACATCATTTTCTAATAGGTTTGACATCCAGGGTATCATCTAAAGGGCAATCCAACCCTTGTATGAAAACAGAAAAATAAGATTAAAAGAATTGCAAAAGTTTGAAATAAGTCTGACCAATATTAAGGAAGTTATGAATGTTTGAAATATGAAATCACCTTAAGTCTATGCGAATCTCAAATTGGCAGTTTGATCAGTGGATTATCATGTAGTCACGGTTAACTCTCCCGTTTGTCATATTTACTAAAGTATGCACACTTTTTGAACGAAAGATTCTCTTAAAAAACTAAAAAGCTTACAAGAATCTTGTATTGAGTTGTCATTATGAATAGCAGGTTATCAAATAGATGGTAACTAGGCATTCAAAAGATAAACATGTAAAAAGGTCTATTTGGAAATGGCTGAATATTATTTTTGTCATTATGAACATGCTGATTTTCTTAATACTCTTAGTGATGTAATATTACAAGTAAAAATGTATTGTTTATTTAAATTTAAATGATTCTAGTAGAATCAGGAAAGATATCTTAATGTCTGCACTTTGATGAGATGTGAAAGACTGTTGTTACATGGGACAGAGACTTCTTGAAGTCATATGCTAGTACAGAAACATACTTATACAATATATCAGAGTACTTTCCATATTTATTGTCTACAAAACTGCTTTAAGTTTATTACTGAAATAAAAGATGATTACATTATAAAGAGAGTCAATATTTGTACTTTGTCATGGATCCTATTTAGCACTGATCATAATGGTTGAGTGTTATTAAATACAGATACTTCTACTACTACTTCTACTACTACTACTACTACTACTAACAATAATAATGATGGTAATAATTGTTTGTTTTTAAGTGCATTTAGTACAGCAAACTGGTACAATTAAGTGTACATCTTTGACAATACATGAATGTTAACATAAGTAATACCAAAAAGCAAAATTTCAGGTGTAAACCGTCTTAAATATTTCTTAATAAAATTATAACAATGATAAATATAACTGTTGATCTATTTCAAACTTAAATGAAAAAAAGTGTTAATTAGTGTTTTATTACACTGGGTCCCACACACCTGGGTGGAGAGAAGTAATGTAGAGAACTTGCCAAGCTTAAAGACATAAGTGCAGTGCTAGGACTTGAACCCACTAACTTTGCATCTCCAGTTATACATATTTTACATTTTTTTAATCTGAATTATACCTCAATAGCATTGACTCTAGATTGTACAACTGTTTTGAAATACAGTTTTTTTATATTTTTTAATCAAAGCGATAGATTATTGCAGTCCAAACATGTGGGTAGCAGGGAAGCCCGGAACGAAATCCTTGATGGCTGCTGGAAATGTGCTCCTGTAATCCAGCAATTGTTCCATGCACTGTATAGCGATTGGATCAAACGACATATGGAACTTGTTGGCAAAGAGGTGAGGACCGATGGCCAGATGCTGTAAGTATCCAGCTCCGAAGATGCAGATGTTCCTCACGTATCTGCCGACACACTCTGGCGTCTTGAAAGTGTTCTGCCAGTGGATAAACCTAACGGTGCTGTTCCAAGATGACTTTGTGTAGCCTCCGGGAACCCCTGGGATTCTTTGGAGGGTCACCCAATAGTGCTCGTCAGGACTGTAAGTATCTTCACTGTAGTTCAGCAAGTCAATGGCTGTCTGGTTGTGGATGACATAGTGGGCAAATCGCCGGTTGGCAGCATAGTAGGCGTTGCCGAAGAAAAACTTGAAGTCCTGTGGAGGTGGCGGCTTGGTGACATCCTTCATCTTTATCATCATATTGTTGCGGAATTCATGGTGCACACGTGTCCGATGATCAAACCAGTCCGGTGCTATGACTCCAGGAATGTCATTGTGTCCTTGGAAAGCCTTCAACTGGTGGATGATCTCCAGATTGGTTTTAAGCGGGAAGTCCTGGGCGCAGAGGTTCAAGACGTAGTTCCAGGGTTCTGGCCGCAATAGGAGATCTGACATGCAGTTGACATCTGCTTGAAGACGACTAGAATGTGCATAGTTCACTCTGACAGGCTTGGAGGCTATGAAAACATTTGGCAAGCAGTCGGCCAGCGATCGAACAGCAGCCTGAAATAGTGCAGGTGATTTGGCATCTGGATGGATGCAGTATACATTCTGTGGTTGGTACACTGCACGGAGCAATCGCTCAAGTTGTGACAACTCAGAGTGCGTGACTATGATGAACCCGATTGGAAACTCTGCATCCTCCTTTGACCGTGGCAATGTCGGATACCTTCGAAGACTACGATATCGCTCACAGTCACTGGTCCAGTTCTTGACAGCATAATCAATGGGTATCTTTATACGATTTTCCTTCAGGACCTTGGTGGCCATATTAATGGACTGACGTTCTCCTCGTATTATTGCTGCGCAGTTAATGGAAGAATAGTGCTTGTGATAAGTAGAAACAAAGGATGAATCCCATTTCCCCTCATCAAAGAGCTTCTTTGCTGCAACCAATGGGTGCGAAATGTTTGGTTTCTTCAAACCCACCACGTCAGTTCTCACGGAAGCAAAAGAAGCAGTTTCGTCTGGAATACGTAAAAAAGAAATGTTACTGTCTGGTGGAGTTGGTTCTGGGTTGGCAGCTGTTTTGTGTCTCCATTTCTGGTACACTTGGAACTGGATGATAAAGAGCAAAACAATTGTAAGGCTTATCCAGAAAACAGATTTCCATGACGACATCAAGGATAATCGACTGCTGACGCGCCTCACCTTACTCGTAAGAAACATTTTTTGGATGGTTGAATCCGTTCACACACAGTTGAATTTACCTTGGTTTTTCAACCACTTGCAGTCTGTTCTTCTTTACAAAGTTTGCATCCTATATGAAAATAGATCAGAATAACACTTTTCAATTTGATACAGAAAACTTTCATCGGTTGGGGATAATCATATAATGTAGTTTTTAAAGCTTCTACCAAGCTTGAATACTTGAATACTATGTCCCATTTGCAGGCCAAAAAATGAAAAGGTTAAATTCCAACGGCATTTGAAAGACAATACTAATTTAGAACTTCCCTAAAAAAGGGGGCTTGAAAATGTCTTTAAGTTGGAAAATAACGACTATTAGTTGTCGAATCGACTTAGGAGCTATAGAGCCAGTAAGTAATAGTCTGATTTTTCAGACCATTGTACCGAATGGTCGTACGTTTTATGCTGCGCAAAGATTCAATCAGTTTAATTTTGGCCATTACAAGAAGTGGGTTATTGATGTAGACAAATGCTCATGTACCCTTTACAGCTCATTTTATGTATGTTATTACCAAAGATGAAAAAACCAGTCAGTCACTCAATAGTGTCTGACAGTGAAGTCTAGCAAGTAAACGGGTTTCCTTGCATAATTTGAATATTAGGACACTGCTAACGTTTAAATTTCACAGATAGGACATACATGACATATTCATAATTCCTGCAAAGTTCTACAGAATTTGATGTTGGCTGCAAAAGGGACACAGTATCTTGTAGGTTTTATATCACGTTTACTGTACATTATACTTTTCATTTTTTTTGGTCAAAAATTGGCGTTGGTAAAAGCTCCAAGGAGCTTCTTTCACTTTTTAGTGGGAGCTTCTCTGCAGGATGATTGGTGAAAAAATAAGTAATTCAGAAGGGCGATACGTATTGAAGATAATCGATGTAATCTCTGAATTTGCATGATTAGATCAATGGGAAATGGTGTCTTACAAATTTTAATTACTACATGAGAGAGTAGATATTTATAAAGATTATACACGATATAGAAACGCCAATCAAAATAACATGCTCTGGATTATTTGGCATATCAGATAATGGAAACTGTTTCTCCAATCTTGATGCATAAAAGGCATATGCGTATAATATAGCATACAAATTAAGCCAAAATTTGTTTAACATTTCATTTGACGTTTAAAATATTTGCTTAAGAAGCAAAGACCTTGGGGAAATTGGAAATCTTTTTGCGTCCTGCGAAATAAATCTGCTGCACAGTATGAGGTCGAAAGCTTTTACATAAAGCAAACGTCAACGAAACGGAGTTAAGTCTTTTGTCAACTCTGTTTGTTGCTACGGCAGGCAGCCAGTGAAAACGAATTCGTTTAATCAAATTATGGAAATGCAAGCATTACTTTAAACAAACAGAACTTTGTTATTCCTGATTGAGGTGTCATATGAAAGGGCAGAAAATGAACTTTCTAGAAATGTGATTTTCTCTTTGAAATTCACGCCAAATGGCCTTTTGGTACCCTCTCTTCAAATTGTTTTTAATCACTCATGCGTGAAATATACATCATATGAGTTGCATCAAATGAAAGAGGAGGATGTAAGCTTTAGAAATATGTGTCATTTATGAATTATAATTGTGATTAAGTTATGATAAAACATCGATAATTATCGGTTTCGTTTTTTCTGGGACGCACTGTATAGTTAAGCTGACGATGTAAGATTTCCCCATTAACTAAGTGTAAACTCAGTCGCTACTGTTTAATCATAAATTTAGTAGCACTTACCCTTTGAGATGACAAATTTTCACTGAACACATGTTAGTGTCTGGTTATTCGTCTCCGACTTCGCTCCCTTTTGGTTAAAACACAGCTTTCCACTTCGAACCAGTTGTCCTGTAGGTCCACAATACACGGTCGTTCTATCAACCAATGTGCGGTCGAAACAAAGTTTAGGCCTACTATAGAATAAGCTCACAATAACAATAACGATCGAGCATCATATCCCCGGCGAACAAGAAATTGTATTGATTAGGTTATCGATTGGAGCACTCATGTAGGTATGAGATACCAATTGTAGGATGACCACGACCCCGTGCGATTGGAGAGACAACGAATGACCACAGTTCTAGTTCGTTCAGAATATTACAGTGTGGCCATTACTGAGTATTCCCCCCCCCCCAAAAAAAACCCAACAACAACAATACAACCATTTCTCCTTTTACAAACCTCTGCGATGTACTAAATTGTTTCTGCATACGTCCCAAGAGAAAATCCACGAGTTCACCAGTGTCTTCGAATTGTATACATGCCTGAACTATAAAGGTTACTATTGGCGACCCTGAATGCTTGCTCGAGGTTTGCCCGACGCAGCAAGAAATAACTAATTATGCAGCCTATGTTCTGACTATTGAACTAAATCGAAGCATACAGGTGAATGAAGTAATATACCATTTTCGTAATCTAACCAAATCTAATGCATACGTGACACCAGGGGTGTCGATTTGTATCCGTGGTTGGGGGTGATATATGTAGGTGCCAAAATATTTTCGGCAATGGATCAAAGCAACCAAGAGGTAGAAGCGTGTGGCAGGTTGCACCCCCTCCCTTCCAAGTTATTAACTTTTTCAAGTCACCTCAATAAAGATAACATTTCAGAGAATATAAGAGTGGTAATAAAATTAATAACATGCTAAATGCCCGGCCCCCACTCCGAGAACGGAATGATACCATGCGTGTTACCAAAATGTCCGGTAAAGGGTACTTTTCGTGCGACAAAGTCCGGCCCGAGAATTGTAAAAAAAGGGGGTGTATTTGACTTTTCACCCGGAGATTTCTTTAAAAAGGGGGTGTTTTACTTTTTCTCTCTTTGGATTCCTTAGAAATTTAAAAGGGGTCATAAAATATCTTGAATATCATAGATAGGGGTACATTGAGCAGTGTTCCAGATTTAAGGGGGTCTCCAAGGCAGGAAAAGCCCGTGAAAAGCCCGCGAAAGGGGGTTCGGAAATGTTGGCAGTCCTCAGATAGGGGGTGCTTTAAAAAAGAGGGAACAAGCATACGCGTACCCTAAACAACACTGAGTGGGGGGCCGGGGCTAAATGTTAGTCCTGACTCTTGCCTGCAGTGTAGGCCTACCAGACTGATATCATCTATTTTTAAACGAAATTTAGACATTACCAAAACAAAAATCCAATGGTGAGGGATATCAACTTGTGAAAGTATTATGTTACCAGTGGGCAAATGCATTAATAAGCAACCAGGAAAGGTTCATGTAGACAGAAAATTCTTTATTTCCTGGTGATAGAAACATACATTTTATGAATATTGATGTCTCCAAACAACATTCATCGTGAAAAACCCATTCCAATATTCTGTGTAAGGAGATCTCAAAAAACATAGTTCTCATTAGTAAATGAAAAACATATTGCTTTTGGTTCTTCATTTGACTCTCTTCCTTCTTTAATTAAACCAACTGCGGGAAACTCAATTCAATGAAACAGAATATCACTGATGCAAAATTTGGTTCTCAAAATGACAGAAAATTTCCACTCCTGATCTCATACAAACTGTCTGTTTCTTAAAAACATAATATAAAACTTACGTTCCAACTACCAAACAACAAACTTCCATTATCTCCTTCTTCACCCAGATATACTTATCATACCAGATACGCTCTAAAATATAAGCATAATATTCCCCTAAGGCCCTGACCAGAGCACTATTTTTTTCAAAAACTATAACCAGTCTTAGAAGGTGCATTATTATTGGAAGGGTGTTATAAACAAAAAGTCCCAAATTTCATTCAATCTTTTTGTTTCTTGTTTTCTTTTCACTTTCCTTTTAAGCCCTGTCAATAATGTGACATTGATTATTTACTCGTTTTTAATTAGTTTTGAAGAACTCCTAGGTGAAAGAAATCATAACTATTCTTGAATATTATTACTTGTTTTAGAACATGTTGGGCCTGTCTCACATTGCCTTCCATCATTCCATGGCAATTTTCCATGTTTCTTTCAGCTTATTTCTCACTTCTTTTCCATCCACTCAACTAATTCCTGATCATGCACTAACCTCATACCTACCATCACCCATGCCTAAGCTTTTTAGGGAGGGGGATCCCGTAAAGTAATTTTGACATTGTAAGAAATAAACATGAGCAATATTTCATTGTAGGTTACTTTAAAGCATTTAAAGCTCGCGGGCCACAGCTAACGATTGGCATAACTTGGTGGGCCGTAGGTAGTCCCCCCCCCACACACACACTCATGCACTACGTGTACAACAAAATTAGTGAACAAAAAAAAATCAAGCTTACAATTTTAGTGTGATTTCTGGGCCTGCATTTGATAGACAAGTTTCAGCAAGTCAAAATCAAGGACACAGCAGAAAGAATATCCTAACTTTATTAGTTGTACACTGTACATCCCATTGAACGCGGTGTAAAGAGAAGGGGACTGTCCAGTTTACGATTAAGATTCATGAGAAAATTCAATGGCGGGGAAAAGGGTTGTAAGTTTCAAGACAAGTACCGGGAAGGCATTTCAAACATATTTCTCGATCACATGTGTATATTTACAAACGTTACTGCATGCGGAAATTACAAAATGTTGTGACCTGATGTAATGGGAGGGAATTCAAGGAGTTTTGTATCAACCACGTAACGAGTCAATATGTTGTGAATGATGAAAACAAATTATGGAAATAGAGATAGCTGTGTGTAAATATTTTTACCCTATTTCATCGCTGCTTTGCGAGCCGCATTTCATTTATAAGCTATTTTTATAATGATTTTTTTTCAATGCTCCGCGGGCCGCACCAGGAGAGCTCGCGGGCCGCAGGTTGGCCACCCATGCCTTATGGGTTCCAGATGGGAATGAGCTGGGCGTACACATATTGGTAGAATATGAATATGCCCATATGGGTTACACATGGAAAAAATCTGGGTTAACCCACATGGGATATATCTGGGTTAACCAATATGGGTACCAGATGGGATTAAGCTGGGCATACCCATTTGGGCCCAGTTTGGTATGGGTCCCATCTGTGTCCCATCTGTCCTATATGGGTCACATATGCTTCTTGGGTGCAGATGCCTTAGGGCCCCAGATGGTTTTCCATATGGTGCCCATGTTTCAGAGAATATGGGATCCATGTGGGTCCCACATGGGCTTGCTACCTGGGTTATTATCCTCTCTGTCTCTCATTATCTCTCTCTCCCACTCTCTATTTCTTTTTTGCACTTTTGCGCTTCGCGCTTAACATTTAGCTCGTTGCTTTTTAACGCTGCGGCTTTGCATTTGGCGCACTGCATTTCTATGATGCTGTTGATTGAATAAATTTAATAAATTCTTCAATTCCTGATGAAGCCGTATGAGCGAGAATTCAATTTATTCTTGTCTCATATACGGTTGTCTCATTTACTTCGTTTTCTATTTATATATGTATGTATTATGAAAATGAGATAGCAAAATGTGTATATCATCTTGCGAGTAATAACCATTAACTACTCTCATCGGGCTCTCATCGTTAATTTTTCTCTTCACTTGTTTTTGTTTTGATGGTGAATTATTCGGGGGATGATTGTACAGGCCATCCCCCACCTGAAATATTGGGGGGGGGGATATATCCCCCCCCCCCGTAATCGACACCCCTGCGTGACACATCTTTGTGAAGTGCCTCGATACAAATTATTTCATTAGTCTTGTTACGAATAATTGTATTTCAATAGTCAGAATGCGAACTGCATGCATTAGTTGTTGCCAGGTAGGACAGACGTTATGGCTTGCCCTACCTAACAACACATTATATGCATTTGCATTCTGACATTCGAAATACAATATTATTATTCATTACAGGTGAATAAAATATTTGAAGCTCTTTACAAAGACGTATGCATTAAATTTGGTTACATTACACTACCGTCTTGACCAGAAGCATTGCTTCATTATTAGAAGCTTACAATGAATCGGTAAGAAATGTGAGGTCACTACAGAGAAATATGTATGTTGTACCTGTGGTCAACACAATTATGGTGAACGGGGTTTTGAGCATGCTGCCCCTGAGATATGGAACAGCTAGTATCCCTCATAGTGTAGTGTAAGGCAAGCTAAGACAGTTCAGCAATTCAAAACTGCTCTTAACAAAATATTAATATCATTGGTTAATTGATATTTGTACTCATTAGTCAAAGACATTTACCTGCAGCTTTTCAATTTGTATCACTTCTTTCTTACTTTTTCCTAAGCGCGTTGAGACATTTTACATAATGTATAATGCGCTATGTAAGAATTGTTCCATTATTATTGATATTGGGCAATGGGCAGGCGCATAGCCAGGGGGGCGATGGGGGCGGTCGCCCCCCTCCCAAACAAAAAACCGCCGGCCAAAAAAAATAAAAGGAAGAGGCCGTAGGAAGAAAAAGGAGCAGACTAAGAACATTTTTGATTAATGGAACGTCAAAGCTTCCGCGCTTCGCGCGGGAGAAGGGAAACTGAATTCAGACAAGGATTAAGAGTCGAGAACGGTACAACGAATCGTCTTCTTTCTCTAATAATCTAATAAATCGTTGAAGCTTCTGCGCTTCGCGCGGGAAGGGGGGGGGGACTGCATGAATTCAGACAAG
This sequence comes from Mesocentrotus franciscanus, assembly GCA_037976565.1. Taxonomy (NCBI): domain Eukaryota; kingdom Metazoa; phylum Echinodermata; class Echinoidea; order Camarodonta; family Strongylocentrotidae; genus Mesocentrotus; species Mesocentrotus franciscanus. Next base: position 17,016,565 of record CP137673.1, read on the forward strand.
GATTAAGAGTCGAGAACCCCCCTAGGGAGCGCGCTTCGCGCGCTCTTTAATGATTCGCACGCTTCGCGTGCTCACTACCGCCCCCCTAAAATCAAATCCTAGCTACGCGCTTGATATTGGGAGAGCAGATATAGAAAGGAAAGCTAAGGGATGGGGCACAGAGGGCAATATGCCCCGGGTGGCAATGAACAGAGTGTAAAAACGCAATAGAAAGAGTATATACCCATCGTCCTTAATGATGATATGCATCCCTAACCCAGGGTAAAGTGTACAAGAAAACGTTTTATAGGACTTAAAATGAGAAAATATTTGAAGCTCGGTTGCTTTACTTGCTCGCATAATTCATCAAGATAATAAACGCCCCAATAATAAATATAGGATATACCGCTTACAAATCAATTTAAAAGTTTCAAATTAAAAAAGATTCTAAAGCCCGTCGCTCTGCTCCCTAGCATAAAAGTTTGTTGAGCAACATTTGGCATGTATAAGTTATTGCTTGGTCAGACAAAGCTCTGCCAAGTATTCAAAATAACAAAGACGTATAGAACCTGCGGTGCAGGGGTAACAAGTTGGCTGCCGTTTCGCATCGATGGCTCTTGTTGTACAAGATTCAGCCATGCAACTCCATATCTATTCTCTCCAGATTAATAGGCCATTTTCGTAATGTAATCAAATTTAAAGCACAAATCTTTGTTAAAGCCTATCTGCACTAGTTTGGCCAGGAGGGATTGGACCTCCCTGCATGGTCACTGACAGGTGGTTATCTCATCAACTCAGTTCCAATTAAAGGGATTGGGTAACTTTGTCTCAGATTCTGAAACAAAATCCTGGATTTAGCTCATGCTGCAATGATAATTATAAACCTATAGGTCAGTCAGGAACCCCATGACTTTTACAAGCCGATCGCCTGTCTGATTATCAAGATATTTATGATTGGAAATCGAAATTTAAAAATTCGTTTTCCTAACGGTTTTTATAACACTACAGTCTATTGGGGAAAATAAGTATGGTAAAACCGGTCACTCAAAGATTTTTACTTTTTTTAGGTACTTCATGATCATTTTGAAGCGCAATTTTTTTTAGGGCTTCAATATTTCACCATATCACAGACTCTAATAACACGCAGGGCCATGCATCTCAGATTTAACATTGTTAAACGATGCCTTTAACATAAGAAAAAGGGAACCATGGGGGAACAACAGTCACCGCTTAGGCATTGTTTGCTATATAGAGGGCGCAAGTAGCTATCAGTTGTGCAGTGGGGCTTTAAGTGCCTCGTTAAAAATTATTGCATTTACCTGTTAATTAATTGTATTTCAATGTTCAGAATGCGAATTGCTTACATTCCGTGTTGGTATATGCAATGACCTATTGCTAATTAGATATTTTCTCCTCTGACTTTACAATTTTGATCAAAATAGCGACTCTCATCTCATGGGATATATGCAAGCAAGGAAACTGCAAGCTTTGAAGAAACTGTTTTCCTTGCTAAGTATTAAAATATGAGTAGGCTAGTTTCATGATTTTTAAAAACTGGGTGATTATTATGTATAAGATTATCTGCCGTTGTTTGATTTCATTCTCCTTTTAATAAGAAAAAGTGCATAGAAAAACATTTTCAAAGGTTTCCAAACAACAGTCTTTAGTCTGCGAGATCAGCGTTTTTCAACCCCCCTTTTTTTCACGGCACCCTTTTACGAGTTGAAAATTTTTGCGTCACCCCAATCCAGAATTCATCAAAAAGAAAATGTATTACATCCCCCGTATGCATAGACGTACGGGCAAAGATTCGCGTGAGGGCCGTGAGGGCCTCTTGCCCGAACATGTACTATACAGATCTAAAATATTGCGGCGAGCGAGCAAAAAAAATTGCACTTTTATTATGGCAAAAATTTTATTTAGTCATCAATATAAACTAGATAATGTGTAAGATTATATGTTCGGCCATCTCGTTGCCAGGAATCCTCCTGAGTTATCTATTTTGCGAGAAGTGAAGCCAACGAGGGTTAAAAAAAAAACTTTGTTGTGGTATAAATTTCATTTCGATATAAAAATACAATACGTAAGGTTATATTCGGGCGCCATGCTGCCCACATCATGACCCAGCGTATGACTTTTTGCCATTGCTCTGCAGATTCTTTTACAATCATAATAGATAAAAATAGATACATAAATTAATAGTGATAATAGTGAAAATGCATTTTTTAAATATTTTACAAATGACCTAATCCAAACTAATATGCATTCAGATGATTAATTGATGACTTTAATCCATACCCGCTTCACAGTGCAACATTGGTTAAAAAAGGCCTTGTCAAAATCCATCTGGGCCAGATTTGAGCTAAACAGTTCAAACATGATTGAAAACGTAGTGTCACACGCCACACGCCACACGCGAACATGACCTGAAGAAAACATAAACTTTGAATCCGAATGAGATTGTTTTTCCGTGTTTCTTTTAGTAATAAGGGCAAGATTGTTGCCATCATTATGATAAAATCAAGAATAGTCATAACAGTGGAGATATGGTGAGGGGAAAAGGGACATATTTTATACTTAAAAGGGTCTGCAATCGTTACAAACAGTGATTTTAGCATTTTTCAGAACTGCAAATTTTTTAAGAGAACGAACCAGACAGTCCGGTAACAATAATATTACACCCCCCGAAAATCTTTTCGGGGGGTAATTGTCCTCGGGGGTAATTGTCCACGGGGGTAATTTTCCGGGAGGTAATTGTCCTTGGGGGGGGGATTGTCCTCGGGGGTAATTTTCCGGGGGTCATTGTTCTTGGGGGTATTCGTCCTAGGGAGTAATTTTCCGGGGGGTAATTTTCCGGGGTGTGATTGCCCAGGGGGCATTTGTCCTAGAACCTTTTCACTGTGTTACAAAAAACTGGCATGTCAAAACAGATTTTGACATGCCATTTTAAAAAACAATGTTTGCTCTGTGAAGCATGTTTGGCTTAATGCAATCCTAGTATCATTTGAAAGCATATTACTTCTACTTTATGAAAAACAAGAAATTGTTTATATACAGCTCATAATTTCTCACACTTTCGTTTGTTTTCGGGTTTCGTTTTTTTTTTCCTAGGACGCTCTGTATATATCGGACTATTTTCAATGTCTACAATCAATAATTGCGTTATAGCGCTAAGCAATTTGCCATTTAAAAGTAAATCTCGAATTATATTTTAAAACATTTCTGCCTATTCAAATTTTTTTTTTACACTATACACACAATGGCATATGTCGAAAATAAAAATATCCGTTAAAGGTCTCGAAGATTAATTTTCTTTTATCGCCAATATGCACGGTAACTCTAATATTGCAATTTATTTCAATAAAGTGCAAATGGCAGAGTCAACCAGAATATTTTTTAAATAAAATTTATGCACAGCTAAATCACATACATGTAATTGTTATTTTCAAAGTGGGAAACACCTAGCATACCAGTAGTTTATTTTCCCTTCATTCATAGTGCCGTATTATCACGACATCCGTCTCAAGGCAATGATAAAATCCACTGTTTACCTACATTATTTGTTCAAACGGTTACAAAAATTGTTCTTCCAACAAAGATATATAACCACCAAAAAAAAAAAATCACAAAAACATTGTGCGAGTCTATACAATAGAACTCACGTTCCATGGCATTAGAGATAACGTGCACAGCGAAAGGGTTTCTTTTATTCTTCTCCTTTTTATGTTTATCCGTCTATTTTTTCTTTCATTCCGCATCATTTTTTTTATTATTGGAGCTGAATAGCTCTGCAAACATTGACAGTTTTCAAATGCTAATTGTTCGGCTATTCAGTGGCTTGCACGCGATGCTTTGACCCTCATACAACAGTCACACCAATGAGACTGGTAGCAGACCGCTAAGAGACCGATGTATCACTGACATTAACTTAAATGGCCTAGAATCGATCTGTTTGGAGTCGGTTTGGTCATGTTAGTAGTGTGACTGAGGTATTACAGTATATGAGAGATAGTGTTAACAAGCATCCTTCTCACGCAAGGCAAATGATCCTGCGGTTTTTATATGGCTTCATATTTGCCAGTGGCGTAGATAAGAGCCGAAAGGCATTTGAAAAATCTTGCAATATTTTCAGCACAAAAAATGAGATAACATATTATTTTGTTCTATTCGTCAAAATTACTGTAGCCCTGCCTTTGTAAAATTCTGGTTCAACCCACTCATTATATATATTACAGTAGAGTTCATCCTGATTGCCACAGCTGATATTGTCAACGACTATTTACCGCGAATGCAATCACGTTAAATTGATCAAATTACGCTGATTGACAGCAAAATAACGATTTACAAAAATCAAGGTATGGACGTAGTATTTAAAGTACATTTATTCAACCTCTACTGAAAATATAGAACATCCCTGGCATGCAGTAAGGTCAATAGAGTAAATACAAAATGTAGTAGATAGTAAGTTACTGTTAAAATTAAAGTAATTATTAAGGAAAGAGCATATATTTATGGGTGATTTAATGTGGACATAAGCCTATTCAGAACCAAATATTGCAGATCTGTTATTTAGCCAATCAAGAGCCACTTGAAAGGGTCCTATATCGTTACTATAAAGTTTTGGCTCTGAAATATTGAATAGTGACGACTAATTTAAAATAAAAGTTATACTGTAATGGGAACCTGGCTCTCTCTCAGGAGCTGGTTGATGGTTGTAAATGTTGAAAAAATACTTATAGAAAACGAATCCTACGTGTTTGATTATTATGTTGCAATGATAACAAATGAAAATGATAATAACAATAACAATAACAATAACAATAACAATAACAATAATAATAATAATAATAATAATAACAAACAACAACAACAGCAATACAATACAATATGTCCATTTATATAGGGCAGCTACTATACAAACAAAGCATTCAACCCTTTTACTACGCCTTGGTGGAGAGTGCCATATGTAGATTAATGTCAAATGCCAAAATTACGTTAGTGCTGCAGCGGGACTCGAACCACAAACCATGTGATCCACAGTCCGGTGGCGTAACCACGAGACTACGACAACACACGAAGAAGAACCATTCCGCGTAAAGTTCAGCCTCATGAAAGAGAGAGAGAGAGAGAGAGAGAGAGAGAGAGAGCAAATTAGATCCCAATGGGATGGTATATTTGTTTGGTTTATTTGTTGCACAAGAAACCTAATAACCGATGTTGCTTGGAGTGAGGTTCTGGATAATTTGGGCCTCATTCTTATAAAACACCTGCGATTGATTTCAATAGATCGCAACTTGATAACAATGGAAACTGTGTAATAAAGAGATAGGAGTTTTTGAGTTTGCGATTGATTGGAGGATTTGCGATGAATCGCAACTCTTATTAAGGCAGGCCTGCCCCCTTGTCTGCAGCCAGTGTATGAAGAAGAAGAAGAGAAAAAACACCCCTTAACATTTCATTAAGGTGAAATAAAGATTTGGGCTACTTGAGGGGTGCTAATTGAATGGTGCAAACAAACAAACAAAACACGATTTGTTTTCGTGAATTTTCATGTTCACATTTTAACACCTAATATAATGGAGGAAAAACAGTGTGCCACCTTGAGCTTCACATTTTCGCATTATTAAAATGCGCCATCTAGAGGTCAAGGTAGTATTGTTGTCAGACAAATTGGTAGATCGAGATCAATTGACGAATGAGTAGGCAGGTCATATAGGATTCGCAGGGAACCACACGGTCCGAACAGTAGCTAAGATATTTAAAAATATCAGGCAATAATGCTTATGTATCTAAGAATAAATACTGATATAATAACCTTTATTATTGGTAAGTGAAAATAAGTTCTAACGGGTAGAGATAAATACAATTTTAACGGTCCACTGTCTCAGGGGCGGCGGAGCGACTTCCAAAGTGGGTGGGGGGGGGGGCACCAACAAAAAGGACACTTTCTGGAAAAAAAAGGGAACTACAAAGGGAAATCACATAACGAAAATATACAGTCAACTTTTTTAGACATTGGTATATACCCCTACATTTTGATTACATTATCATGGATGATTTCAATATTTGTTTCTCTTGATACATCATACAAGATATTGCTTAAGCAACATACTTTGCAGTTGGGTGTGATGGTCTGAATATTCTTTTGCGAGCGAGCGAAGCAAGCGAGGAGAATATTTAAGATTTGTGAGGTCGCAATGCGAAAAATTACATCTTATAAAGAGGAAAAAACCCAATCTTGATGGGGTTATAAGCACATTCTCATAACGGAAGACTGAAAAAGCCTTTGATAAGTAACATAATTATATCATCTATAAATGCGAGTGAGCATAGAGAGCGACCTTTGGTGGAAATTGGTCTAAGTCGCTTTTAATTAGGGGCACGTTTAATGATGAGAGGAAAAGGGGACACTTATCAAAAGGGATAAAGACACTTATTAGAAAAGAAAAGGGGCACAAAAGGCACTCACCAGAGATGAAAAAAGGCACTTATAAGAATGAAAAATGGGGCACTTTTTATAAAGGAAAATGTGCATTTGTTGAAAGAAAAGGGGCACCGATCAGATTTTAATAGGGGCATTTATCAAAGGTGAAAGGGGGCTTTTATGAGAAGGGGGAAGTGGCTCTTATTAACAAGAATTAGAGGCACATGTTGAAATAAACGGGGCACTTTTCAGAGATGAAGAGGGACAATTATGAGAAGGAAAAGGGGCACTTATAAAAAGGAAAAAGAGCATTCATTTGAAAGGGAAAAGGGGCATGTGTCAAAATAAAAGGGGCGTTTATTAAAGTTGAAAAGGGGCACTCATCGGAGATGAAAAGAGCCCTTATCAGGAGGGGAAGGGGCACTTGACAAATTAAAACGAGCATCTCTCAGATTTGAATAGGGGCAATTATCGGAGGTAAAGGGGCCACTTATCTGAAGTGAAAAGGAGTAACTTCTCGTACCTGAAAAGGATCATTTACCAGAGATGAAAAGGGGCACTTATGACAAGCGGAAGGGGCTCTTTTATAAATGGGGGCACTTATCATGAGGAAAAGGGGAACTTATTAGAAAGAAAAAGGGGCACGTGAAAATAAAAGGTGCACTTATCCGAGTTAAAAAGGGGTAGTTATTAAAAGGGGCATTGTCGAAGTAAAAGGGGCACTCTCAGATTTGAATAGGGCAATAATCAGAGGTAAATGGGGTCACTTATCAAAAGTGAAAAGAGGCACTTCTCGTACCTGAAAAGGGGCACTTAATAGAGATTAAAAAGGGCACCTATGAGAATGGAATGTGGACACTTATTGCAAAGGAAATTGGAAATTGTCGAAGGAAAAGGGACACGTGTCAAAATAAAAGGTGCACTTATCAGAAGTGAAAAGGAGAAGGGGCACTTTTACAAAGTAATAGGGGCACTTGTCAAAGTAAAAGGGGCACTTTGGGGGTACTTGAAAAAGTGGGGAGCACTGTGACCTCCTGCCCCGGAGCGCCGCCCTGCACTGTCTCCAAAGATAAGAACTTTACCAGGATTATATCCGGGCGAGTAGCTCTTGATAACTGAACGAAAATTTGTTTATAGCCCAAGTACGGCATAGACGCAGTCAATTTTTAATTCGTTAAAAGATTAACGTTAATTCTATTCAACTCGGCTGACGCCTCGTTGAATAGAACATTAATCTTTCAACTCATGAAAATATTCGCACTATTGAACTCATAACCATTCATTATTTGTATAATATATATATATAAGCAAAAAATGGAAATAAACTGCACTATACATTGGGGAGACTCCGAAAAAAAGGATGCAGCGCAAGATCCATCGATAAATAGAAAGTCAAGAACACAATTTTTCCGTTTGTGGTTTGCAATCATCATAGCTATCGTTCGGAACTTTTCGTTAGTCATTTCTAGTATGGAAGTACTATTCATCTTTTAGTGCTTCATACTCGGGGACGAAACGAGAATGATTATTGTTAGTCTCAGGCGCAGGTAGAAAACACGGCAATAACACACGAGTCTTGCATTAGGCAAAAGAGAGCCTACGTTTATTGCTTGCTTTTCCTGGTTTTTACACTATTGGAAAATAAAGTTGGAATACATTTTTCTAACCTTTTTTTCATGAAATGATTGTGACAATATGTTTTATTTTTATTGATAATTTTCATATCTTCTCAGAACTTTATACATGTAGATCGAACCCTATGACTCTTTAGATTGATTAATAAGTTATAATGACAGATAAATTTTATCTATCAAGAATAAATCATAATTTATTTTGACAATCATTCATGGAAGGGTGGAAGTAAGATACGTTCCAACTTTAAGGCCAGCAGTGTACGATGCTGTTATCACTTTTAATTTATTTGCATCACTTTAAATACGGGAGAGCATTTTAACCCCCTCACCCCCTCTTAACAAAATGCTAAAGCCCCAAGGTTAAGCCTCTTTCCCAACATTTCGCCCCCAAAAGAGAGATTTAATCTCATTTTCATTACAATAGAGGTTCATTTTGGGGGAAGACTGCGAATTTTTATAATTACACTAAAGATGTATTTGTTTAATTATGCCTTGTGACATAGGGTAAGTCCAAGGTATCCCAATATACGTCACACAGTATTGCACAGTTCTGAACTTGTATTATAGACATCAAATGTGTCTTTTCGTTTCATACTTGGTCTGCATGATAAAAGCTTTAGTAGGGCTATTAACTAACTTGATACAATCATCAGATATATATTAAAATCTTAGATGTGGTTTGTGACGTACGGGACAATAGCGTGGGCTTGTCATGTAAAGACATTTTTCAAGTTTTGAATTGAACGAACTCATGTTCCAAACCACTTTAATGTCTCTCGACTAATAGCGTTAATCCTTAAATATATACGCGCATCTTTCTTTAAGTGTTAATATTAGACACAGAACACAAAACTATTATACGTAGGCCAAATTTCAAAAAGAAATTTCAATTCATTCGACTAGACATGCAGTCTGGGAATTCAATGCTGAGTGCATGCTGTACCAAGTAGACCTAATGACTCGATATAAGGGGGGGGGGGTATTTTTCTTTCACGGAGAGGGTGCATCCACTGCAAGTTGGGTGAATTGATTTGAATTGTAAGTTGAAAATAATAAAAGAAAACAGTAGAACTTTGTCTTTAATTATCTTTCTTTAAATGCTTTAGGAAATAGAAACAAAATTCAGGTGAAGAAATAATAATTTCAGGTGTGTTTCGTAAATGCACAATATTTATTGCGAGTACCAAAACTACCCACAATATCACTTTTGAGAGAAACCTTTCTCTCTGTTTTTGTTTTTATAAGTTATTATGATACCCCTCACACTGTGGAATTGTTTCGTCATTTTCGAATAAAAATGTTCTATCGTATAAACGCATACCACATCATGATCATGATGATGTAGCATTTGTAAGCGCTTCGAAAGTGCATTGGATATTATTGTCCCCTGATTGTTGCCACTTTGCCTTCAAGATTAAAGTTTTGCAAAGTTTTGGGAAATATTGTACATTGGATGGATAGTAATTCTTTAAAATTTTGATATACTTGGATGCCCCTGTGGATGTATCATAAGCACTAGAAAATTTAGCTAACTTCTGCTTTCGAGAAAATTGAATAATCAAAATTTACCGGTGCTCTCGGTAAATTTCAAATATTTCAAATAGCGCCTAAGGCCAGTAGCTTCGACCACGAAAATCTCAGAATATGCAGTTCTGATATATAATTTCCAAACGGGAATAGCAAATCGGTCGATTGTAGTCAAGAAATATTGTTTTAAAGCTAAAGTAATATCAGTCTTGAGAGGGAGCTATACAATATAAAGAGTTTATTATTGACAATAGATCAGTTTATTATTGAGCAGATAAAGGTAATTTGTGATAAAATTGTAAAACCCACCGATATGAATACGTGCTCACGTTTAATATAATGATTATTCATTTGTAAACCGACGGTACATTCTATGATACAAGAGGGCAAACAAAAGCTATTCATGAAGCCCATACATGACTTTGGCATTGATTATTCTTAAATACACAGAGTGGGACTTCTCCATGAGTAAAAGATCTGTGGATATTTGGGGTCATTTGTACCATGTGCTAACTACGAAATGGTCTATTTCATCACTTTAGACTCGATTTCAACCGCGACAACGATCATTGAATATTGTAAAATCGCATATGCTTCCAATATGTTCATTTGAACCAAATTCATGACCCCATACCAAAACTTTGTATTACCTTTAAGTAACCTATGGACAGTGTCCTAGATATATAACAGGCGTAGGGTATCATACTGCTCATAACAAGTCATAAAGTTGAGAATAGAGATAATTTATTATTGTACGAATAGAAAATGCGTTTTTGTTGCGACACAAATAAATGATCTATTGGCCATTTCGAAATTCCAATGTCTTTGCCAGAGATCCGGACTTCCGAATACTGATGATTTCATTTTGTGTAATGTGAGTGTTTACTTTTGATCTAGCTTTGTTCATGGAGTACCCAGTCAATTTAGGCTTCAAAGCACGTTTGTTATCCGGTGTTTATTTATATGTTAACTCATTAGAACAACAGCGTTTCCAGTCATTAATTTTAAATGAGTTAGTATTAAATAATAACAATTATAACAATAATGATAATAATAATGTTAATAATAATAATAATGTTATATTAATAATAATAACAAAATAATAATATTGACAATAATAATGATAATAAAAACAATAATGTTAATAATAATAAAGATAATATTAATAATAAAAACAATCATAAAAATATTGATAATAATAATTATATTGATAATAATAATAATACAAGAAAAAGAAGCATAATAATAATAATGATAATATTAATAATTAAAACAATGATAATTATGAGAAGAAGAAAAATAATAATACAAGAAGAAGATGAAGAAGAAGAAGATAAGGGAAAGAAGAAGAAGAATATTAGGTTCTTGTAAAATGTTCATGTCTGTCAGACTTGACATTCCTTGCGCTCCACAATCATTACCCCGGCTTTTGCATTCCTGCCATTACGGCGCTCTAGCATTTTCAGGAATTAAGTCTTGCCAGGTATGCATTTACCTCGCCTGGGTCGAGTGCGGCAAATGTAGATTAATGTCTTGCCAAAGGTCGTTAGTGCTGAGGCAGAGATTCGAACCCCGTACCCTGTGGTTCACAGTCCGGAGATTTAACATCTAGACCATAACACCGCTACTCTAGTGGAGGAGAATCAAAATGAATGTAATACAAAACCTCATTACATGCGCGCACACTATACCATTCCTAACAGAAAAAGAGTAATCGCAGACCATTTTGATAAACCCTGCGAAGATTTTGTTACTGTTCTAATCTAGAAATTTGACAATCTGATTAAAATTGAAAAACAAACAGAATGGTCCGCATTCTACACGGACCTAACATGATTCTACTAAATCAGGTAAACCTGACCCTGGGTCTAAAATTACATTTAACAAAAGGAAAAATAGACCTCAGACAACTTCATTTTGTTAAACACGATTTCGAACAAAATCAAATTTTAGTCTGTAAAATACGGGGCGAACTGTCTGTCTAACAGTTTATAGATGCTGGTTAAAATTGTTAAAGTTGATGATTTTGGAAAATATGACTTTCCTTATGTTAATGGGAAATTCTCTCACCAAGTTCCTTTCATTTTCATCATATCCGGGTTAGTTTCTCATTTAAACCTGTATTCCTGTTTCTCTACTTTTGTTCTTTTTCATTTCATGTGCACTGTTTGCTTTACTATTTTTTTCTCTAGTGATGATAAATGAAAATTCGATAATGTCATAATACTAATTAAAGTAATGCATTGGCGTATGCATAGAATTATTTCACCAGGGGTCTGACGTTTCCTGTTTGAATCAACTTTCTAGTTTCTAGATTTTCCGGGCGGGCGAAGCAACCGGATTTTTCTTCTTTCTTTTTTATTGTTGAAATATGATACAAAGTGAAGGGCCCGATTATTGATAATTTCGAAATTTTCGGAGGGGGTGGGGGCAGTCTCTAGCCCCCACATCTAGTACGCCTGTCATGAAATGACACGTTTATAGTCCTACCTAATTTCTTTGTAATCTTCAAGGTCAATCCTGCAGCCTTGTATAGATTTCGATTCAATGCATGTTCCTATACTGATTTGTTAGACAACTTAAAAAGTTAGTTCACAACTTTAGTAGACATCGCTCACCGTAGCCTTAACTCATGAAAACAAATAAAAAAAATCATCGCTTCAATTTGTATGACTTCATCATCGTAATCCTCGCCATCATTACCATGTTCCCTTTCCACAGCATCGTCAGGTTCATTGTATGAACTACCATATTCACAACCAACATAATGATACTTTAAATTATTAGATATTCCTCATATTCTCATACATTTTCGTCATACTCTATCATAGACTTATACCTACCGCACATCAGCACAATATTCTTACTGTGATGTTCTGTTTTTGTTTTGTTTTTCATTGCAAATCATGATATAACATTTTTAGGATTTATCTTTTAATCTAAGACGAATTGCTAGACAATTTCAACCATTTCCATAACCTTTTCAAAATGTTAAATAGTATTTTGTTGTTAGCACCCTATTTCTTTATCTCATTCGCAATCATCAATTCCAATCCACAATGGCATTCCATAACCACACCCGAATTCAAGACATTAAAGAGACGAGAATTGCAATCAAATCGTTGATATTCAAACTATAATTTATATTTATAACACACATAATCATATACATAAACAACAATCACTGAATAATTATTCATGGAATGTTGATGACTAGTAAAAAGTACATATTTCTATGTGCTTTCCAAAAATAGGTAAATGAACTTTTTTTTTATCAATTCAGATCAGAAAATGTATGAAAAATTATCAATATAAGACGGTGCTTTCCATGTAAAAGAATTGGGAGATAACATGAAGTTACGTCTATATTTGTATTATGCCCGTCGAATAATTATGTTCGTTCATTTCCAAGTATAAAACGAAATACTGTTTGTTTCATGCGCGTGCTTTTTCTATTGAACTATTTCTATGAACAGGGGCCATTTTGCCTCAATCATCACTGCATAGACATTAATGAAATCCGACTTGTACAGCTATAAATACTGTCTTTACATTAACGTATTCATTGATTTCCTCTTAGGCAAACCAAGAAGAAACGGGAATGTGTTTTTGTTCCTGCTCAAAGAATCTCTTTGAACGGTATAACAAAATATTGTTTGGTGAGGTTTCCATTACAACATTGCATCCCAACATATATATAAAACAAAATTGATCAAAGCGATTTTCTTCATCCTTATCAGTTTAAACTACCCTGCGGCTTATTTAACTGTCGAAAACAAATACAATTCGCCTAGGGTGCATCATAATTTTGCACAGTTGATTTGAAAGAAAAAATAAAAGATCCACATAGGCTAGAGAGGAAAATGAAAAAGCATATGAAATAATGCTTAATATTGTTCTACAGAGTTGATTTTCAGTTAGTCCATCTCTGATTTGTATTATGTGAGGAATGATACCAACACACCAACATACACTTCACGTATTTTTTTCTTTTTCTGCTGTATTAATCGTAGTGAGTGGTGTATTGGTTCGGACATACATTTAACAATGATTAAACATAAGAATTGATAAAATGTTCATCCTTCACATAAAATAAGACAACTAAATACAATGTACGTTATCAGTATGTAACATATCTTTGGTAAAAGCTACGTTAGACCTATAATCTGTTTATAGGGAATAATACATTTAACAACTGTAACGTAAAGGATGTACAAAATAAAATCCAGGTCCTTGCTAATTTAATCTTCAAATTTTATAAAACAAACATAATGAAAAGGCTTTTGTGATGTGATAATCTTATGTATTCCATTAATTGTTTATTATGACGCACTTTATATAATTACTGGCCTTCTCACATCATCGCCAAGAAAATTTTCTGCAAGATAAACAACCGTAGTTTGAGGTAATGAAAGCTGACTGATGGCAGAAAACCAATTTATACTTAGTCAGTGATATAATACGAAAAGTACTTGATATGAATAAATACTGAATGAAAGACATTTACACTGAATGAATCCTTAGTATATATGGGCAAGCCCAAGGTATTTGGTACCATATAGCTTATCAAGTATCGTGACTTATGAAGAAGAAAAAAACATAAAATCTGTTATTTTACTTCATATTTTGTCTGCTCTAAGCTTCAGTAGGACTTTCAACTGAACACAAGAATGAAATATATGAAATATATTAAAAAATATGAGATATGGTCGGTAACATTTCACCAATATCATACGACTGACGAGCCTTTTCTCTCTTGCATGGTAATGAACAAAATATCTTTGGTTTCGATAAGAACTAACATTTTTAATAAACTTATGTGCTGGAGAAATAACATTCTAGACAGACACAGCTATAAGAAAGTAACGTTTCTAATGATTATGACATCATGTCGCGCACGACTGTTACATAATTGAACGAGTGATTGTTTTTCCTATTTCCAATAAAGAAAATATTTTTTAAATGGTATATGTTTGTATAACTCTTCCATGTAGTTAGTCTGACAGATAAACATATTTATCGCCTATTCAGTCCGTGCTCCAGTGCTTCATCAAGCTCATTATGGAGCAACGCAAATAATATCATTAGTATAATTAAGTTACCTGGATTATGTCCCTTCGGTAGTGACAATACCAGATTAAGAAAGGTATATGGTCTATGTCCTGGGGACCAAATTGATATTCAAGTCTTTGGGTCGTCTGGCTAATCCGTCTATCGCCTCCATGCTCACTTCACCGTCTTTGGAATGCTCGATGGAGAAATTTTGGAGGAAGATGGTGAAGAAGAGGAAAAGTTCGATTCGCGCCAAATCCGATCCGATGCATCGTCTGCGTCCGACGCTGAACGGAATCACATGTTTCTTCATTTCCTGGTCGATGGCGCCATCGGAGGTCAGGAAACGACTGGCATTGAAGACTTGAGGTTCATTCCATACCTGGGGGTCATAGTGAGCTGAATAGAGGTTGACGAAGACGACGGTATCCTTAGCCACGAAGTACCCATCGAGCACGGTATCGGAGGTGGTGCTATGAGGGATGGCGAACGGGATGGGAGTCGCGTGACGCAATATTTCTAGGATGCAGGATTGCGTGAATGGGAGCTTTTCGCGGTCTTCGAGCGTCGGCAGTCGATCTTGGCCCACCATCGAGTCGATCTCCTGCTGGACTTTGCGCTGGATATCTGGATGTGCAGCCATGTAGAGTAAGCACCATTCGAGCGTTGTGGAAACGGTCTCAAACCCAGCGCCGAAATAGTCCAAACAAGTTTCGCGCAGCATTACGTCATCAATGCCAGCTTTCTTGTTATTCTTTTCGTTGTAACGTCGCCCTGACGTGACGAGGTGGTCGAGGATGTCGCGCTCGGAACCGTCCTTGTATTCTGCGGTATGTACATCGAGAAGATTCCCACCAACGAATTCAACGAACTCATTCAGCAAGGATGTAAATTCGTTGGTTGTTTTCCTGAGAAAGATACGGAGCCACGGCATAAAATCGACGGGGTTGCCGCTCCCCGTAGCGACTGAGAAGCGGTCGGAAATATTGAGTAGGTTCAGCAGGGCTTCGTCTTCATAATTGTGTCGTTTGCTGAACATGAACCAGCACATGATGTTACTGACAGCAAGTCGGAGAACGTTTCTGATATCGACAACATTATCTGGACGTGGTATGCATTGCTCATCATTTGCGTTGTTATTGTTGTTGTTGTTGTCGCATGCGATAGGTTTGATATACTGTACGAGTTGTGAAGCCTCGGTCGAAACCACCGATTCAACGAACTTTGCCTGACTACCAGCGGTGAAATGACGGAGTGAGGATTCAGCGAGTTTTCGATGCAATTTCCATGTTTCGCCATAGTTCTCGAAAGACAGCGATGTCCCACTTTTGGCACTAGATTTGATTTGCTCAAAAGTGTAGAGATTTGGACGTCCAGCGAACACCACGGCCTGTTTGATGAGCGCCTTTTGGATGGCCTCGTAACCGTTCAAAACGAGCACCGGGCGACTGCCGAGCCGAATCTGAAAGATGGAGCCGAACTCCTTCGCGAGAGCCGTCAGCGAGAGGTGGGGTGCGGAACGACCGAGAGACAGCATATTACCAAGCACAGGGATCCCCCATGGACCTGGGAGAGGCTTGGCTTTATCCCCGCTCGATTTCGCCCTCACCTTCGTAGATGATTCTGTCAGCCATACCCGGGTGACGAGGATGACGACGGTGACGAGTAAGAAATACGACGCGATCGTCTGGCTCAAGAACTGGGGACCTGGATTCATGGAGGTTGTCGCACTGACGTCCAACATCTTGTAGACTTAAAGTGGAGACAAGGTTGGAAGTTAAAGTCACTTATTACTTTCAATTAAATCTCGTAAGCCTGTAAAGTGTAATATAATTGATTTCGAAAAAGTCGTGATCTAACTCAGGTATATGCATCAATGCCAAGCAGATTGAGAACTGATGACTCCTGATGAGTGATCGTCCTTAAATAGTCTTGTGGCTATCAGTTACGCAAGCATCGAGTTTTCGAAGACAGCTTCTTCTTTCAATGTTCATAGCCAGTCTACCAATTAAATCGATCTCGTGAACCCACAGAAGTTATTCATCAACAAATAAAAGTGCGTGCGTCTCTTCCCGCATGAGGGGCATAAACATTAGTGCACTCAGCCGAGTTTGCGTGCTCTCTTTTTTTTCTCACGACCTCGTTAACGTAGTCTTAATATATATACTACGCAGTAAATACATCGGAATTCAAAAGATTTATTTCACATTATTCTATAGAGTGAGTTCAAAAAAATAATATAAACTTAATTAATTTTTAATTGAATTATTTATAAAGTCTATAAAGGTCTTGTTTCTGGTTCATGATTACATTCTTTTTCTGCAATTACAAATCGGTGTCTGTAGAAATATACTAACAAATATCGTCTGCGCGCGGACGTTGTACACCTGTAAGTACGGGCAGAGTTTGCGTGCGAGCCGACCCCCTAGCCATTGTATCGAAGCAAAAATTGCGTGCGAACGAAACCGCCTCCTCTAAAAGAGTGCACTCTACTATGACTGACTGATTGAAATGTAAAAAATGAGAAATCATAGGGGCTTGAAGTAGTTTGACAAACACAACCATTTACATAATGATTGCTTGCATATTCGCACGCAAGTCTGTCATCATCCCGAGCGGACATTGTTTCGTAGAGATAAAGGTTTTGGGTCCTCTCCAGCTCCGCACGCAAGCTACATGAAGAGAACCCCCCTACTCGAATATCATGGTCTTTGTGGACATACCAGGTGAAAAAGCAAATAATATCAGAGCAAGCGGCCCTTTAATCTGTCTTCCATTTAACGACGATTTTTTTTTTTTTGAACAGGCAAAAAGGAAAATCAAAACGTTGGCAAAGGAAGCAGGAGATTCCTATTCCACGCCTAGACTGTATATTTCCGGAACTCATTGTCGCATTTCTGTATTTATTTCAAAGCCGTTTAAACAAATTATAGTTTGGAAGGTTTCACACATGTCCCTTTTTGTTCCATCTACAAAACGCTTTCAGTTAGTGAAGTAAACAACATAGCGTGCTGCTGTATCCTATAACACAATAATAATAATAATAATAATAATAATAATAATAATAATAATAACAATAGTATCGATGATAATGACAATAATAATGATAATGATGATGGTGATGATGATGATGATAATAATAAAAGTGATGATGATGACAATAATAATAATTTTGATAATGATGATGAGGAAAATGGTGATAATAATTATATCGATAATGATGATGATGATGATGATAATGATAATGGTAATAATATTAACAAGGAATATTAAGGGGCTCTAAAAAGTGTCATAGTAATCACATAATTCAGTTGATTTAGATTTTTTATCTTCTGCATTCCGTATAAAACATAAACAATTTCTGTAAAATAACAAACATAAAATACTAATAAGTACTTTCTAAAAATGAATCATAAATAAGCAAATATACATGACAATTATTATAACAAGCGAAAGGATAATTGTCAAATTATCATATTACATCACACTTTGTGAATATATTTGCGGAAGAAGGACTTCCTTTTGAGAATGAAAGCAAAAACAATATATATTCGATCTTCTTAAGGACGTTTTCAAATATTCAAATCACCCGTCTCCTATTAATGAATAGTTTGATCGATATGCATGTCTAAGTCATGGTTTACTTGAGACAACAGTGAACAACCCCCCCCTCCCCCTGTTTTTTGTTATCTGTACATGTTTATATTTGGTGCGAGATGTGATCCTGTTATATCCGATAGAAAATATGATGTGATATTGCATGCGTAACCTAACTGTACGTGCCTCTAATAAAGCACAGGAAATCATAGGAATTTTAAAACCATGTGTGATCTCCCCTGGATCACTTTAACAGTCAATTCTCGACATAATAAATCTAAAGCAAAGCATGTACTATTGTAGAAAATTGCGGAACACAGCAGGATTTGCAGACCATTCATAGTCACAATGATGTCATTGAAAAATTGATTAAGATGGATTCGGAAAAAACACCTTTTTCCTTTTTTTTCCTGATGGCTTCATATAATAATGTTTTGTGATATTTCTCCAATAAAACTTTACTAGTAGGCTCTTTACAAATATTTTATGGAAAAAATTTAAATAAAGGTGCGATAATTTCGAGCAACTAAGGATTAACACAATACATATACAATTAAATCTCGTTTTATTCGTCAATAATTTATATTTTTCATTACATAAGGCCTAAAAAAAATGTTGTATTGCCCATTAGGTGCCAGCACCTGGGTAGGTCGGTCGATTGTTTGTTATTGTTGTTTTGTTGTTGCTTTTCCCCTCTTTGGGCTGATATTTCTCAGTTTTGAATGCTTTAATAATAATACATGTGATTCAGCGACATCATTCCATTCATATCTTTTCACCTCATAATAGACCATGGCTTACAATGTTGTGTTGAGACAACACTCTGTGCTTTCCAGCTGACGAAGTTGGTTTTCAACTACCTGTAAAACTTGGTAGCAATGTGAAGATTGTTGACAAATTTTACAGGTGGTCCCGGGCACAAAGTGGTCATTTTACTAACCAAAGAAGGGACCGAAAATGACACAGGAAAAGACAGCCAGCCAGTTTTGCATACAAGAGGTTCAAAGCATGGCCTATTACAAATGTTTGTATTTAAACTGGCCCACTTCATAGAATATGCTCTTCATTCCTGTTTCAGTTCTGGGGATTGTTCCCAGTATATGTTTGCATCCGTTCTTTGTTATTAAAGTCTGAAATGAGTTAAATCTGACAAGAAATTTAAACAATTCAAATACATGAATGTTTGAACTCACTGCATGGTATATACACGTACACGAGGCCGGGGTCTACTTGTTTACGCTATCAGGATTTCGAAACTAGGGCAGAAAACGAGTGAGAATTTGGGAATGATTTGATGATTTTATGCATTTATATCCCATTTAAACCAAACAAAATACATATTTTTGTATTCATTAAACAATTTTTTTCTAAAAAAATGTTTAAAACAAATACTTTAATAAAAAGCCGATCGTAGATTTTAAAACTTTGGGGTCGGTCGCAAAGGGCAATACAACAATTTAAAAAAAAATGCCTAATCCAACTCCTAGTTCGGCAAGGTCAGAGCATTTAAATCACCTTAGATTGTCATTGGAGTCTTAGTAATAATTAACTTTTCCATTCTTGTCTTCTCGTTCGATTCAACGTACCAAGGGTCATTCTGGACTATATACATTCGAGTGACAATAAGCGACATCGAAGGTCATTTTAAGGAGTTATACCTCAGTCACACCGTAAGACCAAACTCAAACACACCCATTACAGACAAAATCTTGGCCATTCGGGGTAATTGTGTTTGTTTTGTTTATTGTCGGTCTGGTCTCGGTCTCGTTGTTATGACTTAAACTTCAGTCACATCAACGAGACCGACATCAGACAGATCGGAAAAAACACAACTGCACCCCAACGGCCAAGAATAGGTCAATTTGAAATCAGTGTGGGGTCAGTATGGCGGTGTAACTGAAGTATCAGATTGTTAAGTCGAGACGAACTGAATAGATTTAAATGGGAGGAGAGTAACGTAGGGAATTGCAGCCAATAACTGTTGACAGTTTTGTAGCCGGAAAAAATACACAAGAAGACATACTGAGGAAGAAAAGATAATAAAGAAAGAGAGAAAGAGAGAAAGAGAGAAAGAGAGAGAGAGAGGGTGAGAACGAGAGAAAGAGAGAGAGAGGGTGAGAAAGAGAGAAAGAGAGAAAGAGAGAAAGAGAGAGAGAGGGTGAGAACGAGAGCAAGCTAGCTGAGTGATAGAGGGGAAAAGAGTTAAAGAAAGACAGGATGAAGAAGAAGAAAGAGAAAAAAGAAAAAGGAAGAACAAGAAGAAGAAAGAGAGGGAGATACCCAAGGCATGCAAAGGGGCATTATTAAATTTAACAAATGGAACATACTAAAGTATTTAATTATACTTAGTCTAATGATGAGAATATACTATCTTTATTAAAGTTTGGTGCTGAAGTAATTGAGGTATTATCTGTCATAAGGTCATTAAAGTAAATGTATTCTTAGTTGCATTCACATAGAGAACTTGACAGTTAGTTCTAGTTTATATAAGGCTTACTTGTAGATGAGGCTCTTTATATTTTAGTTTATATATCCATACTTAGTGTAATATTGATTGTCATTTGCATGCAACTATACATTTGTTTGTTTGTTATATCTTACTGCTACGAAAGCATTGTATGCTTGTAAGTAAGCAACCAGGGGACCGACGGCTTGGAGTAATGCCTTACCAAAGAGCATGAGCGCATCGACTTTGTTTCAAGCCACTGCTCTACCAATGAACCTTAACAAAAACCACATATTTCCTCAAAGTTTTCTTTAATTGCAGCCCTTCCCCCTTCACCAAGCATGAAAATTGTATATTATTCAAATCGGTGCACCGTTTTTGGTAAGCCTGGACAAATATTCTCAACTTCGTTGAATCAGCAAGATATTCCCAATCCTTCACTTCGTTATCCTATCAAAAAGTGTTGAATTGAGGAAACGGAGGCTGAAGGATGCCTTTAAGAAGTGTTCGTGAGAAGGAAATGAACACAATAGACTATAATGAGTGTTAAATAACCAATTGATGATAATAGATGCAAACATGCAATATAGGAAGGGCGAGAGCAAAGTAAACTTTGCGTGATAAAAATACATATAATCAAAGTACAAAGTCATTATGCTATCATTATTCGATAAAATTATGATTTATATTGGAAGTAGAAGTTTGAAGATAAAAAAAATAGTTGTTTAAACTGACTGTCGGGTCACGCGATGCAACGAAGAGAAAAAGGAAGTATGAATTGCTAGCCAAAGAGTTGGTTTGAAGACGTTAATATCGTGAAAATGCATTCTTAAAACTATTAGGCAAACATTTGCCCAGCACGAGGGGAATGTGTCCAACCAACTTTTGGTATTTAAACAAATTCTAACTTGGTAGTTGCTTAATTATGGTCAAAATGAAGGACGATTATTTCAAAATTGGTAGAATATTACTAAGTTGAGTTTTAAAAAAATGTTAAAGTGATTGAACATATTGAAAATATTAACACCACAACTAGATGACATAGATGATATGCCTACTACAACTCGTGACTTGGACGAAGTCCGGTTAAATACTACATGTAATCCGTGTTCTATATGTATGAAACCTGTAAAGAGAAATCAGAAAGCAGTGTTGTGTACTAATTGTTCAAAATGGGTTCATATTAAATGTGCAAATGTTCGACGTGCTAAGTGTAATGATCCTAGCGAGAAATTTGTTAATTGGCAGTGTACAAGATGTTTATTTTCAATATGATATAGATTATGAACAAGAGACAAATAAAGAATTGTCTGGTAGTAATGTTAACATGTCAAATCAAGATGTGGGTGAGTTGAACCATGCTGATTTAAATCCCAATGAAAAGGGGCTTAAAGTTGTTCATTTAAATGTAAGAAGCCTACGTAATAAAACGGCCGACATCAACTGTTTTGTAAAACGCTATCATTACGATTTTATATCGTTATCTGAAACATGGTAAGACGAGACTATTGGTAGTAATACATGTTGTATAAATGGTTATAATCTGGAGAGGAAAGACAGAGACTATTAAGGAGGAGGTGTTTGTTGTTACATTCTTAATAGTGTACCTTATATAAGGTGGCAAGATTTAGAATGCGAAGGCTTAGAATTACTGTGGATTGAATTAAAGCCCAGAAATGAAGCTAGTTTGTATGTGCAGTGGCGGATCCAGGGGGGGGGGCCTGGGCCCCTCCCTAGAAAAAACAGGTAAAAACACCCTTTTTTTGAAAAAAAAAGAAGTTGGGCCCCCTCCCCTGGCGCCCAAGGGGGGGAGGGGGGTGGCGGTGGAGAAAAAAAGAACCCTTCCCGTAGGGAAAAAATTTTTCGGGTGCCAGAAAAAAGAAATTGTGCTCACTACCCCTGGCGCCTAAGGGGTGGTAGTGGAAAAAAATTACCCTTATTTCGGGTGCCAAATTTTTTTTTTTGCTCACTCCCCCCCACTGAGCGAAAAATCAACCGGCACGATTTTCAAATTTTCGCACGAAGTGGGCCCCTTTTTAGGCCCCCTCCCTTGCCGCCGGCTGGATCCGCCCCTGTGTATGTGGGCATTATTTATCGTAAACCAAATTCTTCCGTATTCTTTTTCGAAGAATTAGAGGAAAATCTAGAACAAGTATTTTCGCTCTCAGATAGAATAATACTGTTGGGTGACTTAAATTGTAACATGCTAACAGTTAATTCCTTGTCCAATAGGTTAATTGAAATTGGTGAATCTTTGGGTTTAATGCAGCTCATTAACAGGCCAACTCGTGTGACCCCTTTTAGTAATAGCCTGCTTGATCTGATTTGTGTATCAAAGGCACTAGGAGCATTACACTCAGGTGTACAGCCTATTGGGTTTAGCGACCATTCCTTAGTATATGTTGTTACAAAACTACAAACTCCCATTTCGTTGCCTCAAATCTCACGCTTTCGTTCTTTTCAATTTTTCAATGAAAATGCATTTCTCAATGATATTGAAGATAATGATTGGAATGAAATGTTTATAAATGTTACTGATATCAGTGGCGGATCCAGGGAGGGCCCGGGGGGCCCGGGCCCCCTCCCCTAGAAAAAAAACAGGTAAAAACACCCTTTTTTGAAAAAAAGAGTTGGCCCCCTGGCGCCCAAGGGGTGGCGGTGGAAAAATAACCCTTCCCGAAGGGAAAATTTCGGGTGCCCAAAAAAATTGTGCTCACTACCCTGGCGCCCAAGGGGTGGCGGTAGAAAAATTTTTCGGGTTCCAAAATTTTTATTTTTTTGCTCACTACCCCCCACTGAGCGAAAAATCGACCGGCACGATTTTCAAATTTTCGCACGAAGTAGGCCCCTTTTTAGGCCCCCTCCCTTGCCGCCGGCTGGATCCGCCCCTGACTGATATTGATGTTATTTGGGACAAGTTTAGAGATGTCTTTTTAAAACTCTCTGACAAACATGCACCCTATGTATCAGTGCGTAAAAAAGTTAAAGGGTCTCCATGGATAACCTCGGCTTATAAAGAATTAGCAAGAGATGGAGACTATAGCAAAAGAAAATTAAAATGCAATAACATCAGAAATGAAAATAAAACTACCGCTCTATGAAAGAAATATACTTCATTGAGAAACAAAGCTAATATCCTTAATAAAAAGTTGAAAAAGGCTTATTATCGAAGTAAAATGGGGAGTAGCAAAGATATGAAGGAATCCTGGAATATTGTAAAAGAGTTGTTGCCTGATAACAAGGCTAATCAATGTTCACACTTAGTAATCGAAGGTGAAATTGTATCCGATCCTTTAAAAATAGCAACAGAGTTTAATACATTGTTCAGCAATGTCTTTCAATCGATTCATGGAGAAGAAGGCTCTCATGAAATAAAAGATAACAGTGTTAATGCTATTAAAAGACTAAGTAAAGTACAATAACGTTTCGTTTTCAAAGAGATAACCACTGAATTTGTTTAAAAAGAATTAAATAACCTTGATTGTTCAAAATCTGTGGGACTTGACGACCTCCACCCTAGATTGTTGAAACTTAGTGCTTAATTGATTGCCATTCCTATTGTTCGTATTTTCAATCAGTCAATACAATCTGGGCGTATCCCAAATGATTTTAAGATGGCTAAAATAGTCCCTATTCCCAAAACAAAGACTAGTCACGAACTAAGTAACTTTCGTCCTATCTCCCCCTTGTCCACTGTTTCCAAAGTGTTGGAAAGAGCAGTCCACTCTCAATTGATGGAATATCTTCATAATGAAGAATTGATGTCCGATCGGCAGTCCGGTTTTAGGAGTAAACATTCCACCTCAACATGCTTAACAGAGATTTGTGAATTGTTATACGATAACCTTGACAAAGGGCGATTTACCGGTGCTGTTTTCTTAGACTTGAGAAAGGCGTTTGATATCATCCCCCATGATCTTCTTATTAAAAAAATTGGTTATTTCGGCATCAGTGGAACAGAAATATCATGGTTTGAGTCTTACCTAGTGGGAAGAAACCAATGTGTGTCATACAAGGGCATTAGAAGTGATTTCCTCAAAGTTCATTCTGGGGTACCGCAGGGTTCAATTTTGGGCCCGCTACTATTTTGTATGTACATTAATGACATATGTGATCTAGCCTTGCATTCAAATACTAATATTTCTTTGTACGCAGATGACACTGCCATTTTCTCCTCTGGTTATGGAGTACAAGCTGTTCAAACCCAGTTACAAAACGACATACTAGTTTTATGTGAATGGATGAATGAAAATGGACTAGTTGTTAACACAGACAAAACTAAAGTTATGTTGTTTTCAAGTAGAAGGAAGAAGAATCCAGTCAAATTGCAGATAAAAATGGATGGTAAACTTATAGAAAGTGTAACGAAATTTAAATATCTGGGTGTTATTGTAAATCAGAACTTAGATTGGTCTTCCCATGTCAATGATGTTGTTAAAAGGATTATGAACTCGCTTATATGTATGCGGAGGATTAAGCACTGTTTGACAAAACGTGCACTTACTCATTTATACTATCTTTTAATTCTTCCTCACATTGATTATTGTTCAACTGTTTGGGGATCACTGAAAATGAAAGATTTAAAGCGACTACAGAAATGTCAAAACAAATATTGCCGTTTAGTATTAGATGCAGATTATTATACGCCTGTACAATCCATGTTAAATTCTTTAAGGTTGCAATCCGTCAAACACAGATTGGAATACAATTATCAAGTACTTATGCATAAAATCCTGAATAATCTTGCTCCTGTTTATCTAAAACAAGCTCTACCTCAAAGTGCTAACCCGTATCCCACGAGATCAGTTTCAATGCACCAATTGTACCTTGCCAAACCCAGAACCGATTTAAAAAAACAGACCTTTTTGTACACAGCAGCAAAGTTATTCAACTCACTACCCATTCTTACCAAATGTTCCGCCTCACTACCCATTTTTAAACGAAATGTCCGTGAAATTCAAGTGGGCTAATTCCATTTTCATCTAATTTCCTATTTGTATGAAATGTTTTATAGTTTGTTTATATTATGTTTTTATTGTATATTTTGTGTATTTTTATGTATATTGTAAGATATTTGAAATGTGATTTGTTTGCTACAGCAGGGCTCCCTTGGAAAGCAGGCCTTGCGGCTTGAATGGGACCACCCTGCTTTTATAAAGAAGACATGAATAAATAAATAAATAAATAAATAAACATGTAATTGTGGCAAATTTTATTTAGTATGTGCAATATTCTTTGTTTTGTATCAAAATTCTGGGGATACTCTTTAGGAAAAGGAAATTACACTTGATATGTGATTTGTATCCGGCTCCGGCAATAGCAAAAGTGTACAGTGCAGCATGCTCTCGAAAAGTTCAAGCAAAATAGTATAGTCATGTGAACATTCATGTACAGTATGATCCCGACGGTCAGTTTTATGTCCTGGCGAAGCATTCATACCTATTTATGGCTCATTATGAAGTATAACAAAGACTTAAAATTTACAATATAGTTCCCCCTCTTAGTATATCTTTATTATCACTCTTAAATCGAACAGTTGTAGGGCTTCTGGCACTAGTTTTAATGCCAGGAATTGATTTGCATGCATGATTAATAGGGATGATCCTGGATTTAGCAGGGAATGGATGCAGCGTGATACTACTTTCCTTCCACCTGCTCGTGTCCTCACTTTGAATCACCACCAGCATCATTTCTCCCACATCATGCATGAGCCCCTAAATCGTCACCCGGTCATTCATAGCTGGTCACGTTGTCTCATCCATACTTCGTAAAAGAAAGTGTAATTCTAGTAAAGGTTAAAACTAATTTGCGAGCATTCCCATTCTTCTTTTGTCAGTTTGGAAGAACATCGTAGAAGAAACCTCCCCTCAAAAGAAATAGCTGGAAAGCAGTCCCATATCTGGACAAAAAAAATCATGCCAATTATGTGTGTGAAGTCCTATATACCCATTTCTTTGCAGTACATCTGTCTCTCAATTTTTTTTTAAACCAACGATGACCCATAGTAATACGACATGTCTCTGATCAGCTCATGTCAGCAATCTGGTTCATTAGGTGATGAGTCGCGTGCGCCTATATCATCCAGATAAGTCCTGTTCTTCCTGCATGATACAGCCCCTCAACCAAGTTTTACACATCGTTCTCTCTGTGCCCTACGTCAAGCTCAACGTTCATTCACCCCGATGGCAAACCCGAACAGCACCATGTAACAGCGCGTAATTCTGTTTGTGCGTTTGTGCGTTTGTGCGAGTGTGAACGGGCTGTTCGTTTATGGGGGATTTCGTGCTCTCCGCACGCAATCTCGGAATTAGCATGCCATGGACACCGAAGCACGAAATGAATCCCTTCCGCACTGCAGATCAACACTGATCAATAGGATAAAGGAAGTCCAATTGATACGCCTTCGTGATTTGATTTTTTGGTAAACATCGTAAATAGTTTATCGTTACTGTCAAGATAGGCCTGAGTTGGTCAAAGGATAAATATCAGTGAATATCGTTTGCATTTGCCCGAACGATCATAGTTGAAAACATGCTCTTGAGATGAACAAATTTCCCCTACTCTTTTACTACTTCAAACTTAATTAATGAAAAGTTCGAGGTCTCATAAATGTATTTACAAAAATACCTAGTTCACAGCTTTGTCATACTTGTTGAAGAATGTCACAGCATCGTGACGTGAACTTGTTTGCTCTTAAAATGCCCTCGTGTTTATGAATGTTTACAAAATCTACTTTCTACTAAGTCAAACTTACAATGCCAATAATCAGGTAAAGCATCGAAAACGTTAGGTTTATTGTCCCTGGAGATCACGACATGACTGTACGAAAAATTGTTTTCGGTCTAAGAGCTATTGAATCAGTTGCCTGTTTTTTTTAGTTTAGAAGATGAAAGATCCTACCTTAAAGGAAGGAAAGTTTTATTACAAGTGCAGGATGATGATATTTACAAACAATCATCCCAAAACGATACTCTGCATCCTGTTCAAACTGATAGTCACTACTTCCACTTTTTGCGTTCGCGTGATTGATCAAGACTGATTTGTTTCACTTTCCAAGGAGCCTCATTTACTTTTCCTAAAATAAATCATAAGCATCAGCTCTTAGTGGAACTACTTCATATACTTTAGTCGTAGATTATTTTATTTTATTAATGCAGAGGAATGTGAATCCAATCTTCTGAGGAAAAGTTTTACCCGGGATGCTAGGTTACTCCCTAATATTGACGCCCTTAAATGAATCCCATGCCATTGGTCATCTAGCATCGAATCCCTCACTTCCCAATATCAAAGCAATAAATTACTGACATCACGCATTGGATACAAACTCAAGAGTACTTATGGTAAAAATGTCTAGTTACTTATGCGACATTAATTCTATAAAGAAGATTTAAAATGTTTACAAATGCACTCATATCCGATAAGTATGCGCGACGATAATAAATACAATACAATCTTATCTTGGCATTGCAGGACCATAACCATTTATGGGCATGAGGTCCTTTTGTTTAATTCATGAACGTTGACCATGGCCAAATATGGTCTAAAATGTCTCATGGTAGACCATGTGCTGTGACTCTCCCAAAAGTATAAAAAGGGATGCTGGAGATAAACCATGATAAAACAAGGCTCTTTTCATGCCCTCTCTACCTTCGAGAGAGGAGCTGTTACCTTATATTAATACCTACTATATTTAAGGCATAGCCTAAATATCTATTTGGCTACTCTGTATAAAGCACAGCGTTTATACTAATAAATATACTTCAAAGTAGAGAACACTGTCTCTTTTATTTTGTTCGACTTTTGTGAGAATAAAGTGACACTCTATTTGACGCCATCGAGAACAATTAGTATCGCCATTATCTCAAGTAATCCAGAGTGTGACAATAGTCACCAAAACCAATTACACTACACCGCGTATAAGAGGCCAATGACCTATAATTATATACAAAGTATCATTTAATTATTTCAAACAAAATTAAGCATTTCCTATATTGACAAATTCCGTGTCCTATTAGCGTGTTGCTATAAATAAACATAATGATATGCATGTCCAATCAATTTAGCAGCGATTAAATTAATCTGTCCTAAATTTAGTTCACACGCATTCTTGCACGCGATATCACACATCTTCACTTTCCTATAATATTGCTAACGGCTGTTGCGTGCAAGGTTGCGTGTCTTTGGTTGCGTGTGTGCGTGCTAATGAGCATGCGCATGTGCGTGAGGTAGGTTTTCGTTTCACGTATCGGTCAAAGTACTAGTCAGTAAGGAAGGGTTAAAGATAAAGTTGAGTTCTGGTCATGCGATTGCGTTGTGAAAGAAGCGTTGTGAAAGAAACGGTGTGGAATCAATCAGAAAAGGTTGATCATCTAGCATACAAGTAATTGTGTGTACTGCAAGGTTCTGGAATCATCAAAATGTTAGAAATTTGGCCCAGTCTTGGTAAAGTTACAAGCACTGTACACAGAAAGATGTATATGGGACTACACAAACATGTGGCATGAAAATCCGTCCCGATTTTTATGCTGTTACATGTCATATTTATAATATTAAGGCATTTTGAAGAGCCATGCTTTTCAGGGAACATTTTTTATCTGATTTTCGTTCACACTTGCATAATAACAATGATGACGCTCACTAATTATTTTTCGCCTCTTCCCAGAACTCAACCTTCTCTTTAAAGGCAAGAACGCAATTACACGAATCGGAAAAGTGCACAAAAGCACTTTATACATACAACCTGGCGTTTGTTTAAAAAATAATATACCATGTCTTTGTTTCCCTTGCAAATCTCAAATCTCTTTCCATTATCATGGTTGCGACTTATTCCAATGTCATATTTTGCTTACTTTTTATTCGCATCTAAAACAAATGTTAACTTCCCATATCAACTGATTGCTATCTTACTGAATGCCTTTATGTTAAGAGCACAAGGATTGAGAGGTACGCGGTTTTCATTCTACCAGGTATATTTTACGTAAATATTAATTTCAGGTCCAAATTCATTGAATAACCTAGGTTTTTCTTGAAGTTGATAACAATATAGATCAACCTGCATGGCCTTTGGAATCATCACGTTGTAAGGTTGCCGATAGTCATTCTGCTTATAGTTGTAGATTTTGTCTTGGATCTACTTTGATTTCTGCCGTTAGACTGTACGGTAGCCCCTGTTTCGTTGTTAAAAGTGTCAATCCACAGGATCTTATCTTCTTTTTTTAAAGTTTACTTACTAAAGTTTAAATTTTATGAAAGAAATTGGACCTCTAGTGTTAGACCCAAGATAGATCTTGATTTATATCAAGATGTAGATTTGGTTTACATGATAGATCTGGGGTAGATGTAGACAGTGGCGGATCCAGGGGCCCGGGGCCCGGGCCCTCCACTAGAAAAAACAGGTAAAAACACCCTTTTTTGAAGAAAAAGAAGTTGGGCCCTCCTGGCGCCCAAGGGGTGGAAAAAATAACCCTTCCCGGAGAAAAAAATTTTCGGGTGCCAAAAAAAATTGTGCTCACTACCCTGGCGCCCAAGGGGTGGTGGTGGAAAAATTACCCTTCCCGGAGAAAAATTTTCGGGTGCCAAATTTTTTTTTGCTCACTACCCCCCACTGAGCGAAAAATCGACCGGCACGATTTTCAAATTTTCGCACGAAGTGGGCCCCTTTTTAGGCCCCCTCCCTTGCCGCCGGCTGGATCCGCCCCTGGATGTAGACCTAGTCTCCATGGGCGTCAATCCTAGGGGGACGGGGGGACACGTCCCCCTAGGAATTTTCAGGTGGTGAAATGTTCCCCCACGATTTGGGGTTAAAATCTGTTTTTTTTTTCTTTCTCTCTTTCTCTCTGTGTTGACTTTTTTGTTTTAACTTTCCAAAAGTTGCCAGCTGAACTAAAGTGTTCCCACTGTTTATACGTTATTTTGCAGGGGCGTCAATCCTGGGGGACACGTCCCCCCACGAATTTTCAGGTGATGAAATGTCCCCCCCATGTTTTGTCAGAAAAGAAGTTCTTTAATAATTAAATGTAACGTCAAAGCCTCCGCGCTCCGCGCGGGAGGAGGGGGGAGGGGGGGAACTGAATTCAAACAAGGATTAAGAGTCGAGAACGGTACAACGAATCGTCTTCTTTCTCTGATAATCAAATGAAACGGCACAGGTTCCGCGCTTTGCGCGGGAGGGAAACTTTATTCAAACAAGGATTAATAGTCGAGAACGGTACTACGAAACGTCTTCTTTCTCTAAAAAAATAATGAAACAGGGATTAAGAGTCGAGAACGGTACAACGAATCGTCTTCGTTCTCTAATAATTTAATGAAACGTGAAAGCTGGGAACTGAATTCAAAGTTAAGAGTCGACAGGAGCGGATCTACGGGGGGTTTAGGGGGTGTAACCCCTTGGGCGGCCAAACAAATTATTAAAAAAAAACGCACACTGGAGAGAAACCCAAAACCCAAATATTGTGAGAAGATATTCAACTCATCTGGGCCCCGTCTTACAAAGACTTGATATTAATCGCAACTTATTTGCGATTGATATCAATCGCAACTATGTACATAAGAGATAGGAGACTGCAAACTTGCGATTGATTGGAGGACTTACGATTGATTTGGATCAATCGCAACTCCTTGTAAGACGGGGCCCAGGTTTGATTTAAAAAGAAGTTATCATGCACTGCTTTTTATAGTCTCCATTGTGTTAGTAGATGCTAGGAAAACATCACTTACGGGGGTTCAAGATAGCCAAGATAGCCACACACAAAAAATCGCCTCGCCGCTACGCGGCTCGTGATGCTCCGCATCGTCATTGGGTCAAACTGTTTAAACTGTTACTTGATTTAAAAAGACGTTATCATGCACTGATTTTTATGGTCTCCATTGTGTTATTAGATGCCAGGAAAACATCACTTACAGGGTTCAAATTAGCACCAAAAAAAAAAAAGTCGAGAACGGTACAATGAATCGTCTTCTTTCTCTAATAATTTAATGAAACGTCAAAGCTTCCGCGCTTCGCGCGGGAGGGGGTCACTGAATTCAAACAAAGATTAAGAGTCAAGAACGGTACAACGAATCGTCTTTTTTTTAATAAACTAATTAAACGTCAAAACTTCCGCGCTTCGCGCGGGAGGTGGGAAACTGAATTCAGACAAAGATTAAGAGTCGAGAACGGTATACAATGCATCGTCTTCGTTCCCTAATAATTTAATGCAACGTCAAAGCTTCCACACTTCGCGCGGGAGGGGGAACTGAATACAGACAAGGATTAAGAGTCGAGAGCGGTACAACGAATCGTCTTCTTTCTCTATAATGTAATGAAACGTCAAAGATTAAAAAAACAATAAATGAACCGGTCACCAATGAAAGTACATGCCGTGAAACAGAATAACTAGAGAGAGAGTGTGTGTGTAGCAACATAACGTGGTATAACTTTGAAAGTAACTGTAAAGGTGACATGTAATTGTGTCCCCCCCCCCCTCCATGCTCAAACTCGGATTGACGCCCTTGCTAGTCTCTAATGTATGCCTTTGTACAGGACTAATTTCGAACTATACTTGTATTAAGATCTAAATAAGCAGGAGTTAGACTTCATCTAACAGTACCAACTTAGATTCTTGACTAGATCTAGAATTTAATGTAGTAGGCTAGTGTCGTCGTCCCCCCATTTCATTTTTCTTTTGAAAGATGGAGTGGACCTCAAGTCGTATAATAAATAAAATATACCTCTAAGGCTCTAGTCCAATATTTCACTCCCGCCATGCCTTCACCGGCTTGAACTTCGTCCTCATTCTACCATGGCCGCGAGGGTATGCAGAATGTAATCAATCTCAATATCTTTGTTTTCAGCTTGATCCTACTCTGCTAAGCGGCCTTCTGATCTTCTTAGCAAACTTTGAACACTAATATTAAAACAAGGGAAAGGTTTTTTTTCTTCCTTTTTTTTCCTTCTTCTTCTATACCTGAATGGATTAATAATTTGTTGTTTAATGTGTAATCTGGATTTCCATTTATGATTAAAAAGTTAAGGTACTGGGTATTAGATTTTTTATGTAAAAACACAAACTGATTAATCCATCCAGGTAAAACTCATAAAGAAATTACTAGATCAGCCAGATTGTGATAAATATTGTACAAAGAATAGTGCAGCAATAAATGTATTGTTAAAAATAAATATATATATACATATATGTCCTATCCTACTTTATTTATTTTGCAATCAAAGTAATTGACCAAATCAGAAAATACAGAAGTTGTTGATAGAAAAAATTACACCAGTATTTACTGATTGATTCATTTATTAAATAAATTTAAATTCTTAATTCTAGACCACAGAGCCTGAATGCTCTGCAAAGATCTGCTTCATATGGAACATCAGCCAGTCTAGTCCATATAAAGGCTCACTTTTCCAGCTCCAAGCAAGAGGGATGACAACGACAAAAATTTCTCGGTATCGTGGACATAGTCACTTTTTAAAAATTGAACTACCCCTTCCACTAAAACAGATTTTCAAATCATTCCCCCTGAAGCTGTAAAAAGTTGTCGTTTCCACATCTTTGAACTTCGTCTGATCAATATTTCCCTTAATCCTACTGCCACGACTTCATACTCTAGTCAGGGTAGTAAAATCTTGCCATCGAGTATGAGATTATTTATTTGATAAGATTTTATCAAGTATTGATTTAGAGAAAGTACAATTTTGAATGATACTTCCATGATTCCCGTTCATTTAAATAGAATTTAAGAATCTTGCAGAAGAAAAAAAAGGTGACAATTGGAGGATTAAGAAGAAAAAAAAAATCATAATCCATAATAAATTGGCTTTGCAATGTAGGCCTGCGTTATCGAGAAATATCATGTTAAGTGTTGTTCCCTATCTACAAATCTATGATTGAAGGTTACTGTTTCCAAACATACATTGCATAGATAACTCTGTTCATGGTAATAATACTTAAAATATCAAATTGGATCAAAATGAATTAGAGCACATTTTTGTGAGCGGATATGAAAAGAAAAATGTAGAAAGAAAGGGCACGTAACAAAATGGTCACATATAAGTAAAATCGGTGGCAATTATCAGGATTATCAGGAAGCAATTTAAAAAAAGTGAAAAGAGACACATTACAAGAAAGAACAGTGCACTTCTTAGAAATAAAAACGGGTGTTTATCTGATGTAAGAAGCGCAATTTTTAGGAGAAAAGAGGACACTTACGTACTTGAAAAAAATACCCATTGTGACCCCCACCGAGTTTCGCCTCCGGTATTGATCAGACTTGGTAATAACTTTGATGTAAAGTAAAAAAGAAAATGTTGTCAAAGATGCCGACATTTACGCCTTTTAAGCCAATTAAGGCTGAACATAGCAGATCAATAATGGGATGAAAAGGATTTTTATCTTTTTATTTTTTTTAAAGGTTTCTATAATATCCTGATTTAGGCTACAGTACTTTTGACAAACCCTAAAAATATCAAGATTATCATATTTCTATAAAAACGAGGGTTTAAAAAAAAATCATTTAAGGTTTAGTATTGCATGGGAATTGAAGTTGAACGTCCAAAGGAGTAGAGATAGCGCTTAGCTTGATAATGATCATCGTAACGTGTGACCCCGCCCTATCTTCGTCGTGTCAGCCTACATACAACACGCACGGTCGCGTGATATAGAAGCGTGATGTGAGAGATACTTCACTCAACGTTCACACGCATGCATCGCTCTGCACGCTATGCGGCCAGGTACTGATTACTTCTCGCACGCAACGTAGCATGATGCACGCAGGGGTTCTTTCAAATTTTGAAAGATTTGCACACGAGGCGTCTTTTGACTGACGTAAGACTGCGTCAGAGAACGGTTTATGTGAGCGTGATTCGTACCAACAAAAAATGATTATAATTTGTTTACATTGAGTCGCCTGTGTAAGGGCCAGTTGCCTATATTCTTGGTTACCGACTTGTAAATGTAATATACTCCCTTAACGAATTCAGTAGAATTATTGCTTAAAATGTTAATTCATTATTATAGTAGAAAGCTTCATTGGTGTTCCTTAGACCTTTTTATTCGACTCGCCCAACACAAGCTTTTTGGAGTCAGGGTCCATAGAGAGAACATGCCAAACCAACCGGATTTCTCTACACGGTTCTTATATATTTTCTTTCTTTATCATGCAATTTATGCAAAGCTTACGTATGTAATTAAGGTTAATGTAATGCTACATTGTAACAATTTTCCCAATACATACTTTCCAAAGAGAAAGAACACTGATATCTTTCACCAAGAAATAAACATTTGTAAGGTTTTCGTCGATATCACACCTGTGTTATGACTACATGACTGTCAACTAGTGCCTCCTGCTTGCATTGTCCCTCCTGTCAGGCATGGGTGCGGGAATGTGTCACACAAATAATCTAGAACTCTTTAAAAAAACTTGATGATATTCTTGATAAAAATGAATGCATGCCACAGCAGCCGACCAAAACAAGCAATGTCTAATCATGGAACCACTCCCACAACATCACTGTAACAACCCCTAAAATACTCAAGCTACATTATATACAGGATCAGTGGTTACAAAAAATTGATATATCATAATATCAAAGCCTTTGTGAGCCTTAATTCTGTACTTTGACCCTAAATAGCCGCCAGGCTATATGAGATGGGTTGAAAAGGAATGGCATAGAAATAATTTTGGACCGTTGTTGCGAGGATACTGGATGGATATATAAAACTTACATTTTACTAAAATTAATTGTGTAAACATGGTAAATATATCTCGTAAATCCCAGTAGTAAAAAAAACTGTGTTCATTTTTTAGGATCGTTAATGAATACTGTTTTTCTTTTGATTTTTAAACAAAAAGTATCTGAAACGACCGTTATGGAATATGTTGGTTTTTGCCACTTTCCGTCTTTAAATCATCTAAACAAAGGGAAAATACATGTACATTTGTAGGTATAAAAACAAGCTATACATGTATAGCTTATCTTCATATCATATTCAAACCTGTAATAATGAGCAGGTAATAAAATGTATTTACATCCGAATCTGAATACTAACTTTACCACTTTCCGAAAGAGGATGTCGCCGTTTGAAAACAATCAACAAATGGGTGAGACAATCATTTATATCACTTGTAAGTCTGATCTCATTTAATCGAAAAAAATCGAAGACAATAAACGCATCTTGTCTTTTTGTTTCGATTCCTGATAATCAATAAAGATTCTAAATTGATGACGTTTATGTCATAGCCCAAGCGTGTACGATCCTGGTATGAAGTAGTCTAACTTAAAGATACTGTGTCCCTTTTGCAGCCAACATCAAATTCTGTAGAACATTGTAGGAATCATGAATATGTCATGTATGTCCTATCTGTGAAATTTAAACGTTAGCAATGTCCTAGTATTCAAATTATGCAAGGAAACCCGTTTACTTTATAGACTTCACTGTCAGACACTATTGAGTGACTGACTGACTGCTTTTTTTCTTTGGTAATAGCATACATAAATGAGCTGTAACCGGTACATGCAGCATTATTTTGTCTACATCAATAACCTACTTCCTGTAATGGAAAAAAATTAAACTGATTGAATCTTTGTGCAGCACAAAACGTACGACCATTTGGTACAAGGGTCTAAAAGTCAGACTATTTACTTAAGTGATTGCAATCACTTATGTCGATTTGACAACTAATCGTCGTTATTTTCCCACAAAAAGACATTTTCAAGCACTTTCGTTTTGACAGAAGTAAAATTAGTATTATCTTTCAAATGCCATTGGAATTTAACCTTTTCATTTTTTTGGCCTGCAAATGGGACATAGTACCTTTAAGCAGGTGGGTCATTTTAGGAATTTCACAATGTAATTGAAATCTTATGACTCCAACTTCGATGCCAATCTTATCTGCTTTCAATCTTTTTATTTTTTTATGTATTCATTTACCACTTGTAACGGAGCACCCTGATCACCACGAATGATGTTTTTCATGAGGGGCCCACTCACATTAAAAACAAAATGAAACATTACAATCACAGATAAAGTTGAATTCTTGTCCAAAAATAATGCAATTCAGCTCCTGGTTCTTATACAACATGTCATAAGCTGATATTATTAAATGGAATTAAACAATATCCAGGTATTTATAAAGCGCCAATATCTATAGTTGCCTTATCAAAGGCGCTGATGAGACTGAAAAACTACCAAAAAATGTCTGTTCATGATTCTAACTGGGAAAGACAAAAAAGCAGTGACTAATTGTAAGCAATCTGAAATAGGTATGTCTTTAGTTGAGTTTTGAAAGTGGATAACTGGTGACAAGAGCGAAGGATTTGGGGAAGACCATTCCACAATCTCGATGCACAGGCAGTATTATGATCGACCCCCTAGAAGAGAGCGTATGCACCTCTCTTGTATCTATTGGGAGTGTGTGGACAAGAATAATGCATTTTCTCCTCTCAAGTTCATAAGTTCCTACTCTCTTCATCTCTCTCTCTCTGTACTCTCTTCTCTCCTCTCTCTTTCGTTCTCTCTTCTCTCCTCTCTTTCTCTCATTCTCTCCTCCCCATTTTCCCTTCCCTTTTCTCTCCATCCCTCTTCTCTTTTTTGTTTTTATCTCTCTTTCCACCTCATCTTCACCTTTTCTCTTCTCTCCCCCTCTTTCGCGTTGTCATTCTGTGTGTGTGTGTCTCTCTCTCTCTCGTGATTTATTAGAATTTGTTCAACGTGCTGATTGAATGATACCTTTTGATCGTGCTTGACCTTCCCAAAGTTGATATTTGTTTATGGTCGTTACAAATTGTCGCACGGAGATCGAGAATGAGGCGAGTGAAAGAATTGCGTTACCACCTGGGTAGCTACACCGTCGCGTGCGGAGCGCCAGGGCCTCGCGTGATACGGGAGGTTTTTATGATCGAGTAGTTAACCAGCAACCGAAACCGTCTGCCGATTTTGTGCGTGTGTGTGTGTGTGTGTGTGCGTGCGTGTGGTATGTTGTTTTGTTTCTTGTTATTACAAAAAGACCCCTTTTCCCTTATATTCATCCATATTTGAACGCCTCACTCCTTTATATTGGTCTCTTATTATAGAGAGAGGTGGACGTAACGAAGTATTGAACTTTGTGTTTCGCTAATGATTTACTGTTTGGTGTGTTACTATTCATATTAACTTCCATTTACCTTTCTTTTCTCTCTCTTGAAATTGGTCACTCAGAACTCTCTTACAATGTTTTTACCACTCAATTATGTGGACACCCTAGTTAAGGAACAATGAAAGGTCTTGTCAATTACCTTATTTAAGAAACTGAACAAAATGTACTGCAAGGTGTTTATGACACTGACTTGTTATACCTATCCCCCCTCTCTCTCAACAAATTCCTTTTTAAACGGAGTTCTAAGGCTGTGTGGATAACTAAAGTTCTCTCTGCATGATATTCCGTCTTACATTACCGGGGCATATTACTTGCGATTAAATGCAGTTCAAAAACATAGATGATTCAAGTGATATGCACACGATCGTTTCCTGTCAGGAGTACTCATTCAGTCAAGTAGATGTATGTTTATCTCGGAACTTAATATCATAGCACGGAGGCAACAGGGACCCAGAGCTGTGTGTTATAGACATCATGGTTAAAGTACTAGTGAAACATATTCTTCCTCAGTCTATTTTTAACCTCTCACGAACAAGCTTAGTTTCCGATTCGATGCCGTTGATTGGTCAAGACTTCTTGTGACAAGGACATTGGGTGTGTTTTGATCGACATATACATGTAGGTAGCCCCCACGCCCACTGATCAATTTATCACTGTTTTCATCTTATAATAATTTATTGGTTCATTTAATGGGTCTAACTGGTTAACGGTAAATGATACATGTATTAGAAAACCTTGAAATTTATCAAACCATAACAACGTAAACTAGGATAAAAATCAGTGCAGCTTTGACTTATTGTGGGTCAGGCCATAATTATGCATGCGTTACTTTGGTCTTAAATCCTTCTAAAAGTTAATTTCTGCTTCATGCTTTATTGCTTCATTGATGCAATTTATCAAAGCTTGCACAGGACCTTGTTTCAATCCACAGGATAACCATAAACTAGTCCTTTTAACTTCTTTTCTCATGATATCTAAAATCTCACTTCTCACTTGTCCATTACACCATTGCACATGCTTAAGGTGCATAAGGTATTTGTCTCGAACAGCACAAAGCTGGAGCTTTACTAACCTCAAAGATTCAGTAAATGTAATGAAGAAAGTCATAATGATAACTGTCAAAGATATTGATAGTAAAATTTCATGAAAAGGATAGGCTGGTATAGATAGCATCGATGCAATGATGCAAGTAAACTTTGTCCATTTTGAATGACTAAATGACAAGGCTTACCTTAAACAAGGAATGCAAGAGAAGCCAAGAGTCACAGCAAAGGTTATATCATAAATGTTGCCTGCTGTAAATGAGTCTTTTCTATTCTAATGCCCAAAACCAATGCGAATATGTCAGCAATTGTTTTCGGACTGAAATATCAATGCATAAGGTCTTTTGACCCATATGCATTGCCTCAGCCCAATCTTGGTACAAGAGGATTTTAACAACACTTTTTGAAAAGGCTACTGCTCAGTCATTAGTTGGAGCAGAGTTATTAATTAGGTATCAATAGACAGAATATTAGTTACTCTTTACAATGAAATATATTTCAAGATCGCACCAGGATATACATTTTAAATGGGAATCTGCCAAAGTGGGGTATACTTTTTGTATATACGCACTGTTTATTTAAGAAAGAGTGTAAACCGAGTGTTATCGAAACACAGAAACGTCATTAAAATAGAAGTTAGGTATACTCAAATGATAAAATTGAATAATGAATATTTGTCAATTAGGAGGAAAACAACCAGCTTCTTTTGAATAAAATGACAAAACTTGGCACCTTTTGAATACTCGAAAATTTTATGTTTGTTCCAGGTGCTTATCGGGAAATACATCTCATATTTTAGAGTTCATCGGACAGTTCAAATAATTTTTCCAACAAAGAAAAAGAGATGGCCCATGGTAGAATCGGGAAGATCTATTAGAGATAAATGCGCATTGTTCTTAAGTTTCTATCATATTTTTTTATTTTACTAGTGATTGACACATGGTGAATGAAAAACAAAATATTTGAAATCGTCAAGATTTTCCCCCCATGACCTGTCCGTGTTTTGTAAACCAAAAGGGAACTCTAATCAATGAAATGCAACTTGCAAAATCGACTATTAATATGGTTATTTAAATTCATTTCCGATATACTTGCAAGCCTTATATATAATTTAAGTTTTGAAAACGTATTTCGAGACTGTTTGATGAATAATTGATTGACATCGTACAAATAGTGGGACAACATGACTTCTCTGAAGTTCTCTCAGATTATCTTCAAGAAAAAAGATATCCTCTGGGTGAAGATTTTCTCGTAATAAACTCGACGGCTTTTCTAAAATGCCGTTATTCTGTCTCATTTGACGCTAGCCATTGCTCGTTTGCAAGTTTTCTATTTGCCATTTAATCATGTTTTTATACGTAATTGTAATCACAAATACATTTAATGCGATGAACTATGATTATGTCCGTATGCTTTCCTTGAAATTGACAATTAACTCATGAAAAAAGAATGAATAACCTCGATTCAAATACCCCCTACATGACTCTATACGACCTGGTTAGTGTTACCACGTGTCGTGTTCATTATATCGGACTCAAATTATCCTACACTACCTTAAATATTTAGTGTTCTCTGTTTTTACATCATCATCATTATCAGAACAATAAGGTAAATCAACAATAAATTATATTTTATTCTCGTGAATTTTTCATATCGATAATTTCACACGTTTGTGACATTTCTTAAGTCTTCAACAAAAGATATGCTCTGTTTGTAAAGTATTGAGATAAAATCGTCGCTATATAAAAAAGAAATCGTTAGTGTACAACAAAATGTCTCATCGTGGCGGATCGCAGTCACGCTTAACCATGTTTACTCTGCTCAATCTTTTCATCGAATCTTCCCATAACGTGTACTTACAGTTAACAACTAAATTATTAATTCCCCTTGTATTTTTTTTTGGGGGGGGGTGTATTTTGGGGGTATTTTTGTGTTTTTCGTAA
Organism: Mesocentrotus franciscanus; assembly: GCA_037976565.1. Classification (NCBI taxonomy): domain Eukaryota; kingdom Metazoa; phylum Echinodermata; class Echinoidea; order Camarodonta; family Strongylocentrotidae; genus Mesocentrotus; species Mesocentrotus franciscanus. Next base: position 17,057,331 of record CP137673.1, read on the forward strand.
CTCAAGAATGAAAAGTACACTGGTTGAACTAGGGCCTTTTTACAATACGTTTAGATGTAAAATTTAATGTGTCACATTATCAAGAAACATCAATCGGGCAAAATCAATTTTTCACATACTTAACAAAATTACAAAACTTAGTAAGGGTATGAATAATTTAGTTTTTATTAATCTGTATATTCACATCTCTACTTTCATTTCATGCAAATTATCATTGAAAAGCAGTCTGCCAAATTTTCTTTGGGGTCAGATCAATCCATTAATCATACAGTATTTTCTATAAAACTTGACAAACAAGTCCAACAAAAGATTCGGATCTGGAGGCGGGAAGAAAGGCAGGGGGAAACACGATTTGACATAAACACAACAACAGCAATGAGGGAAGATCTGATCTAACCATTGAAGATTTCATCCATGACATGAAAGATCAAAAGATATGGATATCAATTATACAAACCATAGCGTGATGGGATGGCACCCATTTAGGCATGGCATCAACTTTTGCAGGGCAGATCGTAATCTTTGTACCCCTTATTAATTGTCTCTTCGAAATAGGATTCGCATTCTTGGTTTGATCAAAAACACAATTCCAAAGCATATCATGGGGAAATTATTTTTTCAAGAAGAGTCAGTTGTAGGTATTTTTGTCGTAAAGCCAAATATTCAATTAAGAAAAGTAAATATTACCTTCGCAATTATGAATGTAAGGTTTATCACGTTAAACGTAATACAAACTATTTAAAGAATGGTGGTCTCTACACAAGCATAACACTTTTCAATTCATAACATTGTAATATTCAAGGAATGGACAAGCTTACTCACTTTGTTAAGTCACTCATCTCTATCGATTTTTCATTCATGGGGGGGGGGCAGGGTTGGACGATAAATACCGTCTATCAAATTTTAACAAAACGGGAAATGCTTTAAAAAACACAATATTTTTAACAGTGAAAGCCCTTAGGATGTTTAGATTTTGAGCGATAATTATTATCAAACACAAAAAAGCAATGAAAAAAAGAGACTTTATGCTTTCGAAAATCCCCTTTTTGTTTAATGTAGGGCTACAATGGAATTCTTAAAATAAACATGTAGAGTGCACACACCCTGGAAATATTTAATTGTTATATATATTAAACTAAATATTAATATGTTTCAGGACATGAATTGTCCATTATCACAGTTGTCAACATAAAAACTTGTAGGATTGCAAGATTTCGCAAAATAGAATTCATTAAAGATATTGTTGAACATTGCCAATATCTATGACAATTGGCTTTTATAGATACAGTTACATGCAATTCATCCAGGATTACCTGATCAAATGGGTAATACATGTATGGTAACCTGTTCTTTTCTACTGAAAATTAGGCAATGGTGACAGAGAGCATTAATGTGAACCAACATATTAACATCATTTCCATTTTATATTGTACAAAATCACTCTAAGGGGCACTCCTGTTTTTAAAGAGATATGTATACCTATTAGGACAATGGCATGATAATTCAAGCCCAAACCTGTATGTGGTAAAGGGTTGGATATCAACAGAATGATATAAAGGACCAATATGATACAGTGATATAGGATGCGGTATATGGAAAAGGGAACACAAGTCCAAAAATGTTGTATCAGAAAGCAACCAAACAAAACAGATGAGGAAAAGGTTAGGTACCTTTCTTGGTCTACAATTGAAATTGAAAAAAAGGGGGGGGGCATATTTTGTGGTTTTTTGTACTTTTATATGCCACTTGGAAATTGTGCCTCCTCACGTCCTCCTAATCTGCCTATACTTTAGAGGTCCCTTCTTCCCTTATACTAATTTTTTTCATCAGCTTGTAAATATTCATGAAGCATACTTTAGTTTGGATAGTGCCATTGTAAATGGAGCCTGACCGTTCACATTTTTGTACTTTTCCAGCATTCATATTTGATTGTATGTTGATTTAGAACATTTCCAATTATCTACTATTCTTCACAGACTTGTTTAACAAAAGTAGTGCCAGGAGACTGACAGATTATGTATAACCAACAGGTGCAACATGTCTTGAATACGTGTCTTTAAAATATGAATAGAATATCCAATTAAACAATCTAAGTTTTAAGAACCCATGAAGTTATTGAAAGTAAACAAGAAATGCTTTTAAGTGTAGGCTAACTGATGGAAATTAACGAGATTACTATGTTTGCTATTTCACATTATACAATTTCATTGGCGCCCGTACGAGTTTTTCCCGGATATTTCCCAGTATTTCCCGGTATTTCCTGGCATTTACTAGTATTTCCCGGGAAACTGTAAGTCTCATAATATTCTCGACAATGATGAGTATAATTTGATTTTTTTTTTTTTTTTTTTTGGGGGGGGAAGTTATGTTCATTTTCAAAAAAATTGTAGATACTTAAATTTGTTTTGTATTTGTTGTCAATAAAATTGTATTAATTTTACTCCTTTTTTACAATGTGCAAGGACTCGCTGAAAAGCAGTATGTATTGACTGCATGATTGTGAGTTTTTACCGTGATTATTTTCTTAATAAATAATACAAAATGTTGAGTGTTAGAATGTGTGGATTCGCTTGTGTACGTGTATAATTATACAATGTACACTGTTTTTACATGTATATGGCTGCTTGGGGTTGTCGTGCATGTATAAGGACTTCAGAGATTGGGGAATGCCATGGAGGAAACTGAACAGTTGGCGTTCTAGTTAGAATACTCACACAGAACCATTATTTTCATCGTTTCTAAAAGGTTATAGGCACATCAAATGTTGGTATCGGAAATTTTGAGATGATCGTAAAGTATTAGACACACGAGAACCCATGATCATTGCAATCAATGCGTATTAAAATGAAATATAAGAGAACAAACTAACTGTTTGGAAATATACAATTATTTTCTTTTTTCGTCAACAATAAATATTGCTGTATATGGCGAAACGATGAAACAGCAACGGCCTTAAGGGTACCTTGTGAACGAAGGAAGGGGAAAAGGAGTGAAATGGTGAACTCTATTCGCCCTGTCAATCAGTGCGAATCGGATCGTGAATCGCGTGACAACGAGATCATTCAGCACTTGTGAGCTCACAATAGAAATATTCTTCTTTAGAAATGGCTATAATAGAAAACGTGCAAACGAACAATGGATAGCGTCAAATGAGACAAAATAACGGCATTTGAGAAAAGCAGTCGAGTTTATTATGAATGATTTCAAGAACACAATACCAACACAGACTGTTGAGATACGAGAGCGCCTTGTATGGCTCCTCTTCTTATCCATGACCCTTAATTGACAATAGAAACATAATAAATGCAGGCCCTTTTGGATAGCAATTACACCGCCGCTCGCACGATAGCATACACGCGTGCAACATTTTCATTAACCTGCCACTCATTCGCTGCTTCCACAAAACTGTCATCAACCCGTTCACGTTGCACAGGTGCTGGCGTCGTAACCGCAGTCAGCAGACGGGAGTTGCGTGCAGCTTTCAGCGCGGACACAGCTTGCGTGCATAAAGCCCGATGAAGTGAAATGGTTTATCAATAGCGATCGAGCAAGCGATGCGAGATACACCATGAGCACCGACTGAGAGAAATATTACTCTCTGACTCTGTCATGCTTCCCCGCGTCGATTTGATTTCATAATTCGGTGTACTTATTAATAATAACATCACGGCGTTGCGTGCGCGGTGTGCCGTGCGTGAGAAATTTAAGTGGATTGGACTATGGGATTGCGTGTCCAGAGTAGCGTGCGTGAGAAGCAGACCATTTTGATTATTGATCATTGAGTTCCATTTTCTAGGTCATTGGTGGGTGTCTTATACAGAAAACCGTGACCGTCTCTTTCGCTCATTGCTTAATGTTCAACTCTTGTTTAAAGGAAAAAAAAGAAGAAGAAGAAGAAGAAGAAAGGACGACACATAAAACGAAAACAAATCCGAGAAAGAGAATGTCACGGGATAAGCCTATGCAACACTTCTCAAGACAATAATTATTTCATGTTGGTCTAGCCACGGCATATGCATATCAATTTCTCTCTGCACATGTCTTGGTCGAAAGTCGAATAAATTGAACAGATATTTTAATTTTAGATTATGTATACATCAAAGTCATCATTGCATCTAAACATACATAGTATTTCTCTCTCTCTCTCCCTCTCTCTCTTTCTCTCTCGTATTTCTCTCATCATGTCCTCATTTGTTCTCATACTCACAGAAACACACGCTCGCGCGCGCACGCACACACACACACACACTATTCATGGCTCATTATTATTATTTTTTGTTGATTAACTCCGAGTCAGTTGGATTCTTTCCTCATCTGTCCCTGACTCTCTCTCTCTATATATACTTCTCTCTCTCTGTCATCGTCTATGCCTGCCGTCTCCGTCTCTTCGATCAAGTATGACGTTCAAAGGCCGGGCCATTGACCTTGGCGTGCTAATATTTATATTCCAGGGCACAAGTTTGGATAATAAAGCGACTTCCATCTCTGACCGAGTTATAGTCACGAATAGCTTCCGCCCTCCCTAGTCTACTCGTCCAGACACCAAGTTTCACATTTTCAATTTGCGTCAGGATAATAATACTAATAATTTTCTTCTTCTTCTTCTTCTTTGAGCACCTGTTACTGGTACTGTATACGAGCATTTTAAACGAATTTCCCAAAGTTCTAAGAAAAGATTTATTAACATTTCCCCCTTTCTTTTCAATAGCTTCTTTCGAAAGGGTGTCCAGGATGTCCCTCGGGAAGCTGTGGATAGATACAGAATGCCATTTGTAAATTACCATAACATTATATAAAAAATGTAGAAGTATATGTTTAATCATGAGGTAATGCATTGCCATGAACACGGGTAAATATGAACAAGATGAATGTCGCCAATTTAACTCTATATGCAATTAGACATGGTTATTAATTTTATAATGTACGTGAAAATATTCAAATATATAAACTAAAAACTAAAGCTGGTCTCAAGACTAAATTGTGAAATTGACCATGCACTTAGTCAATGAAGGCCTAAATGTCATCAGCAGAATGACTCGAGTTATATTTTGTCCAACGTTCAACACAATAATTATTTACTCGTGTTCCATTTGGCGTGAACTTTTCATACAGTGGCATTTGATTAACATTTCATATGCTATTAATCTTTTGTTTAAAGAAAAGAGACAATATCAATGTACCATATATTTCTATATTTAAATACGTTTCTCTGAAAATTTCGTTTTGAAGAAAAAGTTGTTTTGTCATTATTTTCCAAGTAATTCTAAAGAACTTGGGAACTTTGTCATGCACGAACACAAGATTTTGGTTTATCAATTGCCGGTAAGGTTCTTTTTCATTAATAAGTCATGATCTTTATATATTAATACCTGAAAATGAGAGCGAAATTTGACTAAATTGAGAGGAAGAAATACAGCTGAAAGCCAATTTTAACTTCCCCGCCCCTCTGTAAAAATCGTGAAAATGTTCAATCTCATGCTAATAGTTCGTGTGACGTTACATGTTTTACCGTTTAAGTCGTAAGAAATTCAATAAATGTTAGAGGAAAATTCATGAAAAGGCAATTATTCTTACGTAAAAAGAATTTTACAAGCAAATAAAAACACACTTCTCTATGAAAAGCAGAGAAAGTCAATAATCGATCAAACCTATAAGCATGAAATAAAAGAAAATACAACTTAAAAAAAAAAGGAATTGAGAAAAGATCTTGAAGGTGATAGAGTGTATACCGTGACCCAATCCCCTTTTATGGCAAGCATCGCGTGCAGCCTATCAGAGAAAGGCCGACCGTGAACAAATGTCGAATAATAAACATTTAACCTCCGAAAGCTTTTGAATGTTTGCACCTCCTTCACCATAAAAACGCGATTAAGTGGCCTGTAAATAGACAAATTGAACTCGTTCCTTTGGTTTATCATTTGGAGCCGTTCTTCCGAAATCAAAAGAGATAAGTCACACGCAATGCACTCAGCCTGCAGGTGTATTTAAAGGAACGTCAAACATTTAAAAGGTAATGTGTACCTTACTCAAGGCGATGACGAAGTCCTGATGAAGTTGTTTGGTCATTGGTCATTTGGTCGTTGGTATTCTTCTGCAGATGTCTTAATGAATAATTCTTGGTAGTGTGATATTAGTTACATTTTGTTTTAATGTCAACATATCTATTATTATCATAATTATCATGTACACGTTCAAAAAAGAAATTATAATTTGTATATTTTATATCACTGAAATGTAATTTGATTTGAATGTTGCACAAAAAAAAATCAATTCAATTCAATTAAGATAACTAATAAAAGCAAACAATGACGGAACAGAATGTTACTTATAACATATTAACAACAATAACAACTGCATTTAGTCTTGTCATATTTTCCCAAAAGTGTGTGCGAAATGAACATATAAAACAAATATTATGCAATTTATCTCTTTTAGCTCAATAAACGTTTTTACTTTCACTCCTTTGAGTCAGCAGATCGTTTTTGAAGCGGCGTGAAATGATACGTATGTACATTTACTTCCATTTGAACATACCTATAAAAATGGAAGAATTTACTATTCCATGATAAAGCTAAAATAAATTTATAAGATACCGATTGATTTTTTGTAATAAGTAGGCCTACATTTATTTTGTAGAAAGGCATAATTATAATCAATCAATTCTAATATTATGGCTAACATGGCTAAAGGATTTTTTTTGTATTTTTTTTCTTATTGTAAGGGAATAGCAACATACGAGGATGAAACAATGAGGACTACGACAAAGGAAATAACATAGTTCTTTTATTTAAAAAAAAACCCCACCCCACTGAAAGCTGAAATATGCCTCTAAATACAATTATATACATAAAGAATAATTTAATCACCATTTCCAAACAGAATACTTTCAGTTGAAGAAAAAAAAGAATGGCAAAACTTCTTCAGGATACAGTTAGACCTCTGTCGTTCCAGCGCGTGCTCTCACTCTCTTTCTTTCTCTCTCTCTCTCTCTCTCTCTCTCCCTCATTATCTTTACTTCCAGGTTCCAATTTTGCAGGTGTCTGAACTGAAATGTAAAGATATTTAAAGTGCAATGGGCATTGATCAAATCTGAAACTGTTTCACTTCTTCCATTCACACATCTCGTTGGGTAAATACAATGACAAGTTCCGTGCAAATTTCAATGTCCACGAACGCAATCTCGTGTGATATCTTGATCTTGGCATGCCACAATTTTGTATGGTTTGCTCAGCACACACGCATAAAATCGTGTCACGAAAGTCGTAGTTTCAAAGTACAAACGTTATTAATACCGCTGGATGTCCAAGAGCACCCCCCAAAAAAGATACACAAATCTCGCTGAAGAGTATTGCAGAGTACATAATGTAGCACCTAAATGAGTATCAAATATCACACTTGATCATTTCTGAGCTTATACTTATCAACATGTCAAAATGCAATGTCGGGAAAATGTTTTAGTTTAAGCAGACTACGTAAGTACACTTCCGAGCCATATACAGATTAGAAATCAATAGAGAGCAAAGATACTTCACATATTTCTTTCAATAAAAGTTTTAGGTAAATAAATTGTCACGGAAGCTTTTCTGCATTGCAAAGGAATGTATTACATAATTTCTTTTCACTTCAAGTTAAAATATATCAGAATTGGTATTCTTGCATACTGGATGTAAATTGCATCAGAAAATTGAATTTATTGATTTTTACATTACTGGAAATGAATGATCCGTGGATTATTTTTACAACTTAAGTACCCTTTGCTCATTCATCCACTCATCGGTTAATTCAATTCATATCTTAATCATATCAATCGCCGATTCATTCTACGAATCCAATGTATGACCTATAGGTGAATCAAATCAAAATATTGCACTATCAAATTATATTTTCATCTTTAACTTTAGAATTGAAGTAAACAACACTTTTTTAAAAGTTACTAATACTCACGGTGATTTTCCTTAAACACTATTGAAAGAGAGGGTAATTTTTCAGTTGTTTGTTTAAATATCTTAAACAGTTGCATGTGGTAACATTGATTAAAATGAAGTGCAACATTCATTGATTTACCAAGCCTAAACCCAAGCATCTGGTTGTTGATGTAGTTGTTGTTGTTTTTGTTTTTGTCTCATTTTTGTTTGCTTGTTCGTCTTTTCTTTTTTGTTGTATTGTTTTTCTTTCTTCCTATTTAGTAAAGCCATGACTCTTCTAATTATGATAATAATATCGATCTTTTAGGAGCGCTAACAACTAAAATTACCACAGCGTTTACGAAATTACAGAATGTAAAGAAGAAACATGAATTACATAGACTTACACAAATAGGTAAATCGCACAAGTTACGGAGGAAGGAAGTATGTTTTAAGGTTTTCAGATTAATTCTCTAATGTAAAGTGGGATATTATTCCATGTTTTCGAAGCAGCCACTGTAAACCGTTTTTTCCCGGTAGATTGGAGTCTGGATTTGTAAAGAATATAATTGGTTTATATTTGCCAGTTGCTGAGCGAAGGTTACGAGCTGGTACGTATAGTTGAGGGCGTAATTCAGGTGCCATATGATTTAGAATTTTGAAGACAGAAATATGAGTCCGAGATCCAAGGCCAAAAATTAATATAGCGGTTCGATTCTGGACAGTGTCAAGCTTTTCTCTATCTTTTGCAGACAAAACAGTATAAAGATTATTACAATAATCTAACCAACCTAGATAGAATTCAAGTATGAACACCATGGTGACAAGTCTTAACATCACTAAATTAAAAATCGTTAATTGTCTTTCGAGGCTCCAAAAGAAAATAGAAATTAAATTCTACTAGAACCCAATGCTATCATAAACTTCATTCAACCTGAGGTTTAGACTCAAACTCTCGAGTTATTACAATATTATAATGTATTCAAACTTCACTCAGCTCAGTATGTTGCGAATTGTCACTTCACCGCATTGCGTGCGGCTTCCCAATCACGTTGATTTCAGTTCCAGTTTCGAGATGCTGGAGTTCAGTCAGTTGCAGCAGACAGCTCCATGTTGTCGTGATTAAGGCGCACGCTATAGAATGACTCCACCATCACACCCTACAGCTCATACCCAGCAACACCTGCAAAACATCCCTAATCCTATGCATAATTACTTCTTACTCGTACTAAAATGATACAAATCATTTGTTTTGTCATACATTGCATCAGTATACTCAAATAGCACAATATCTGTGAATAAATATACCTTGGTCAGATATATTTAGTATGGCGGCCATCTTGTAAAAAAATAGCAAAAAATTGAAAAATAATAAATAGTAATGCCCTGCTTCCTCCTTTTTTGAAAAAGTCCGGGCGAGAAACTCGTTATTTTTGTTATTTGGCCTAACCCATACCATTATGAATAAATTAACGAGAAAAACAACATTTGTCTGCTGTACAACCGTAACGGAGGCAAAATATATTATTGTTCCTTTATGGGATTTTTTTAAACTCCTGAAATCAAATATTGGATAATAATATTTGACAAAAGAAATTTGTGAAAAATGGAAGCACCCGTTAAGATTGCGATAAATGTTAACATGTTAACAAGAGAACTCGTGGTGGGGGAAATATTCATGTATGCAACAAATGACATTGTTAGAATTTTGTCATGCAAGCTCACCATGCTCACAATAACTATATATTCACAAACAGACGATATGCGTGAGTCGTTGCTTTGATAACTATTGAACTTTCCTATTCATAATCATAATTGTTGCAATTTCATAAATTAATCATCATTCCAAATTTTGCGTCCCTCTTCACACGCTAACCTTCACCGATATATTTCATTATTTTCCCTCAAATCTCTTGAAAAGGGGAATATCAATAATTGATCTCTTAATGCTCTCTCAATCTACATTCCCTTTATCTTTTTCTAATTTTCTACATTCTTCTACTAGCCCAAACTCTCTCAATCTTTCCCACAGACTGAACAAAGGCAGTGGTTATTTATTTACATATTTTTCGTGTGTTCATTCATTCATTCACAGTCATCACGCAATCGAGATGCCGTTCGCACGCTATATACACGCCCGGTTGCACAGATCCTCTTTTTTTTAAACCGCTTTATTTTGAAATCCATTCAAATCTATATTGAATCCTGAAAGTTATGATGATATCTGGAGAGGTTAGACTTGTTAGTAGGAATACAATGAAATGTTTTCCAATCTAACAATATACTCTCTTCATCTCATGGTCACTTAGAAACCTGAGAATGGAGGCTTGAAACAAGGTTAGTCAGAAATTATCAAAGCATATGATCGGACAAAGCAAAGGGGTGAAAGCTTAAGTGATTTCTTTTTCGTCCACTCTGTCCAAGACTCTGTCCAAGAGCCTACAATAATTGATGTCAAGAACAAAACTTTGATCAAAGACACCGATTTTTCGGTTTTGTGTGTGGGGTGAAATTTGGAATTACTACTCTTATCCCGCTTTGGTAGCAACCAGCCTACCCTCCCCCTCCTCCTATTCAAAATGGCACAAGGAAATTCAAACTCCATTTTAGGAGGAGGGTGTCGGATATTAATCCACCACGTCGGCAAGAACTTGGTTTAAGCCCCCCACACACTCACACACAATGGTCTAGAGATGCCCCTGATGCGTTAATTTGGTCGAATGGCCGGCTCTTCGTCCCGTCTACATAGAAACCGACAAGGATATGAAACCGACTAACGTCTAAGCCGACATCACTTAAAACCACAGCCGTAAAAGGGGCAGTAGAAGGTTGCAGCAGCCCCCCACACACACACACACCCATCCTCGAATGTTCAAAAGCCCATGTTCAGGCGGCGCTGTCCGAATAAACTCAAATCATATTCGGGCAGCGAAGTGCCCAAACATGACATTGTAAAATATATTTTCTAGTTTATGATGTCGAAAAATGATAAAAATGTCCTTAGGGGGCACTGGAAAGTTGGTATACGAGAAAGGGCATCAGCCTCCTGGCGAAAATAGGCCGCTACCCTATGGTAAACGCCCAAGTCGTCTCCCCCGACACACATACACTATAAGTATTTTTTGAATTTCGGAGCAAAGAAATGTTATTACTTTCGATTTTATGAACTTTCTGGCTACAATATCACTTTCTCAGTAGTACATGTACACAGATCAACACGACCTTTGCCGGTGACTTGCACAAAGTGGTACAGGTTGATATTACAATTATTGCAAATCGATTGGGCTACCATTCACAAACATCAAAGAATTTCCTATTTTCATTTATTTTGTTTCAATTTATTTGGAAACAGGCACGAAAAATGGGGCTCTCGTGTAATCTACCTGTTTTTGATAAGTTTCAATCTGTTATTGTTCATAACACGAGTAGACCACTCCACATGCTCCAGGGAAATTACCGTAAGCTAACGACATTTTAAGCTGTGAAAATATCCTTATCCGTTTTCAATTTTATTTCAGCAGACACAGACGACATGTTTTTGCTAGACTTGCACTCTTGAGACTAGAGACTCGATTAGAATATGTTCCAGACCTATTTGAGTATACCATTCTAGAGTATGGGACCTGGTGGAGAAAATAATTCAAGGGGGGGGGGGCGACACCCATCCCCCTATTCAAAAACCGTTTGGCGACGACGAATGGTGATGGTGATGGGGATGATGATGTAGTAGGGGTGGTGATGGTGATGATGTTGCTGCTGCTGCTGTTGGTGTAGGTGATGGTTGTGGTGGTGGTGGTGGTAGTGGCGATGGTGATGATGGTGATAATAGTCACGATGATGGAGATGGTAGTGGTGATGTTAGTGGCGATTATGATGATAGTAGTGGTGATGGTGGTGGTGATCATCGAGCCTCGAATTCAACAAAGACAGTTGAATTCATGCAATTAGGTCGCCAATGATATGATATTATAAAACAATTATGATGTTTTATTGATGTAAGTTAAATTGCCAATATTTTGTTGAAATTAACAAGTGGAAGATAAGATTTTAACGGGAAAATACTTGTAAAATTAGTACTAGTACGACGTCAGCAGTCAGTTACGCTATGTAACAACTCCCCACCGTGACTAAAAATGCAGTCTGGATAAAAGGCTAAAGTTCATCGTACTTCTACATGATGTATTTATCGTATATAAATAATGTATACGGATATGATTTGCGGTTTGTCTATCTGACATCTGGCAAAGTAATGTGCCGAGCTAGGGTATACAATCTTTTCGTTAACATCATGTAGCAACATTTTAATATAATTGTATTCGTGTTTATTATTCTTAGAGACAAACTCTACTTTATTTTATTATCACGATTATTAAAAAATATCATTGGTTTCATACAAATATATTCATGACTTACTTTTCTTAATTGCCATAGCGGGTTAGGAAAAGAAGAGGAGGAAAGAGAGATCAAATGCAATATGTATGTTTTCGGGGGCGTCGGTGGGCCATTTTAAAGCGGGAAAGGGGGTGTCTGGACCGAATTCGCCATAAAACATTGTCGTCATCCCGTCCATTTCAAAACACTGGTGGGGCAGGAGGGGGGGGGGTGGATGCAAAAGTCCATCAAAAACAAAATTAATGTTTCCATATTTCAGGCGACCGGAACCTCTTTTTCATGTTGTCTGTCTTTTATTTTCCACTGTGCTATAATTATAAGATACATTAACGGGGCCACGGGGCACATGGTCCAGCTGCCCCATCCTCCTTTCCCCATCCTCCTTCCCCCATCCAACGAATGGAAAAGAAAGATAATGGTGCTCGAGAGAAAAAGGGGAAAAGGAGACGGGCACATGAAAAGTTGAATTTGAAAATAAGATAATTTGATCTATCAGACAACCTATCACCATACGATCATAGCCGTGTCTTCTCCCATTTTATCCATAAATACACGCTACGCCGCTGACAAGATAAGTTATGTACATGCCTAAAAACGAGAGTCTGCGTTTATAGACCACAATGTAACTGAGGAACAAATTAACGTCGGATTTCCGCAATAATGGAAATGGTTTAGTGATTGGCTCCCACTTGAACTTGAACTCATTTCACCTTTGCATAGAAGATAGAGTTCTCTAAAAGGTCGCTATGCCTCCATGAAATCGGGAGTGGTCTTAATTATATACCTTTTCTATTAGTATTATCCCCCTCTCTCTCTCTCCCTCTCTTTATATTTTGCCCCAATCACTCTCCCCCCTTTCTCCCCCTCTCTCTCTCCCGTCTCTGTCAATACACAAATATCACCGGTCTTGCGTAGCATAAACTACCAATTAATGTCATCTTGATTTATAATGCCATGCTCAATGAAGGTGAAAATATCAGGAGAAATACCTAAGATGTTAATTGTGAACACTAATGACACACCGGTTAATCCTTTACAATGTTTTTGACGACCTCAAGACTTTCCAGGGTTTACCCAGTCATAAATGGTTAGCCTTCATTACATAAAACGTTGCCAGTTCTTTTTAAAGAAATGATATGTGAACTAGCCCATCATACGGTAGCTGCCTTTCTATTTTTGTTTAAATCTTTGAAGTAACTCTAAAGTTCATTTGTCGCTTAAACTAGATTCCCTCAGCTTAATATAGAATACAAGGTGAAGGGTTTGATTTCTTTTCCATCTTAGGTATTTCATTGGGTGCCACCAGGGCAGTGGCGTATCCAGCATAGAATTTAGCCGTCGCCGCCCCCCTCCCTTTTTTTGATTTAGGGGACCGGTATGAATAAACAAAACAGGCAGTGGGCCTATAATTATGGCACAGGGAAATACAAATTAATTAGTGCAGGACGGCAGGTATACATTCCTCCTTCCATCCGAGGAGGACGCCCCTATATTAATCCGTTTCTGGAGACACCACTGCCACGGCTTCTCGTGAACTTGACCTCGTATGACCTCTCCGAGATTGCCCGCTTTAGACTGTTCGCAATATGTACATGTACTCTATTTCTATTTCGTCGCACATATACCTTACCAGAGTAACTGATATAGGAATCAATAGGAGAAGGAGTTCTCCCATCTGAGTAGACATTTAAGACAAGTTTAAGTTGGTAATGTCAGGAGCAAAGACTTGTTCATATAAACGGTACATGAAGAAAACAACAATGAATATCGCAAACATGAGCGTATAGAGTGGTGAAGTGTGACGTCATCAAAAATCTATTTTTGGAATTTCTCAATTTTTTCTTCATTTTCCGAAAAATAATGTCCAAATGTCGAAAACCAATTGAATAGGTTAAGTATTGGCTGAGATATGACCATCTGAATAAAAAGATTGTCTATGGGAACTCAGTGTTATATTGCTCTGGCTCCTAATGTTATGAGCCAGAGCAATATAACACTGAGTTAAATTTTGTTTTTACATCGTTTAGTAATTTTATGTGCGTGACAAGTTATCTAGTGACCAGGAAAACAAATGTGATACTAATTGTCTAATACTGTAATTGACTAAATATCGCGATTCTCTGTCTTTTATAAACAGATGCATCGGTGATTAACCATTGTGATACACTTTGGTCTGAACGAAAGAACTTGAAACATTAAAACACACTAGAGAAGCAACTATCTTGCCAGAGCGAAGTATAGAAACAATTACGTCACCGGAAGTTAATTACCTTATCATTCTTTTTACTGAGCTCTTGTCATTATATTTTCCTATTCAAAGTGAACACAGTCATAGTATTTTGCCAAGCGCTGGAGTACGTTTACAATGTGTCATTATTCTCAAGTAAATATTTTGCCACTTCTATTTCAAGCCCATTGGCTAGAATGCGCTTAAACTGTTTTCCAGTTCATTGCTGGAAACAAACGTTATTTGTACTTGTTTTAAATATGATATTTAGAATACATGCCAAAAGATTTAGATGAAATGAGGTAATGAATGACTCATTCAAAGTAAATTTCAAATCAAATTAATATGTACTGCGGAGTGTTGTTCGATACATTTAGATTTCTTTGTTTACATTTCTCAAGATGGTCTTGATTCAAGAATCAAGACCCAATAAACATTTATATCCTTCTCATATTAAATTGGTCACAAAATGAAATGTAAATCACAGTGGGTGGAGGGACAAAGATTCCCTGGAAACACGAGGCTTGTAATGGAGTCGCCATAACAATATAGACATAAATATAAGTTACATAATAATCATTATCTACTTGAAATATAATAATATAAAAGTAAGAGAGAGAGATAGAGAGAGAGAGAGAGAGAGAACGGGGAAAACATATAAGCTATGATCTATAATACGCACTAACGATTATTATACAATAATTATATTGTTTGTAGCACGGATAAACATGGTAAATATAGGGAGTGAAGGGCATGTTTTTAATTTTCCAGAGTTTGGGACCAGTACAAATTACTAATGAAGAATAAAAAGAATATTTAGATGCATAGTGTGATATAGATTTGTCTATTACAATGAGACTAGGTTTTGTAAGTTTGACATCGATTGGCAAAACTTTGATGGTGACTATTTGGCCAAGCATTTGTCCTTCCAAAGCATTGCGTAACACGTTTTTTTTTCTTTTTGGGACAATTTTTGCACGCTATGGAACTGATCTCTCTCTCTCTCTCTCCCTTGCCCCCTTTTAAAGTACAAGTCCACTCCAAAAATAACTTAATTTCAATAGAAGCAGAAAAATCAGACAAACCAATGAAAAACAATTTGAGCAAAATCGGATAACTTATAAGAAAGTTATGAATTGAAAATTGAATTGAATTGAAAAAGTATGTAAAACTATGGAACAATGGAAATCACTACACAAATTGCCAATTTTGTTAT
The DNA here is from genome assembly GCA_037976565.1 of Mesocentrotus franciscanus. NCBI lineage: Eukaryota > Metazoa > Echinodermata > Echinoidea > Camarodonta > Strongylocentrotidae > Mesocentrotus > Mesocentrotus franciscanus. Next base: position 17,073,070 of record CP137673.1, read on the forward strand.
CAGTTTGTGACGTCATGTCCTCACTATTTATCAATTGCTTTATAAAATTTAATCCCATTAATTTCCCTTTTTATCCCCCAAAACTTGATTTCCCCATGCCTTTGCCCAGGTTATATGATTTGTATCATATTGCGTGCATGACATTTCACAAAATCTTTTATGAATTTTGAAGAATCGATACTATTTTCTGAATATTTTATATTCATAATTATTGATTTTTATATAAATAGTTTATCAAAATTCACATTTTTGATGATTTAACTGGAAAAAAATTACTCTATATTAGTGCATCCGCACAAAAACCTATTACTATCAATCTAACTTGGATGCTGGTGTGAAGAAATAAGATTCTTAGGGGGAAAATGGGAAATTTTTATTATCAATATATAGAAAATAATTAGTGGATAGTGAGGACATGACGTCACAGACTCATGAGTGAGTTGACAATTTGTCTAGTGATTTTCAAAGTTTTTCATGTCATTAAAAATTCATAACTTTCTTATTAGTTATCCGATTTTGCAAACTTTTTTCGATTGGTTTGTCTGATTTTTCTGCTTCTATTGAAAGTAAGTTATTTTTGGAGTGGACTTGCCCTTTAAACCTTGAAGTGTACATGAACATCTGTGGTGGGTATACATACTACGCATGTGTAATCATTTTGAATAACGAAACCTCGTTTGAGATAACGTAATCGAAATATTGAAAAAAAAAAAAAAGCAAAAGAAATACTAACACAACGCGCGGAAAACAAATGGCGTTCGGCATTTTTATATATCGGCAGGGGTTTTATCTAAACTCGCTGTCAACCTGCCATTGTTTTTTTCTGGGGGGGGGATGGAGGTGTGCTAAAAAAAAAAATATTTGCGTGTGGAAAGGGGTAGCACCTTCTACATCCAGGCCTCCCATAATCCTCTGGATCTATATTTATGATCGAGGCTTAAAATGAGCCGGAAATAAGGTGATAATGGGGGCTACGCGAGAAAGGGGAGTGAAAATCTCCTCCCTTACAATTTGATAATCAGAAGGATAAAGAGAGGGGAGAGAGGGAGGGAGAGAGAGTCAGAGAGGAAGACAGTCAGCGAGTCGGAGCGAGAGAAATCGAACACAGATTTTACATGTTGCATCAACTAATATTCCCTGATAGAATACTTGAAAAAAGGGAACTTTTTTTTTCTTCAAAACATAAAATGATTTATTCCCGTTATCATTATTTGTTTTGCACAGACGAAGAAAAGCTCAAATGGAAAAGAAAATCCGAAGGTTATATATGCACATGATACACAAAGGGAAAAATCAAAACCTGATGGTAATTTATAAAATTGTGATATTCCCGGTGAAATAAACAAAACAAAACTCAATTGAATTTTTCAAAAGTCATGATAAGCGAAGGTTATCTATACAGAATAATGATTATTTCCATCTCTATTTTCTGGGAATGGGATGTTGTTAAACATTATATGTGGGGCGATGGGCCATCTATGTTCTATGTTATTATAGGTAAGAGAAAGTATGGAATATCCACGGTTTAGAACTCACGGTTGGTTGGCGGATAAGTGTTTTCCTCTTAAAAGGTTGAGATGCATGAAGGAAAGTGTTTTCCGGTAATGAATTTCCGTCATTTCCCGGTGCATTCAAATGATCATGATGATAAAGCTCTTTAGAGAATCCATGATTATGATCTAAAATGTTATGATATAAAATGCATAAAATGAATACAAATAAACGGAGGACAACATCAGGGCTTATACATCATGAAACAAGGAGACAAAATAGTGAAAATAAAAGCGATTTCGAGGCTAAATATACATGGAGAGCGAACGGGATTGAGCTATATAAATCCATCTGTAAAAAAAAAAAAAAAATAGAAAGTGATAAGAATTATAGAATGATACAAAATTCTCCGGAGAGATAGAGTTACTGATTAAAACGTGTTACTGATTTAATGAAATGGATAAAATATCATTCTTCCCGGTAGAGCATATATTCATCAACAAATTTAAAGTGGTCGTGAGAAAATAATAAAAACAATATCATTATCATTATGAGCGTCCCTGGACGGTGTTTACGCTCTATAAGTTTACACTATTATTATTATTATTATTATTATTATTATTATTATTATTATTATTATTATTATTATTATTATTACTATTATTATTATTATTATTATTATTATTATTAGTATTCATCATCATCATCATCATCATCATCATCATCATTATTCATCATCATCATCATCATCATTAATATCATTAATATTACTATTATTGAATATTACTTTTTTTTAAATCTAATTTTGTCATCAAATATACTATTCAAGTTAGATTCAAGTTAGAAAGGCCACAAAGTGGCTACGTCATTGCCCGGCTTGAGGTGTTAGGTGCCCGAGCATTGGTTATTTCTAAATTTTCGGAAGGGTGGCTGCATCTCTCCCCCCCGCCCCGACCGCCTCACGCCTCGTACGCCTATGACTGAGACGTTTTGCCTACAGGCATGGCAGGACAATGGCTAGGGATCACGCAATCGCGTGAGAACATTAAAATCAAATTAAGAATTTTAATCAGACGATATTAATTCCCGAACGATTCAGAATATTGTCATTGCCTTACTCGTCAAATCAAATTCGATCTTATATAGTTCACGGAATAATGGGAATAGCTTGATCAAAAAGTCACCCCCTTTTCAACTCAGTTCCTGACACACCGATATCAGAAAATTAAAGTGCGTTGCAGGGTTTTGCACGATGTAAATCTCAAAAATTGTAAAAGGGCTAAAAATATTGTTTAACAAAAAAATCACAATTGAAAACATTCCTAAAGCATGGCTGCTCATCCTGCTCATCCTACTGCTACAGAAAAATTATGGGATAAGTTGTTGAGGGCTTGAAAATCCCTGATAGGGGAGTTTTAATGATCCCATTTAAAAACGTCGAACCCGGTGATTTTTTTTAACGATTAAACAAAAATGCAATGCAGAAGTTGACTAAATTCGACGTAAAATAAAATCAGAACAAGGAAAAAAAGCAAAACAAAAAAGAAATCTCACAGTGGATTCGAAAAGAGATCTATAAAAAAATAGCAGAGACAAACAAAGTGGAAATTTGAAGTTCACACATACAGTCCCGGAAACTCAAGGTATGTGTAAGTGTCAGTTGCATTAAATGTAATGGTAAATCATAAAATATTAAGCAGCAACACCAGCAGTAGCAGTAGCAGGAACAAGAAACCATTATTTTTTGTTTTTTGTTTGTTTTAGAAAGTTCATTAATCCACGCCAAGAGGGTTACCATCGTGCCAAAAGACATTCAACTCGCAGACATTCAGCTGGCCCGTCGAATTTTCATTAATTAGAACTATCCAATCGATAACGGCCTCATTGTATCTCGTTTGTATAGTTGATCCTGATCCTGGCCATATACATGTAGTTATAAGAGTGGATGAGAATTAGAATATTGTAGCGTCTCTGACCTGATGGATGCTGATTGGTTAATACCAATGCGACTCATTACTTTATCAGCCAATCAGGATTAAGTTATCACACCGACTCGTTAAATAGTGGATGCTGATTGGATAATGCAACTAGTCGCATCACAGAGAAGTTATGTCCACGTATCAAGACACAGCCGACTTGGGGAATTACGGTCTAGTGTGGTTTTAGGAAGATACGGGTAAAAATGGCTCGCTTCTAGCTAGACAATAGCCCTGCCAAACAAGGTATTCATATTTTTGTTTCAGAAATAATGAAAATATAGATAATGGTTCACTATTCCTTACATAAAAGTTTTCTGTTCGGCTAGACAATTACGTGTATGTTTGACACCAGATCTTTATATCTTGGTTTAAGGAATAGTAAAGGCTAAATTACAGGCAACACTATACTATTTCACAACAAAGACACGTTTCTGTAGAGATACGGAGACAAAAACAATCATTCACACCATACCGGAATACGTAATACATTCAATTAAAACTCATTGAACAAAACTGAGATTCAAAGCTAAGGAAGACTTTGAATCTTGAGTGAGGCATATTTTGATCTGGAAATAGGCCTACCCTTGAGATGTTTTTGTTTTCCTTTTTTCAAGCATTGATTTCTTTTCTCTTTGGCTGGAAAACAAATGAATGAATTAATGAATAAATAAATGAATGAATAAATAAATGAAAATTTAAAAAATTAATTTGATAAATGAATAAATAAATATCATATGATTTCTTCATTTTTATGTTATCATTGTTGCTTAAAATCATATTTTAGAGAGGTGTTGTGGCCTAGCGGATATGTCACCGGACTGTGGATCACAGCATGGTTCGCGCTTCGCGTTCCGGCACTAATGTCCTTTGGCAATATACATTTAGCACTCTCCTCCCAAGTGTAGTAAAGGGAAGCCGGGTAGGAATTAATTCACTGAACGCTTTGAGCCCCTTAGGGTAGCTGGGCTTGAGCCAGGGCAATAAAAGTACTTTGTAGGCGCCATTAGCATCCCCTGGTATGGATAGGCCTATGTTAGCAATATTATAGTTATTATTACTATTTATTATTATTTTTATTCTTTATTATCATCATTATCATTATCATTACTACTAGGCTTACCACCACCACTACTACTACTACTACTACTACTACTACTACTACTACTACTACTACTACATGTACTACTACTACTACTACTACTTACTACTACTACTACTACTACTACTACTACTACTACTACTACTACTACTACTACTACTACTACTACTACTACTACTACTACTACTACTACTACTACTACTATAACTGATATTGTTAGTATTTTTGTTGTTGTTGACATGTGTGACAAAGTGCTTTTCATAATATTCTGTATGCCGTGTACAATATGATTAACAAATTATCGTGAATGGGAAAAATAGGCCTTCGCGTGCGAAACGTGTAATTGCGTGATGGCCACTCCTTGCGTGCGAGATGATGGAGGATAATAGCTGGTTCGAGATTGCGTGTCGGGCTGCGTTTCCCGTTGCAAGGGTAGGAAAATGGGAAGAGGGGGTCATACCAATAAACAACTACAATGGTTTTGGTAGATTAATGGATTATGTTAAGGCTTCAACGTTCGGAAGCGTTGTTATTATTTTTAACGAGGGGGTCACAGCTTTTAAGTCAGATATTTTCATATTCTTTGCGGGGATGGACCATGATCATAGTTTGACACCATTTCAATCTTCGTTATCATCAGCGTTCAAGTTTCAAGTTTTTCCTCTTCTCTTGTTTGTTTTACCTTAAAAAGACGTTTTGAATATGTAATTTGATTAAAGAACTTTTTTAAATCGAGATTTTAAAGGTAGCTATCATTCAGCATGTTCAGAAATCAGTAAAATTTCTTTTAAATGGGGATGTAAAGAAAAACTTCATAATGTTGCTTCCCCATACCCATCTCCACGATTCATTTCATCAATAAAACATAATCTAAATCAAACTTAATGTATCAAATCTTAATGTTGACAGGTGAATTATCTAAAAAACCTATATGCATTTGAAAAGTGATTTGCTCATTCCATCATTAGTTTTTATGAGACTGTTGAACAAAAACATCTGAATGTACAAGACAATGATTATAAACATAATAAAAAAACAATACAAAAACAGCTATTCACATTAAATAGATCACCAGTGTCATGATTTTTTTTAAAGGCCCGTATTTAGTTAATATTTCTTTGCTACCATTTGTTTGCGTATCCGGACACCTAACCCCTGGATATCCACCCCCAGATAACCACCCCAGTCAACTACCTCCTAGGACAACTACCCCTAGGACAACTATCCCCTAGGGCAACCACCCTCTAGGACCACTACCCCCAGGACAACTACCCCAGACAACTACCCCCTAGGACAACTACCCCCTAGGACAACTACCCCCTAGGGCAACCACCCTCTAGGACGACTACCCCCGGGACAACTACCCCGGGACAACTACCCCCTAGGACAACTACCCCCTAGGACAACTACCCTCCGGACAACTACCCCTTAGGACAACTACCCCCGGACAATTACCCCCTAAGATAGTTGTCCGTGGGGTAGTTGTCCTAGAGAATGGTTGTCGTAGGGGGGTAGTTGTATGGGGGTAGTTGTCCGGGGGTAGTTGTCTGGGGTAGTTGTCCGGTGGGGTAGTTGTCCCGGGGGTAGTCGTCCTAGAGGGTGGTTGCCCTAGGGGGTAGTTGTCCTAGGGGGTAGTTGACTGGGGGCGGTTATCCGGAGGGTGGATGTCCAGGGGGTAGGTGTCCTAGAACCATTTGTTTGTGCTCACGTAATGCAAAAAGGTAGAACTTATATCAGTTAAGGATGTAGAGATTTACTAATGCTGAAAAAGGGGTCCCTTCTTTCCCTTTTACAATTTTTGCTTTTAAAAGTAGTTCAATGTTTCCTTCACAAATGGAAACAGATGCACACACACTATTAGATCAGTTTTCCAAATTGAAATAAACATTCATTGTATTCTTTTATCTGATAATTGATTTCATAGCTCACTATCGGTATAATTCACTCTATTCTTTTATCTCTTTTGATTTGTTTTAATGTCCTCTTTTGTGTGTATTTTTATCTGTGAAATAAATCATCTTTCTCTGCCTATTTTTTTTCTTCCAACAACTTTCTACTTTTTCCGGGGAGACATGCAGACAGATTTTGGAGTCGCTGGCTATCCGTGAACTGGCTTATAATGATACCTAGAGTTTGTTCTCTACTTTTTCCTGATTTGATTGTATTTCATAATATTCAAAGATATGTTTGTCACAATAATGGATTGACACCAAAGACAATACATGTATACACTATGCGAGTGATCGTCTTTGGATTCATAGCGCACATTCCACGGCGAAAGTCAATGCCCTGTGCTGCCAGCAAACGTAGTAGAGCGTTGATTGACGTGGCGTGACAAAGCTTCGACCAATCATAGGCCTCCTGTAATCGAGGTCGGGCTTAGGTGGGCGGGCTATGGCTCATTCACGGCCAATTGGGGAGGCGGTTCAATGGTGTCGAGTTTGGTGAGGGGCGTGTTTTGAGAGCAACATATTTTACGCAGCTCAAGTTTTGACACTTTTCATTTACGGCGGAGGGAGTGTAGTATTTTTTTCTCGAGGTGCGATGAGGTGTTGCGAACAGCTGAGGTGATTTCCGCAGAATTCTCATTCACGAATGACCTAGGATTTGCTCCTATAAAAAGACGGTAGCATACCCGGGCAAGTCATACTACGCTCATAATCTGTCTGCCAAGTAACCAAACCTCAGCGAGGCAAAGCTTTCATCAACCCCACAAACAGCTGGAGATATGAGCGAGAGCAAAGCCAAATCGCTGCCTGGCCCGTGGGGGTTGCCGATCTTGGGTAACCTGCTAAACCTCGGCAGTGACGAACCGCACGTAGCTCTGATGAAATTAGCCAAAGAATACGGCAACGTCTATCAAATTCGACTCGGCAGCCGACCTGTGGTTGTACTTTGTGGCCAGGAGGCTATTAGGAGTGCTCTTGTACGCCAGCCGGTGGCTTTTGCGGGTAGACCTGATCTAGCATCTTTCCAATTTATCAGAAAGAACACCGAGGCAACCGTCGCTTTTCAGACAAACGATGCGACCTGGAAATTACATCGTAAACTCGCCGAGTCTTCGATTCGATTCTTCGTCTCGGGACAACGAAAATCGAGCCTCGAATCGACTGTGACGCAAGAGGTCGAAGCGCTGATCAACTACTGGACGAACAATAACAATAACGATGACAACCTGCAGATCGACCCCGTCAATTTGATCAAACTTTCAGTGAGTAACGTGATGTTATGGTGCATTCTCGGCAAGCGACATTCACTCGATGATTCTCGACTTCACGAATTTGTATCAAAATCGGACGATTTTGCTGTCGCAGTCGGCAGTGGAAACATCGCAGATTTCATGCCATGGGTTCGTTTCGTCACAGTTCGTACCACGCAAAACCTCAAAAAGCTACTCAATACATTCCGTGGTTGGTTTATGCCATACATCGAGGAACATCGCCTCCAGTACGAGCAGGATTCCGAGAAGGATATTCTCGATTACCTCGTCACGTCGTCGAACAAACTCGACGAGGCCGACCTCCAGCAGCTAGGAGTGTCCCGTGAGGCATTGCAAATCTCGACAGTATTCGACCTCTTTGGTGCCGGGTTTGACACCACGTCCGCCATCATCACCTGGCAGCTGTACTACGCCATCCGTCACCCCGCTGTCATTGCCCGAGTCCAAGCCGAGCTCGACGAGGTCGTTGGACGAGACCGCCTCCCAAACCTCACCGACCGTGATCACCTCCCACTGACTCAGGCTTTCCTGCTCGAGACCTTCCGTCACTCGTCCGTGGTGCCGTTCACCATCCCGCACAGTACGACCACGGATACCACCCTCCTCGGCTACCATATCCCCAAGGACACCGTGGTCTTCGTCAACCTCTACTCGGTCCATCATGACCCAGATACATGGCACCGACCATCCGACTTCGACCCAGAGCGCTTCATCGATAAGGAAACCGGTCTCGTTGATAAGACAAAGGCGGATGCCATCATGCCATTCGGAGCTGGGCGGAGGCGATGCATCGGCGCTGAAATGGGCCGCATCCAATCATTTCTTTACTTTGCCATTTTGATACACCAGTGCCATGTCAGTTCCTTAGACAAAGCATCACTGGACAATAAGCCTATCTATGGCCTGACCATGCGACCTTCACCTTTCAAAATCTGCGTGAGTAGGAGGTAATACCTTACCAAACAATGTTAACAACACTGCCTCATCTCTGTCATCAGCTTTAATATCATTTATCAAAAAGAAGATCAGAGAAGTGAATCATTCGTTTACATCATTCTTATGAATGATCTACTTTCTTGCCCTATCTGCTTATTCAACCACTGTATCCAATTAGAGAAGTCACTGTTTGGAAATGTTTTTAATGATAGCATTGCTGCACATACATTTCATCTGAATCGAATATCAACCAGTAATCACAAAGAATCTTTGTGGACGAAAACACATAAAATCAAATTACATACTTGAACTCCGCAAGTATTATATTTCTCTTTTATTTGTTGATAAAATCAATTTATTGGAATGTTTCTACCATTTTATATGTCACGTTTCACATTATCTAGTATTCTATTTGAACAGTAAATAGCGGCGGCCTTCTCTTTTTGTGTGTGTTAAATTAGAAGAACATTGTGGCATTGAGACAATTATTAACAGTTTTACTTTTTAAGAACAACCAATCAGAACGCAACTTACCCGAAAGGCGTTTCTGATTGGTTGATATGCGATTAGTCGTGCATTTTCCCACAAGTATTACTTGTTCGAAAGACAAAGGATGTAAATATCATATTGTATATTGTAAATACGAACGGGACCATGTTTGTGTATATTCGGTAATGTGAAAATCATATTTATTCAATGTAAATACAGACTAATGTTCAGGCATTTTATATACATACGTGTAAAAAATTGATAATGTAAGTGCCTATTTTATATTCTCCGAAAAATTTCTTTATGTGTAATTATATGGTTTTAAAGTTATCTTATTATTTGTTTACGTATTGTATAGTGGCAGTGCATATCACTACTTAAAAAGAGATGAAACTATTACAAAAAGCTTGAAATATCACAATCCATGATATCACATGCCGTTGAACATGATGACTGTTTTCGAACAAATATGGACTTTAAGTATGACACTCATTTTCAATCAAAACAGAAAAACAGGTATTATTGTATGATTCAATGTATTTTTATGTTCATACATTTGCACTTTGATAAATGTGTAATATATTCAACTTGGATATTTTAAATGTTTTCAAATAATCCTATGTTAACGGTGCATTGCATGTAGTGATATATTTTGCTATTGAATTTCTAATGTTTGTATTCAGTTTTGATTAAATTGTTTCTAATTCATTTCAACCTAGTAAAAGCGTTTACTCACCAATTTGAAATACCTTAAAAAATATATATCATTCGCAAATTGTCATAAAAGGAATTTGGTTTCCCTGCTATTAAAAAGGAAATATTGAATGATATAGTGTATTACCTGTATCGCGAAGGCTGTATAAGTTACCGGTAAATCATATGAGTACGTCTTTGAAATAGTTAAAAGATTGATTTATAATATACTGACTGATGATTTTCAATTAAGATTCCAAAATGATTAACTTGCTAACACCCATTTACTTTTATCAGTTCGATATTGCAAATACCCTCTAACATAATTACAAAAGATAACTAGAAATATAACCCCTATCATGCCAATACTTTCGTTATACCAAAACCCTTTGAAAGTCAAGATTTTTAGATGAAAAACTGGTTGCCACTTTTAATATGCCATCTCAGGAAAATAATTTAGTGAGTAAAGTTGATTCTATTCTTTACTTCTGTTTTTATAATTAACGACCATTCTAACTGAATTAAGAATCTTCATTCTTAATAATGGAAAAGAAATATACATTGTATTCGTATGTTTGTATCTTCGTGTCTGGAACATTTAGAGCCAATTTGGTAGACTCTTTAATAAAATGAGAACAATAATGTCACTGCCTAAATCTAGTAATTTTTTTTTGGTTGGAATTCAATATATGAAGATATGCGTTTGGGTATCATTTGCTGGATGTAGGGATGATTTCATGTATTATGAAACTATACTCTGCAAGCTGTACATGTATATGAACTGTAGATTGATGAGGATTTATTTATTTATTTATTTATTTATTTATTATTTGATTGATTGGTTGGTTGTTTGGTTGATTGATTGATTGATTGATTGAGTTTGAGTGAGTTTATTTTATTTATACACGTTAAAAGCCCGAAACAGTCTGAAGACTGATTTAAATCAGGGCCGTGTAGATAAAAGCAACAAAATCATGACATATTAACAAAAGTAATATAACACTGACAAATTTATAACCATAACGTATTGTATAAAGCAAAACAAGCTATACTGTGATCAATTGATAATAATCATTAAGAGTATAGATATGTGAAGTAGTCAAGTAGACACAACAATATATGGAAAATAAGCTAAAAAAACTTCAGTAATTAAAACTATATTGATAGGCCTAAAAGATAAAAACTAACTTAAGTTATGAACATCAAAATCTGTATTTAAAAAAAGATGATACCGTATTATGTAAAAATGAAGCAAAAACAAGTAACACAAAGGTTGAGACACACACATGTAAAAGTCACATAATCATTACACATATTATACTTTAGGACAAATGCGTATTCCATATTGTGTAGAAGTAAAATGAAGTATGGAATAATTATAAATAGTTAAGAACATATGAATATGGATAAGTTAAATATTACATAAATAACACTTGTTTTTTTAAAGACGGAAACTGATACCGTATTGCGGAGATGAAAAACCAAGTATAAACGAGTAATAAATAGGTTGAGACATTATATTATGTGTGTACAAAGTCATTTTACACACATTAGTGTAGAAGACTAGAAGTAATGTAATATGAAGTATATAAGAATAATAAATATGATTGATTGATTAGTTGATTGATTGGTTCATTGATTGATAAATTGTTTGGTTAATTAATTGATTGATTTATTTATTGATAAATCCATTGAAAGATCGAGCTGCATGACTGAGTGAACAGAGAAGGACTGAGAGGAGGCTTGTGACGAAGTATTGTTATTAAATGATAATTAAATGATAATAGAAAATATTTATGCACTATACAAACTTTTCACTGGAAATATGACAACAACATAGTATTGATATTGTAGTTAAAGTTCCTAGGGATAAATTATTCAGGAGAGTAAAATAATGTTTTTATATCTCAACAATAGGGAGTTTCCCTTTATTGCGTCACATTTACAGTTTCAAGTATGACCTATTCTCCAATTTGAGATTTGACAATAGAGTTAATTTTCTCAGCTTCATTCATAACTTTCTTATTACAGTCCCTTCAAAATTTCACAAATTCTGTTCCTCGAGAATTTCTGCCTTCACACAATTTAAGTTGTTCAAAAAGTTGGATTGATCTTTAACATCCCCTAGGTACTGACGCAATCATTTTTCTGCACGCTCAAGTTCGGAGACAGAACAAGGTTAGCTTTCTAAAAGGTCAATCGCCTGCAGGGCCCAGGTTCAAGTTGCAAAATCATCTCTCCAATACTGTCTCACAGATTTCACTTCTCTTATACAGATTGATTCGAGTCTCTTCAATTTCATCAAGCTCAACAATTTATTTCCTTCTATTATAGTCAAACTTTTGATTATTTACTCATTCTAAACTTCAGTTGTCGCTTTTTGTATTTCTAGTTGTAAGCAAAATATGCATGATTGTACAACTAAAAATGAGGTATTTTCAAATCCAAGATCTAAAATGTGTATTTTAGAATTTTCATAGTAATAGGGCCATTGCCAATATTTACTAAATATCTATTGTAATCTTACTTTTACAATATTTTTATCCCATTTTTCATTTTTATTCGCTTTTCTTTTTCTAAGTTTCTGCTTCCTCCTCCCTGTATTTTCAAACTAATCCAGAAAAGATGTATAAACTATTCTTGGATATGACATTGGTCATTAATATTTTGATCCATGTCCACAACATAATATCCATTCTCCAATATTCATAATACGTTACGCAAGTCAGTGGAAGCATTTTCAGTATACTATGTGTCCATTTCTCTTCTGGGTTTGGAGTTGCAAAGATAGATGTCACCTGTATTTACATCTTAAACTTTCAAGAAAATCAATCCTAGGCAATTTTAATAGAACTGTGCATCACCTTTTAACATGTGCAAAGTATGTGAATAATGACATTATATAATACGAACACGATCTCTATGGGCAATACAGTAAGGTATCGGAATAGCCCTCAAGTTATCTATTTACCTTAAAGGGGGAGTCCACCCTGATATTAATTTGGTTTTTAAAAACACAGAAACATTAGAGAAACAAGTTAGTGAAATTTTGAGCAATATCCTATTAAAGATAGGAAAGTTATGAACTTTTGAAGTTGTCATCAGTGAAAGACAAATTGGCAACACTGTGACGTATCTTACGAACTCCTCTACAATTTGCTCAGTACAGAAAATTTTATAAACTTTCTTAATTATTGATGACGGAATAGATTTGTTTTATAAAGGGGTTGTATAAAAACATATTTGCAATTATTAGATTTGGGTGAATGTATGATTGAAAATTTGCTTAAGGGAAATATAAATTTTGGAATTTTTGGAACAGGGCAAATGGGAGGGGAGCTCGCAAGATCCGTTACAGAGTTGCCAATTTGTGTTTGATTGATCGCACCTTATTTTATTTTTGTATTTTCTTATTTTTAATCGTTTTTTGCTCAAACTTTCACTGACCTATTTCTCTCATTTTCTGCTTCTATTTAAAAACAAACTTAATATGAGAGTGAACTACCCTTTTAAGTCTTTGCGAGGGTGTAATTCTTCTTTACTATGTAGACCACAAATTCTTTTACATTCTAGGCATGTCACTCGAAACCAGTAATAGAAAAGCACGTATTGATCAATTTGTATATTTATGCATACATACATCTCTCAAAAAGCATATGTCATTAATCATTCTGAATCATTCAGCATTCTAAATATTTTTTTCTTCTTCTTCATGACATTTTTTGCCACCACGCTCTCCTGAGGGTCGATCATTCGTTGGTTCGTAACCCTTCCTCACATTGGTCCCCGTCCCGCAAGGCGCAAGCCCGCAAACCCTAAAACCGCAAATTTTCAACAGACAGGTTAAAAAGAGTTGTTGAAAACCATAATAAAACACACAATTGCGTGCTGCCCCGGCGTACGTTGCGTTATCTCCACAGCCGAGACATTCCCTCCTCATGGGCTTTTCAAAGTCACAATTCGGGGAATCATATTTGTTGGTAGCTCACCAACTTTTCTCCCCTCGTTCTAACCGGTGTCTGGCTTTACAGGAAGCACACGTGTATGCTGGGACACCATTCTTTTATTTTTGGCTTCACGTTTGTAGGATGAACTCGTGACGCTTATCATTTTGCACCGAACAGAAACAAACATTAAGAGAAAAAGATGAAATTCAGTTAACACGCTATACCCTTATCGAGAGAATGAACATCCCCAACCATCTAAAATTCTTGCTCTTGAGATAGGAGCATGTTATATTTCAATATAAGCATTCCAAATCCGAAAGATTTCATAGGATAAGAAAAACATAAGGAGAGGAAAGGGTTGGAATTTACTTCACACGCAATACCCTTATCGAAAGGGTGAGAATAATGCAATACCGTGTGAGTCAAAAAAAAGTTTACACCTAGAAAATTGCTAATTACTTTAAATATCATCTAAGAACAGTAAGTTATTATACATCTTATGAAAGAGTGTTTTATCCCAAATCAGTTGGTATCATTTTTGTGTGGTATGTGTTCACGCTTGGATGAACAGGAGGCATTGTTTGCGAGAGTGCAAAAATCGACTTGCGCCAAAGTTGCTTATCTGATGTTTAAATAAAACCATTGGGATTTGGGTATTAAATCGGTTTTTTGCAGATCCAAATAACATCCCTAACAAATTTAATCATGCCACACATATCAGATATCGAATATCAAATATCAACGAACATTTGTGCGTATGTGTGTGTGCGTGTGTGTGTGTGCGTGTGTGTGACTTTGCTTCTGCAAAAAGCATATGCAATGCATTTCATTTGATACATTCAATTCATTCTCTCACTCCGCTAATCCCAACATAATACATGCTGTAGGCATCACTTTGGCGCAAGTCGATTTTTGCACTCTCGCATGGCAAAAATGATTAAGGAAAGTGGGAATTAGAATCGTTATGGATCTGAATTATTTGCACTTCTAAAAAACAGAACTTTAGTACCTTCATAGAAAACAAAACTTCTTTCAAAGTTGCATTATTTTCATCACGCAAGGAGGATTTATTCCATTTCATAATTGTTGCAATGGGTATAATTACTGGACTCCGTTTCATGTTTGTGACACTGACCCTCTGAAATTACCGCAAGATGTAAGATGTTATATAATTTGTAAGTTACGGATCCCTGGCAAATGCATGAGGGGTTCTTTGATAAGATCAATGATGAAACCCAATCTTAAGAGCAAACAAATCTTAAAGAAAGCAGACAAATCAGAGAAGAAGACAAGTGAAAGTTTAAACGAAATCGGACAAAAAATAAGAAAGTTATGAATTTTGCTTCTGTGAGTCTCTGTGATGTCGGGGCGGACAACTTTCCCGCTTGTTCCAACACTCAAAACGACTAAAATATCAATTTTTTTTCAAAAATGTACGGCACAGGAGGGTCTTTTCACTTTCCACATAATGATATCCTATTCATAATATATCATTAGTATCCGAAGGGGGAGGCAATTAGGAGAAGAAAACAATTTATTATATTATTATTGACGACAAACGGGATAGTTAGTTATCTGCGACTACGTCACAATCCCTTGATTAAATTGCTATTTGAGATTCGCATAGATTTAGTGATCTCATATTTCAAACATTCAAAACTTTCTTAGTATTTCTGTATTTGTACGATTTATTTCAATCTTTCGCCATTCTGTATATCTTAATATGTTTCCGCTTTTATACAAATGAACTTCATTACAAGGGTTGGATTGCCCTTAGACCCTTAACCTATACACGAACTTCAACAATCTTTTCCCATTGTCTCTATCGTTGTTTTGATTGCTGAACTGCTATCTGACACCATGCGCAAAGTAATATCGTGCATCTCATGATCTCGAGAGATAGTCCTAAAATTATATGGGGGCGTCGGTCTGTCCTCAGGATAGTGGGGAAGTTGCATTGAGTTGGTGGGAAGGTTCGGAAGTTTTCGCTGCATTGGAGACACAGTCCATTCTGAAAATGATGGGGGTTGAGGCATATGCTCCCCATCTAAGAGTTGACGCCCCCATTATCATGCATTCTGTCAGGGTCGGTCGGTATTCTCCCCATGAGTTAATCACAGAACATGCAGAACTTCTTGGTGTTCCCTTACTAGAGTTACAGGAAACAATTTCATGTGAATTATATAAAAATATAATGTCTGCAGGAAAAAGAATTGTTCAGAATGTATATTGTTGGCTTCACCTGTACCTGAAAAGGGAAGAGTGATGGACCGCCTCTTCTTTCTCCCTCTCCCCCTCTCTCTCTCTCTCTCTCCCCCTCTCTCACTCCATCTTTCTCTCTCCTTCTCACTCCCTCTCTTTCCATCTCTCCCTCCCGCTCTTTTCCCTCCGGGTATAATGCTTGAATACCACCCCAACGGGGTTTCCCCTATTTTTTTACGACTAATGCAGTGAGATAATGCAAATTATTCGTGTAATTAACACATGAATGTTGAATTTCAGCATTGCAGTCACATAGATGACATACATAACAAGTCCTTATGGTCATGTATATTGTAAAACAGATGCAGAAGTGCAATGGGAGTCTTTACATAATCCTGTCAGCATTGTTTTGTTATCTTTATGAAAGCAATACAACTTTTAAAATTTAATAACTTATTTTTGTATGTGTGTGTGAGTGTTTGCGTGTGTGTGCGTGTTTTGTGATGTCCAGTCACACTACTTCCTATTGATAAAGTTTAGTGCATGGACTAAATGGGGTGAAATCGACCAGGTTGCCATTTATATTCGCACAGATTCAGTCATCTCATATTTCAAACACTTATAAGCTCCTTATCAGTGGGCCGATTTATTCCAAACAATCGCCATTTTGTTTCTCTTATTTTGTATGCTTTCATTCAATGAACTCATTGCAAATGTTGGATTGATCTTTAAACATGTTAAACCTGATTTTAAACAAGTGAGTAAACGAGTGATCATAGACGAGAGCGTACATAGGGTTTAAATTTTTGTAGAATACGGGCCTAAAAGTACCCCCGACAGTTTTGAGATTTCAAACAGCAATATTAAACACGTGTTACTCATTTACACAGATTTCCTCACACATCTTATTTCACTAGTTCTCGATGAATGTTCAACAAACGAAAGTTCTAGAATTGACCTAGAAAAGAAGAAAGGAATATATATGTCGCCTTTCTGTTCGTATGTCATTCGTCCCCGTGGAAACATAAAAGTGGTCGCAAAATTTGCTTTAGATGGACTCTGGGAATTATCGTGAAATGATTTATGAAAAAGAACCGTGAGAATGGGACGAGGAAAGGCACGAAGCTGCCGATAGGAAACAGATTTGGGAGCAAAAAGTTATAAGGAAACCGCTTCCTGTATCTGTGTTTTATTCCCAAATAATTTTGTTTTAACTCTGATCACATTTAGATAAAGAATGGTAATTATATTCATAAACCAGTCAATTCAACACCTGGTCAATAAATATTGATTTATCTCGAAATTAATAAACAGGGCGGTGGCAAAATGACAACAATATCGGATCCAGGAACCTCTGACAGGGGGAGGGGGGGGGCACAGTGCAAAAA
Organism: Mesocentrotus franciscanus; assembly: GCA_037976565.1. Classification (NCBI taxonomy): domain Eukaryota; kingdom Metazoa; phylum Echinodermata; class Echinoidea; order Camarodonta; family Strongylocentrotidae; genus Mesocentrotus; species Mesocentrotus franciscanus. Next base: position 17,090,514 of record CP137673.1, read on the forward strand.
TATTGTGACAACAAAAAGGGTCATCCAAAAAGGGTCATCGGCCTCTTTTTCCTCCTTTTTTTTGGGGGCATGTTGCTGGTGCCACCCCCTGGTTCCGCCTCTGGACAAAAATATGTGTTCCCATTATTATATTAACATGATTACAGTAGCTACTAAAAATAATGCTTAATGCAATATCTCAAAATAAACTACGGACGCAAGATGAAACCATCAACATCTTATTTACATCCCCAGATACATCTATATACTAATGAAACAGGAGGTACACTTCATCGGAGTCCACTGTTAATATAAATTAATGAATGAATGAATACGACTAGGCGTTGTGGCGTGCGCCTGTAATCCAGCTAACAGTGGAAGTTACAAACTGATTCAGCCGAGGACGCAGGTTCGAAACTGAGTCACGTCTTTCGGATGGTGACGTTAAAGGTCGGTCCCCAGACGTAAATAATCATATCTGATTGATACACGTCTGTAAAAACCCAATACACACACACTTTTATCTACAAATTTTCACCGAAAATGAAAAATGTAAACAAAAATTACAGTCAGAAGGAGTAGCCATGGCAGAGTATTGACGTCACATAGGGACGACATCATTAATAGGTCGTTCCATAACGGAGGTTTGCACGATGTATACCGTACATCCATCCAAGCAACGAGTAGCAGTTGCAAGTGCGCTGACGACCTATGGACTTCCACACTTGGAATATTTTTTTAGTAGCAACAGTGGAATATCAAAGCACGGAATTCTGTAACCATTGAAAAATTAAGCTTGTTTTAAAGATGATGAAATTAACTAGCCAACAAGTGGACTTTTTATCCTTAGTTCATTGTTATGGAGATTTAGTGCCAGGATGCATTATCTGAAGAAGAAAAAAGGAGCCCGTCAATCGTTGGCATTTTGTAGCCTTTTAAATTATACGTGGCTAAATGATGTTCAAATTGCACAGACTGTAATACAGGTGGACTTTTTATCCATTGAGATAGAGTGCAAGTGTGCCTTATGACAAAAGAAGTCTTCCAAAAAGGATATCTTTTGTTCACATCTGACGACTGGTTTGCATGGAATGAAGTAAATATGAAATCTGGATATTAAAGTTGGATATCTAAATATATATAATTATTTCATGTCGGAAAACTTCACTACTGCAAATCACATTTAGGCAATTTCATACTCCTCTTCCTTCTCCTATTCTTCTTCTTATCCCTCTTCTTCTTCTTCTTCTTCTTTTTCTTCTTTGTCTTATCACGTTATTATTATTATTCCGCAAAAAAGGATCAATTCCGTGTTTATCATTTTTTTAAATTAGTAATTAGTATTAGTATTATTGTCAGTATCATCTATAATTTTTATTGATTAAAAACCTGTTTAAAAAGTGTAATTCGAGTCCAAGCCTGACCCACTTATTACGAAGTCCGTAAGAAAATGCACAAGAACGCACCAACAACAAAAACAGTCAAAGGGGAAGCCGTACTTTTTAACATATTGAATTACGAATCAACATAAGCGGTTTGGGTCTGTTCAAGAATGAATTGCCGAAGTCTAAAATAATCAATGGCATAAATTTCATGCATTTTATTACTTTTGAAAGGGCCTTCGTTTTTTGACATTTTTAAAAGTTTGGTAATTTCACACCTCGTTTCAAACAAAGAATAAAATCCCATTGTACAGACATACATAATCATAAATACCTTTCCTTTGATTTCCGGAATGCCATTATTTCGGAATAAAACACCATCCATGCACCTGCGTTATTTTCCTTATCATTTTATTGTGGGAGTAAAGGTTAACAGTTGCAAAATATAATCATGTTGCGATGCTTGTATGGAATCAGCTACTGCGCTATAGGAACACCTTGTATGATAATACATGTAACTTCAATGGGAGAATTTGTGACAAGGCAAGATTGGTTTGAATCTATTCCAATATTATTTTCCAGGAATACTATGACCTTTATTTTAGGGCAAGTCACAAGTGTCCTGGAAAGGGTTCGTATTTAGACTATGCCTGTAAAAAGGGAACTCAATCATACAAAAAGGATGGATTTCTAAGACTTTTGCATCCTTAAAGGGAAATCCAACCTTGATAGCAAACTACTCTAGAGGAAAGCAGAAAAATCAGAGAAGTAGACTGATAAAAGTTTGAATTAAATCGGACAAAAATTGAGAGAGTTCTGATTTATGGGGTATGGGCCCTTCAAATTGGCTGAATTGGTAATGTCTTTGTGATGTAGTGGCGGACAACTTTCCCATTTGTTCCAACACACAAAATGGCTAAAAATGTCAACTTTTCAAAAATGTATGAATCAGGAGGGTCTTTTCTTTTGGAGGACCTATAATAAGATGCTATCTATAATATATTTTTAGTAGTGCCCCAAGGGAGAAGGCACTTAGGAGAAACACAGTTATCATTGATATTTTTTGTACACGTCAAACGAGAATGTCCGTGCCGACGCCAAAATCCACTGAGTGACATAAATCGCATAGGTTTAGTGATGTTATATTTCAGAAATAAATAACTCTCTTTTTATTGGTCCGATTTTTGTAAAACTTTCGCCATGACGCCATTTTGTTTCTCTCATTTTTCTGCTTTCATGCAAATGAAAGTATTTACAAATTTAGATTGCTCTTTGATAACTGCTGCCGTTAAACAACTTTGATGGCACTTAACGCTCATCTCCTTCGCAAAAATCGCATGCTACCGACAGCCTAGCTATCTAAAGACCACATCAATGCTCCCATCCACCGTTTCCATTTATAACCTTATGTGAACCCAAATTTGCTACATTGTCTTTTCATTCATTTCCAATTTTCTTTTTCATTTTTTCTTCTCCAGTCATCCTACAGGGAGGTCGTGTTTTATGGGGTCAAAGTTTAATCTAGCCCTAGGTTTGTCAACAACTTGAGTAATCCCACCAGCCTCCCCCTGCTCCAGGAAGTTTCCTACTGCCTGAGCAAGGAATGACAATGAACTTCTCTTACTTGGAAACGTCTCATTTCTTTCTTTCGTCCTCTAACTTCAGTTTTAGTTTAGTTTTCACTTTTCAGTTTAGGTTATGTCATATTTCACATTCACATTCATTACATAAATCATAAAGAATAAATAATAAGAACGAAAACATTATTTCTTTCGATAGGTCTAAAAATACATATTGTATTGTATGTATTTTTGTATGTATTTTTAGACCTATCGAAAGAAATAATGTTTTCGTTCTTATTATTTATTCGTTATGATTTATGTAATGAATGTGAATGTGAAATATGACATAACCTAAACTGAAAAGTAAAAACTAAACTAAACTAAATAAAGCCATTAAAAAAAATACAGTCTAATTAACATACGGAGATATAAATACAGTTGTATAGTACTTAAACTGAATTTAGACAAATTTATTTGTAGCGAAATATGAGGGAATCTAGTAAAAGGTTAAGCTCGTACGAGTCCCTTATAAATAAGAGCAGTCTATTGTGTATGTAAATTATATTCAATGAAACAAATATTTAAAAAACACAGAAAAAACCCGAGAGAGGTGAATATAGGACGAAGGACTAATAACAAAAAAAGGAAAAAGAGAAAAAAGAGAAAATAAAGAGCAGCTTGTATCAGGGAGCCATGGGATGAATGACATAAGTGTGAGAGGAACATTTTGAATTTGCGTTTAAAGGTATACATGCAGGGAGCCGGTATTTATTAAATCTGTCGGGAGTTTATTCCACAGTAGTGGTCCGGTGAATATAATTGTATTGTGTGCGAAAGCTGTTCGAGTACGTGGAAGGTGATAGAAATGGCTAGGAATTCCACAACAAAGAAGACAAGGGGTCGGGTAGCTCGCGTTTTGTGCGTTGAAACATAACATTTTCCAAAGTTGAATGAAAAGATTACGTGTATCCTATTTAAAGGAGTTTACATGCCAAAGGACGTCAGTCTGTGCTTAAAGGGCAATCCAACCCTTAAAATTAGTTAATTTGCATAAAAGAAGAAACATGGATAAACAGAATGGTGAAAGTTTGAAATAAATGGGACAAATGATAACAAAGTTATGAATGAATGTTTCAAATATGAGATCACTAAGTCTATGCGAATCTCAACTGGGCAGTTCGGTCAGTGGATTGTGACGTAGTCGCGGATAACTTCCGTTTGTCGTGTACACAAATATTAATAACTACCGTTTTCCTCCTAAGTGCCTTCTCACTGGGGGCACTACTCAAAATTTGATGGATAGCATATTATTATAGGTCCTCTACAGAGAATAGACCCTTGTATGATACTTTTGTTGAAGAGGGAAAAAATGAATTTTTTGTCATTTTGTGTGTTAGAACAAATAGGAAAGCATTTCTGTCCATCAAACATTGATAGTATGTTGTTCTTTCACGTGGGAATATAACATTTTTGTAAAGTCACTTACGTTTTTTTCCCCTCTACTAGAACTCAACGTTTCGGTTGAGAACAAATGTATGATATTTTGAAAGTTAGATTTCACTTACTTTTTGCATGACATTAATTTTTCACCATAGCTATGACCCTCCACACCCCCCCCCATTACGGGGTCGGAGGGACCGCATTCGTGTTCCCAAAATCTCCGGTAAAGGGGTACTTTTCGCGCGACGAAGTCCGGCCCGAGAATTGTAAAAAAGAGGGTGTATTTGATTTTTCACCCGGAGATTTCTTTTAAAAGGGGGTGTTTTCTTTCTCTCTCTCTCTCTCCCTCTCTCTCTTTGGATTCCTGAGAAATTTAAAAAGGGGGTTATAAAATATCAAAAAGGGTTTTTTTTCTCTCTCTTTGGACTCCTGAGAAATTAAGAAAAGGGGTTATAAAATATCTTGAATATCATAGATAGGGGGTACATTGAGCGGTGTTCCGGATTTAGGGGGTCTCCAAGGCAGGAAAAGCCCGCGAAAGGGGAGTTCAGAAATGTTGGCAGTCCTGAGATAGGGGGTGCTTTCAAAGGGAGGAAACTAGCATACGCGTACCCTAAAAAACACTGAGTGGGCGGGCCGGGAGCTATGATAACTTCACTAGTTACAAAAGGAGGTTGCAAGTGAAGAGAATCACGTGCACAAATAGGGAGATATGGGAGAAAGAGCAAAATAAAGAGAGAGGGGACAAGAGACAAGAGACAGGGAGAGAGAGAGAGAGAGAGAGAGAGAGAGAGAGAGAGAAGGTGGTTAGAATAAATGAGTCGAACGGAAGTTGTTCAAACATTGCAGCAACAGCTACCGGCTGCCAACTTTTTTGCCCTTTGCACGTGAATTCTGCCTGAATTTTCTTTTCACATGCACGCAAATCAAATTCGTAGTTCAGCGATTAGACAGCCCCCCCTCCCATCGTCATACTGTACAATCTGTCTCCCTGTCAGGTCCCTGCCCCCAAACAAAAATATATATATACATGTATAGCTATATTACATTTTCTATTTTCCTGAAGGTGAACGACGGGATAATTCTTTGATGTGAACATTTCTATTTTCCAACTTTTCCAACTTTATATGGGATACTGTTTCTTAGAAAATACATCTCCGGCTTCCCTCCCCCTTATCTCTCTCATTGCCCACCCCGGTCTCTCTCTCTCTCTCTCTCTCTCTCCTTCTCGCTCTATCTCCACCTTTTTCTAAATGTACCTCTTTTTATCTTCAACACGGCTACGTTTTGCTCTTAGCATCTCTTCCGACCCCCCCCCCATCTCTCTCTTATATCACTCTCTTTCTCTCTCCAATTCTTACATTCTCTCTCCATCCATTCTATTTCCAAGACTATTGCTTAGTGCCCCTCTCTTTCCCTCTCCCTAATGTCTCCCAATCCTACAGGGAGGTCCATACTTTGGGGTCAAGTGTCGATCTATCCCCAGGTTTGTCAACATCTGGGGTAATCCCGTCCTCCTTCTCCCCAAGCATGCACGGGAGACGGAACAATCCTCTGATGGCATTGAACCTTACCCAGCTAGAACCAAACCACCATTATGCTAGGGCTCACGGAGGCTTTTACTAAACGGTCGGGTATAAGTTCGCGTTAAGGAGGTAATGAGGTAATGGGTTCTACAATATATTCTTAGGCGGCAATGGCTTCAGTAACAATTTCCTACACTAACCAAATTCCTGATTTCAACGCTGGACCAAACACTATGCATAACCCTAACCCTGTTAATATAATGCTGGCTCGTTTAATTATATAGCGCGATGTTTGTCATACCGTGACGCTCCTGGTGCACTAACATTATTATCCATGGGAGTGTTTCACAAAGACTAAGATCGACTATGGCAGGCCGTTCATGCCACTGTTTGCTCTCACCATTTACTGGCATTGATCTCTCACTGCAAAAACCAGAGTGTTAAAATTAACACCAAGGGTGTCCAATTTAACACTTTCTTGGTATCTATATCGGGCAACTCCTCTGGTGTTACTTAACACCATTTTCTGGAATTAGATAATTTCAATTCCACTTTTGGTGTTAATATTTGACAACTCCTACTGGTGTAGATTAACACCAATATCTGGAATCATAACAAATTCAATTCCACTTTTGGTGTTTATATTCTTGTTGATCCATTAGAGATTTTTCTATGGGATTTCTAATGGTCCCACATTCCATATTCCCTCTTATCGACCATTATCGACCAGGGTAGAAGAACCAGTGGTAAACTGATAATTCATAATCGATGTTGGCAACTGTTAATTGCATTAACTCCATCACATACATGTATATCATTTGAAGTAAATTCAAGATTAACATTTAAGTGATACAGGCTGGTACACGAATATATAATAAACATGCACGTTGTTTCTTGGTTAGTAATCATATAATCAATATATCTATTGCTAAAACGTTAATGTAATTGTAACAAGATCGGACAAATAATCTATTGGTCAATAATTGCCAAAGGAAAATACAAATCACAAAATTGATGTGCATTGTCATAATTTGCTTAACAAATTATGATAAATGTATTTTTCTGTGAACACGTGTAAAGTAATCATTAAACGCGCGTACACTTTGTGAAAACTTATTCGACCAATCAACCGCCTTAAACAAAATCACGTGATGATACTTTCAACACCGAGCATAAAACTACACCATGTTACTTATTAAAACACCCAGTAATTATTAATGCATGCTTAAATCTGACCGGTGTTAAAAATAACACCAATGAGACAACACACCTTTATAATCAACACTAATGGTGTAAAAAAAAATCAATACCATACTGGTGTAAGAATTTTAACACCCTGGTTTTTACAGTTAAGGGACGTAAAAATCATGGTCACAAATCTACAGAATTTACCTTTTTTGATAGTTCATTATCGAAGGAAAAAATATTATCTAAAGATCATAATTGAGAGAGCAACCAGTGGCATGAATGGCCTGCCACAGTTAAGTCCAACTTAAAGTCTTTGTGAAACACCCCTGGTCATATCGCCAAGCTGCCAAAAATGATGAAGCTAGCACTCTGGTATGTCGGGTACCTATGTAGTATGTACGCCTGGGTGAAGAGTTTCATGCACGAGTTATGCAATATCTTCCAATAGTTGATACATGTAGTGTGTGTGTGTGTGTATGTGGGGGGGGGGGCAAACTGTCCATGCCCATCTTGTTTACCATCATACAAATGTTTTATTAGAAGTCATCAAAATAAATAAAAAATAATAAATAAATCAATAAACCATAAAAACAAACCAAACCGTTCACTGTATTTTATTTATGTTGATGCACTAACTTGTCTTGGTCATACCCATGCCCATACTTCCTGAAAAATCGCAGAGTATAGAAGAAGTACTTATCAATTGCACTCAACACTCCTAATCTTTTGAACTTTCTGCACAACTAAAACTAATGTCCAATCACTATCGTCCAGTTAATATACCGAGATACTGGCAAAAATTAGGGGGGGGCGGATATCCACAAAAAAAAACATTTTCTTCTCAAAATTTATATTTTACACACTACAGAACTCAATGAAATTGATATCAACTTAACGTTATTTTAATTATCAATCATTTGACACCAAACCCATAGTGATTAGAGGTTTAACTTAAAAGTTATCTTTAAAACTCGATTTAAACACAACAAACACGTCCTCAATACACTAATACACGTATACACATCTGGGCAAAAATGTCGTTTTTGTGGATGTCAATTAAATAACTTTGGGTTGCTATAACTTTTTACTGAATAGAGATATAAGTCTTTCCTTTTAACAATGTATTGTCCTTATACATGGGCAAATTCCTGGAAAGTAACCCCCAAAAGACACCATTCCGATTTTGATATAGGCCTATGGTAAGTAACGTTTTTTGATATATTTTTTTTTTAATCACAAAAATCATGTTTTATACTTAAAATTGCGATGTCAGTTAATCTCAATTCCGTTAGAATTGATATCAAAACGTAGATAATTTAATGTTCTTTCATATGACACCAAACTCATGGTGGTTCAAGGTTTTCTTCAAATATTTTTTTTACAAAATACTATTTTTCGTCAAAAGAGCCGCTTTTGGACGCCCCTCAGCTACAAATTATTTTAAAAATCTTTCGAATAAACAAGGTGTGCTTTATATAGTTTGTGTGGTAGTGGCAGGCAAACCCCTCTTTTTCTGATTTTGGCTCTCCGCTTACGATCATGATAATTATAAGAAATGTTAAAATAAAAATGACATCATCTTTCCTTCGCCTACCCACAATACATTCCAAGCGCTAGTATTGCCTGTATGTGCCATATAACGGGCCGGAGTGAGGGAGAGATGGGGTGGTTTGACCAAAATGGCCGACATAATTTTCGAAATATTCTAAAAGCACCATGACATAAATGATAGTCAACATGGAAAAAAAAATGCCGACAGAAATTTGACAAAGGAAGGGGGTCACATCCCTACCCCACTTTTGGCGACGTTCCTGCTTATAGACAACCATAAGGCCAGCCATCTGCAGCCGACAGCTGCCTGAACTTAAAAGGATTTTGATACAAGTTATGTTTCCCGCCGGCACAGACTCAATAAAGTGTACACTGTGATTGTAAATAAAGTAGGTTAATTTAAAAGTAGTTTAAAAATTATATTGCCGTCTTCAAGATGGTATTTATTTTGCATTATTCATAGCACTTTCCGTCTTTTAAATATTGCAAGTGGATCTAAGTAATGAACTAAGTTATTCGATTTTAAGGGATACAATGCCTTTCATATATTTATATACAGATCTGCGCTGTGTATCTTTTAAAGCCTGGGTATGGAATTTTCCATTCCAACATGAAATTATAAAATGTCTACCTCATGCACTTAATCGGTATCGCAACTGAAATAATTATTAGTGAAATTAAATGTATGTGTACTGATGGCGAATTATCATTGTCTGCCATTAAATATATGAGTCAATGAAAGCAATTAGAGTTTTCTATTTTCCCAAATAACAACACAATTTGAATATTGACCAACACAATAATATAAGCATTCAGCATTCAGTCAGTCATAAGGACACTATTCCTCCTGCGATCCAGTTTTCGAAGAAATGGTAATTATATTACATATTGAAATGTAAACAAACTTCGTCTTCGGAATTTAGGTTCTAAATAATCGGATAAGAATGCCAGAAACCGGAATTTTAATGCATTTAAGCATTCTATTCAGAATAAACCCTAGCCTTAGTCCTAACCCTAACCCCAGCCCAGTCGGCATCAAATCCTAAACAATCGTACAACTGGCCTGAAGTCACTACGATTTTGAGGCGAATAGCTCTTCCTCCTCCAAGAAAGCTTGGAATCAATTAAAAGTTAGAATTTATTTATCATGTGACTATAGAATGAATGTTCACATCAGATGCTATTGCAAATTCTTCCAAATCGAATCGTTGTCAGATCGTGTCGTGTGAGCCGGGCCCAACTTGCATTCCAGAGAATTGTACCCGAGGTCGAAGCCCGCATGTTTGGCGCTATCATGAAGCTATATCCTTTACAGCTTTCGAGGAAAGTTGAATAGAGGTCTCCTCGCCAGGGTATGCCTACGTGCGGCTGTAGGTGAAGGCAATCCACGATTGTTGTCATTCTATATGCTACATTTGCAATCCCATCCCTGATTAAGCTTTAACCAGGCATCACTTTAGAGGTTTCACCGATCCCTGGTAACCATGGCAAACCGATCACCCCTCATCCAAATCGGAGGGGTCTTGAAAGACTGCGCGTCCGTGCGGAATCGAGACCTTTGATGCAGGAGCGAAGGGGGGTAACGGTTGAGGAACATCTGTAAGTAACAACGCACCCCTCCCAGATCTTATCCTTCTTCTCCTCCTCCCGAATGAAGTAATCTTCATCAAAGCTGGGTTTTATTGAAACAAGAGGATGTTTTCCTTCCTACAAACCAGGAACATTTCATCAACGGTGATGACAGAACATTCATTTTTGGTCTCATGCTGCTGCTTTGCTTGCTTGCTCGATTGCTTGCTAAGTAGAATATACAGGAAGGCGACATTACGTAAGACTGGAAGTTTGGGAACAAATTCGCGCTGAAACATGAAGCCTTGGTAGGTAGATGAGCTTGAGTAAAGGTCGGCTGAAATGGATAGCAAAGATAAGATAATGTAATACAGCTACTAAAGATTACGACACAAGAACAAAATCAAGGAATTTTAAATATTTCCCATTAGGGGATATAATTCTGACAAACATTTGTCTTTAATATTACAATTAGTCAAGAGAGATCTTGAAAGGCTGCGTATACGTGCCAAATCTAGGAGCAGAGAGGTCTCAAATATTGAATCTCCATGCTCTCTCTCTCTCTCTCTCTCTCTCCCTCCCTCTTTGTTTCTCCCTACTTTTCTACCGACGCCCGTGATCGCGGTCATGTCATCTTACACCTTTCTACATCGCAACAAACATTGCCTCCCTGGGAGCGTTGATCAACCTTTCGACGGGAAACAGACTTGTGAGTCAAAGTTCGCCTGGGTTTCCCTTCATTTCAAAACATGACAGGAAGAAACAAGCGACGGTGTTACCTACACATCATTTACCTCTTTCTCACTGTTCTTCTTTTTTTTCTTTCTCGGCATTCTTTTAAAGGGGAAGTCCACCCTGATATCAAGTTGGTTTCAATAGAAGCAGAAAAATTAGAGCAACAGGTCAGTAAAAGTTTGATTAAAACCGATTAAAAATAAGAAAGTTATGAATTTTCGAAGGTGCAATCAATCAAACACAAATTGGCATCTTTGTGACGCCCCTCCCACTTGCCCTGTACTAAAAAAAAACACCAAAAAGTCTATATTTTCGCTTAAGAATTTTTTAATCATACATTCACCCTAAATATAACTGTTGCAAATATGTTTTTAAACAATCCCTGTATAAAACAAATATATTCCGTCATCAATTACTAAGAAAATGAAAGTTTATGAAATTTTCTGTATAGAGCAAATAAAGGAGCAGCTCGCATGATAAGTCACAGTGTTGCCGATATGTGTTTCACTGATGACAACTTCAAAATTCATAACTTTCCTATCGCTAATTGCTCAAACTATTGCTCAAACTTTCACTAATTTGTTTCTCTCATTTTTTGCATTAATTAAAACCAACTTAATACCAGAGTCGACTTCCCCTTTAACAAACGAGATACGAGACAACGCCATGTTCAAGGGAGCGTGTTTCATATCTTCTGGAGTAGGAACGCTAATTGCCAAGAAGAACTGTGAGAATTATGAGCAATTCAGGGGCGTTGATTGGATGGGCGAGGAGGGGTATTGGGACAGAAGTCTTGAGTAATTACAGTTATTATATTTCTCGTAAGTAGTGTACGTTCACGATGTGTTAGAAACACCCATTCCGCCATCCTAAAATGCATCTATGTGCATGAAACAATCTTCCCGTTTAACTTAGATTTGAAACATAAGTATGATTGTAAACTTAACTTTACAATGACCCCCTCCAACGGCATAAACAAAATGGACACCTCTTTCTTTTTTAGTCAAGACCATTATTCATGACCAAGTACATGAAAATAATGACGATGGTGATCACAATTCTGCCGTTAACATGTTCTTTCTTTGTCTCCTAAGCATTCCTCATCATATCATTTCTAAACCGGGGTGCCGCAAGACATCTCTAGGGTGCCGCGAGAGAAAAGTTGTTGTATAAAGAAAATACATTAGAATAATGTCGATTTCGTGAAAACAAAATATTAGAACCTGATAGGGTATGAAATTTCGTGAGAAAATAACCCCTAACACTTTTTTTTCTCGCTCGCTTTGCTCGCTCGCAACATTTAGGAACAGGATGATTCCAGGCAGCAAAGTTCCTGAATAGCTCCATTTTTGGAAATAGAGGTGCCCGAATATCCTTCTATTTGACAGCGAGATGCCCGAGTATATCTTATTAAATCACATTTTAAGACGGTCGCTCGCTGCACTTGCTCGCAACATTTAGAAACAGGGGAATCCTGGGCAACGAGTTTCCCGAATATCGTTATATTTGTGTATCGAGGTGACCGAATATATGATTATTGCTTTTACGTATATTCGGCGGCGAGGTACCCTCATACATTATTTTATATCTTATCTAGTACGTTGATTACAACGCCAAACTTATAGCATATTAAAAATGTCTGCTCATTCGCTTCGCTCGCTCGCAAAATTTAGAACAGAATGTGCCCCCGCTTGAGTGTACATGGCAATTGACGAGTACCAGAGTGATTAAATAAGAGTATTCTGATATTAATTTTGGAATAGGGTAACGGAGAGGGAGAAGGAGGAAGTGGTGGTGGTGATAGAGGAAGAGCAGGTGAGGAAATGGAGGGGGAAGAGGTGATAATAGAGGTAGAGGAGAAGTGATATTGGAAGAGGAGGAGGAGGTGTGGGTTGGAGGAGGAGGAGGAAGAGGATGAGAAAAGGGAAGAGTGGAATTAAGGAGGATATCAGAGATATACGAGAAGGGGAGGAAGTGTGATGGCGTTTGAGGAGGAGGAGGAGGAGGAGGAGGAGGAGGAGGAGGAGGAGGAGGAGGAGGAGGAGGAGGAGGAGGAGGAGGAGATGTTGGTAGGTGGGGAAAGAGGAAGTGGAGGTGGAGGGGGGAGTAGTGGTAGAGTAGGTGGAGGAGAAGAAGGCAGCTAATGGCCCCGAAGGGTGAAAGAAACTAGGGCAGTAATGTTATTAAATACAAACAGCTAGTCAGGTTTAATGGTAACAGTTTAAACAAACGTCAATATTTAGCTGAAGAGAACAAGGTACCACCAGCATGACAAGAGAAAAGAACAATCGCATGAAAACATGGACAGGTTGACGGCATTATAAAAACAAAGCTCGAAGCAAGAGCACATCCATGATCAACCCCAGAATGTATTTTTCTTCTCCATCATTAATACTTTAACATGATTTGATGGATGTAAATGTTGTTTAAGATAACCTGGTTGGCGCCTCTTGGTGTGACAGAGGTGAGGACCTCGTTAGATAGCGAGGACCAAGGCGGAGAACGCTATGATTGTCAGTGATGATAAGATGATGAATTCTCCTCTCGTAAAAAACGTAAACGGATGTCACTTTCAAGTTCCTTCCAAGATTTATGACTGCAAGATTAAATATAACAGATAACAATTCGTTTTCAATCTTAAAAAAAGCCATTAGCAAATAACTCTTCTCGTCATCCGGTCATTATAAGGGATGTGGAAACAAGGGAAATCTCCCTCCCATTCATATTCATTATCGGTTTCCTTGGAATTCTGTCCTCAAACATTAGCCCAATACTCATATGCAAATTGTTTCGTATAGGATTCCCCTTCCACAAAACCCCGGATAATTTATTAAGACCTGCAGAAGAAAAGGAGCCAATTGATTCGTTCAATTCAATAGCAAACAATGTCCTGTGGATGTATATGCCTTTCAGTGGCGCAATGAAATGGCGCAATGTAATTGTAGCTATAATATAAATGTAGATATTTTTGTTACTCATTTGAATTAGCAATTGTGATCACGTGACAGCTAGAAAAAAACCCGATGAAACCTTTCTTACGGGAAAGAACAATTACCATTATTGGCAGGAAATGGACAAAGTCTGGAATGTTATGACAACTCTGCGAACATGATTGCGGTGGCGACGGCCAAGCGTCTTTCATGAAGATCACGTCATCGTTGATTCCGATGTTCCGGTGAGTATTGTTGAGCCTGTTCTAATTAGATCAAGGGGCATGAACATTAATTTACACCGGAGATGCGCAATTGCGATATCACTGGATTTAATCGACAGCCATAACAATAGCGAGAAAGTGCATCATGGGAGCATTGATCCATGTTCAGGAGGGAGGGGCCGGGTGTGAGAGAGGGAGGGGTGTTAGGACATTAGTTGGTGTTATACGCTCTTAAGGGTATAATGTATTGAATGTGTAGTTTATATAGTTCATCCACAAGAAGGGGCAGAGTGGAAAATCCCCACCCTCATAATCATGATAATATTGTCTGCTAAGGGCCAGAATTGCCTTCACTCAATATACTTTGGCATAAAGTCAATGCTCTTCTGGATCTCAGCAAATGATATTTCAGGATTCTGTCCATCAATTTTTTTTTTGTAACTGTCGGCAAATGTGAATTCATCATTTTTCATGTTCATGTTCGATTTGAAGGTATTTATTTTGGCTGCTGCCCACCCATGGCGAGGAAGAAATGTGTATGTGTGGGGGAGGCTGCCATCAATGAATACATTGATCGACGCCTACGATCGCCCATATTATACCCCAGTCACACCACCAGACCGACTACAAACCGTCCAAAAAAGTCTTACCCATTCGAGGTAATGTAAACCTTTTGTCCGGTCTCTTGTTCGTCCGCTGTCAGTCTTGATGCTGTGACTGAGGTATCGGAGCAAGGACTGCGTCAAGACGTCGGAAGACGATATGAGATCTTATGATCTGGGTTTCAGAGCATGCCGAGATGCAATCTCATATGATCAGGAGAGCGAGTTAAAATGGCATTTTGCTGTCCATGCGGTATATGTATGTCTACGTGCAGGGAAGCGTGGCGTGTGAATGTCATACCGTATGGACAAAGTAATTGGTTCGAATGGACCTAAACAGATCCATAAAATTCCAGCGAATAGACGCACCGAATGGACAGGGAATATAACTAGAACAACGATAATAAGAACTTTTTTTTCAAATTTGACGCAGGGTAAGGCTAATCTAACGCCCATTGCACACAAGGCGCGCGTCACCTTTGACTGACGTAGGACTACGTCAGTGAGTGAAGCGGTCTTTAACGGGCCATGTCAGGGTGGCATCATACGAAAAATTAAACCGCAAAATTAGCAATGCCATTATATTGCAATGAATTACTGGCGATGAATTACGACGTTCTGTGTGCAACGGGGGAAAAACTGAAGTAATGCCCATGGATACGAACGATCAGTTTCGTGGGAGCTTTACGACGAATCCCACCATGGCATAATTATCGAACAGAAGGAGGGACAGGAAAAAACGACTACATTGAAATTGTGACAACTTTCTCTCCATTTGATTTATAGACCTGCATCAATGCGCCAAACAATATATTCCCCAATGAGAAAGGATAAAGAGACGAACAATCATGGAAAAAGTACACACAGCGTCCAGTCGATCCATGTCAAGGCTAGAGCCGGGTTCAATGGCACCATCAAGACGTGTTCATACGAAAAGTTAAGATTGATTATTTTGCAGTGTAGTTATTAACTCTAATATTTTGTTGGATGATAGTCTAAAGCATTCATCCATAATTCTTGCATGACCATATAACTCACTACAGTTGCAGAATCGCGATTTTGTATTAAAGTGGGAGCACACATTTTCTGAAATTTGATGCCAGGCAACAAAAAACTCATCGGGAGCTTTTTAGGATTGTGTGACGAAAAAAAAATGTGACCCCTCCCCCTTTTTGTCGGGAGGGGGCAAATTCTTGGACTTGTTCACTGAAGTTATGCTACTTTGGCAAGGGAATGTTATCCATCCCCTTCCCACCAGAGGCTCACCACTAAGCAAAGTGGCAATTTACTCAGGGCTTTATTTCGTCAAAGATATAGGGCTAGGGTTAGGGTTGAAAATTGGTTTTAGGATAGCTTTAAGAATAAGAGTTGGGTTTAAGGTAAGGTGGTGTTTGATCTATAGGGTTGAACATTCGGTCAGTGGAGAAAGTTAACGAAGGTGAGATTGTCACCGGAGCACGAGTCGAAAAACCCTTACTATTAGCAGTGGCGTAGCTACAGGGGGCACATAAAATATATTATTGAGGGGGAGGAAAACGAAAGAAAGAGAAAATATAAAAATATATAGGAATAGGGAACCTGAGAATAAGACGCTGTGTCCCCTTCTTACACCCTCCCAAATAACGACCTTGTTCATTCTCATCCCATCTACCGAGTAAGAACGGTGTGCCCCAACTCCCCTATGCTTGTGCCCCTACATATCTAGACCCATGCTAGGGCGCTAAGTATTATGTTTGGCCGTATGAACTCGTCCACGCCGTGTCTCTGCCATCGCGTGCATGTACATTCTCGACGGAAATAATTCAGTAGCGACGATAATTGAAATAGTTTGTGCATAAATATACACGTAAATCATCCCTGGCCCCACTCCAGACCGCAAACTCTCCCCACCCCCTCTACCCTGTCTCTGTCTCTGTCTCTGTCTCTGTCTCTGTCTCTGTCTCTGTCTCTGTCTCTGTCTCTGTCTCTGTCTCTGTTTCTGTCTCTCTTTCTCCCCCCTCTCTCTCTCTTTTGCTAGGTACTAAATTTATAAGTCTGAAACAAATTCACAAGAAAAGAAAGTTTTTTGTTTTTTTTAAGGCGGCACCAATATATTTTACACGGGATAGGTCTCGAAAATCTCTGATTATCAAAAAATAACTACAACAACAAATCTAACCCTTGGGCTCTCACATTTTTCAGAATCTTCAAAGTCTCTGACAAGTATTTCATTATTTCTTGAAATAAGAAGTCAAATCCATTTTAGTTGTAAAATCAGAGCTAATCATAAAAAGTTAATCAGGATATTTCGTACCATTTTTCTTAAAACCCCTATCAGGGACTGTCAAGCTCTCAAAAACTTATTTCAAAATTTATCTTTAGCAGCAAAATGAGTTTATGAAGGTATTTATTTTACATGAAATTACTCTGTGGTTTTCTCTCTATGAGTGAAAATTGAAGCCCTCATTTTGTACACGTCAAATGGGGTGCATAAAACACTGCCAGTTGCTAATTCAAGTTTAAAAGAATAATGACTGTAATTTTGCATATAATGAATTTTTTGCCATTATACATTTGGGAAAGTTTTCAATTATGATTTTTGTTTACAACATTTTGGCCCTTTTACAAGTTTGGAGATTTTCACCGTGCAAATCCCTGCAACACCCTTAAGGGAAAGGCTGTATATAAGCGTCAAATTTATTATAATTAGGCTGATTTAATTAGTCTAATTCAAAACCAATCATCATCAATCATCACCCACTCTCACTGTCAGTATATCAGTTGTATACATGGTAATTACGATCTCTAAGATGAAATCGGTAGAGTGAAAACGTTTTACATTTTTAGAAGACAAGTCATAAGGCATAAATTGTCATTATGGTGACCTGGGCCCCGTCTTATAAAGAGTTACGATTGATCTAATTCAATCGTAAGTCCTCCAATCAATCGCAAGTTTGCAGTCTCCTATCTCTTATGTACATAGTTGCGATTGATATCAATCGCAAAGAAGTTACGATTGATATCAACTCTTTATAAGACGGGGCCCTGAAAGGTTTTCTCCTTCGTGTATCATTGAAGTTCGTCATCATTAATTGCAGCTGATATTTATCAACTTGATTCCCGCCCCTTTCTCAGAGAGCCCCAAGTCCCCTTAAATTGTCCTACCTATTTGCTTTTTAATCTGTTATGGAGCCCCCTGTCCGATTTCTACCGTTCCCACGTATTGCCATGGTAACCATGATTACACACAAATGAGGACCAAGTAATCATCATGAACACTGGGAACGAAAATTTTAGCCATCGCGTGTTGGCTGAAAAGGAGAATCTACCCGTCTGCACGGCATATGGCAATAATTCAGTTACCAACAATAAATAGGAATGATAAATTGTGTATCCTCTCGTAAATTATGGTAAAAGCGACTACTTGAGTAGCAAGTTTGAAAAAGGTGTTGATGATATATGCCCCTTTGGTAATGATACAATTTATGCGTGTATTTACGATAAATCATGAAACGCGAACGCCAACCGTGACTGCAAAATACTTTCCTGTAACCAAATCGGTGCTATATATTTTAAAGATAAAAACCCCCTTTTTAAATTTGTTACCACGCGCATTTTATTTCATTATTGTTATATTTGAGTAATGGATTGGTGGAGTCTTTAGACTATGGATTTTGCGTGTGTAATCGAGTGTTGGTAATGTAATCTGTAGTCTAGAAAACGGGGTGGTGTGGGGTTGTAGCCCTCCCTAGAAATTCGAAAATGCCATGCAATATTCAGGCAAACCTTCAACTCATCTCCGAGCAACGAGATGACCGAATATCAGCATTATTCGGTCCGCGAACTATTTGCTTTTTCCTTCAATATTATTTTCCTTCAACTCAACATCGTAAACCTGTCTGTTTCTTTGTCTTCTTTTCCCCCATCTTCCGCCTTATTATTTAACTTCTAGCTGTGTCTTAGCTTTGTTATATCATTATTCCCATTCTTCTATATTCCTTCTCCTCCTTCTCCCTTTTTTCCTCTGTTTCTTTTTGTTTTGTTTCTTCTTCTTATTCTTCAACATATTTTTGTTCTATATAGATATCAAGAAATTGAAGGAAAGGATGGGGTTTTTTTTTTGGGGGGGGGGGGTTGTTGTTGTGTGGAGTAGAACCCGGAGAGAAGGGTCGGATGAAAGAGAGAGAGAGAGAGAGAGAGAGAGAGAGAGAGAGAGAGAGAGAGAGAGAGAGAGAAAGAGGTAAAGGGGGAAAACAGAGTATAAAATAGAGAGAGGGTGGAGAGAGAGAGGGAGGAAAAAAAGAGAGAAAAGAGAGGGAGGAAGAGAGAGAGAGAGAGAGAGAGAGAGAGAGAGAGAGAGAGAGAGAGAAAGAGGTAAGAGGGGAAAAAACAGAGTATAAAATAGAGAGAGGGTAGATAGAGAGAGAGGGGGGAAAAAGAGAGGGAAAAAAGAGAGAGAAAAGAGAGGGAGGATACCGAAGAGAGAGAGAGAGAGAGAGAGAGAGAGAGAGAGAATGATTACGATGGGATTAAAATAATACTTTCTCCCGTCACGAAGGGCCAGGTTTTTTTGTTCCCATGACCTCATTTCCATCTCACGATGATGAAAACGATCTCGGAACGGCGCAAAAGTCTTTTTTAGTTCCAAGGATATTATAAGTTAACTAGGACTTCTCTATATCGATAAAGTAGTTTCTACAATTACCCCCCACCCAATTTTTTTGTGGGGGGGGGGCGCGCCGCCTTCATGATGGGTGGGTGACGACGCTCTTGTAGGTTACGCTACAAATAACTCGATCGCAAAGACTTTCAGATATCAACTTTAGCGCAATTTCAATACCATATTGTATTGCCTATAGAAATCGTGCTTTGATTACGTAAAAATGTCATTGTCACGTTCGCAGATTTGACCAGGTGAATCACAAGGATTTGAAATTGTCTTAAGTTGATTTTTTTCTCGAAAGTCTTTGCAATCGTGTTGAGTAGATACAATACACAGATAATTCCAAAATTATTGTGGATCACTGCTCACACCCTCCATGCCCGCTAAAACTACATTATAATACATATTTTGTCAAGAAATTTAAAATCATGGTTTTTGACATTCTTTCAAATTTTGAGCAAAAAATTACATTTTTTGTTTTAAAAAAAAATGCTCTTGTCATCCACCCCTATCTTATTCCTTTATATATTTTGCAAGAGTTTTAGCATGGATGCCATGAATTGCCCTAAATTGTCATGGAATCTTTTTCTAGAGCCCTTTGGCTTGTCTACTATTGTATGTGCAGGCAGGAGGTTGGGGAAACACCTCCGTCGAAAACTTTTATTTAACTGTCGGAATTTTTTTTCTTTCTCTCTCTCTCTCTCTCTCTCTCCCTCTCTTTGGAGAGAAGAGGTTAATGATATATTGATGATGATTTTGGGATGAAGATGGTAATGGTGATGGTGATGGTGATGAATAAGTTAATATTGGTGATAGTGATGATATATCATGATGACGATGGTCAAATGGGATCGATATGGCGAAATAATCATAAGCATATGTTCATGCTGACGCCTCTTGCCCCAATATTATTATTATTATTATTATTATTATTATTATTATTATTACTTACATCGTGCTTTTCTAATGTTCAGATTTTGCATAAAAGGGAAGTGAGCAAACAACAAAAAATATATAAAATTTAGATAACATATCTAAATTGTATAGTCGGGCATCTTGTTTTCGAAATATGAGCAATATCTATTATACATGTACCTCACTGAGCGATTATGAGGTGACAGTTGGTCCCGTATTTGTATTTTGAAAATCCTCATGGGGGCTACAGCCCCTTCCCACCATACGCCTACGGATATATGACCGGACTTACATATAGTAAAGAAGATTATCGAATGAGGTAAATGGGGGCTCCCGGGGGTATGGCACAAAATTGATATTGAGTAGAAATGAAACCAGATTCAACGGGTAATGATGACAAGTAAATTCGCCCTATCTGTCGTTCTCGTGACCTATATACTCATTACGGGTCAAAGGAGAAACATAAATCGCTTACAACTTCAGCAAATCTCTTCTGACTGGGACAGTATTCAAGAAGCAGGCCGTCTCTCGTGGAAAATGGACCAAATTTTGAGTATTCATTATAACCGCTGCGAAGGGGACAATTTCTAACCAGAAATCCGACAATTTTCTGAAAAGTAAGCGAGGTTAAAAAAAAAAGGGGGGGGGGTCATTAGTCTCCAACTCTCTCAGAAGGGAACAAATTACCACATTTCCTAATCCCTTTAAATGTCTTTAAAATGGCTGCTGTGGACACAGGGGGCAAATATTTATCTTGTACTAAAATGTACTAAATATGGGATTTAAAAGGGACAATACAGTGCCCTGGCCAATTCCCGATTTGCCATTACCTCAGATTTTGATCTCGGTCACCAGTGAAAATTTTCTTTCTTATATAGACTAAAGTTTGGTTACAGCTGACGAGAGCTATATCACTTTGGGCAAACTTTTGAACACACATCTGCCCTTTACCGCTTTTGCCCCCCACCCCCACCCCCATAGTACTTTGTAATAGAGATGGTAAGGCGAATAGTACATTAATTTCACTTTAATTATATTTTGGTAGATTAGAACAATACACTGTATTTTTTCCAAAATAGATATCATATACTGGGGTGGATCCTGCACTCATTTTTTTCTTCTTTTTTTGCCTCCGAAAATTGAAACTTTGAAAATCATGCGGGGGGGGGGGTAGTGAGCACAATTTTTTTTTTTTGCCTCCGAAAATTGAAAAATTGAAAATCGTTTTTGTTTTGCTCAACGGGGGGAAGTGCTATATTTTTTCAACCCCTTTTGAGCGCCAGGGGAGGGGGCCCATCTTCTTCTTTTTTTTTTTTAACAAAAAGGGGTGTTTTTACCCGCTTTTTATTCTAGGGGAGGCCCCCCCCCTGGATCCGCCACTGGTATAGATAGCCACAAACGCAGATGTTTCGGTATGAGAATAAAATGTACAGCAAACATGGTACATTTACATGTATTTCAGAGGGAATTAAATTCACGTTTCAACTTTCAGCGCCAAATCTGATTGTTGCTTTAATGGAAATAAAAACTTTCGATTGGGGATCGAGTTCACAAGTACTCGTAACCAAAGACGAAAACAAAAAAGAAAGAAATGTCGCGAGAACGAACCGTTTTCCTTTTCCTCCTTTTTAGGCTGTGCATCTTTCCCTGTTCTATTCTCTCCCGGAACGAAAATATTCGAATGTTATGGAGCGACTTTTACAATCAATACATGCGCACTGCCAAGAAATTGAGAGAATCGTTTTGATTAAAAATAGAGAATGTCAGTTAAAAGGATGAAGTTGAAAAATAAAATAATCTCTGCCTTCCTATTTTTTCTTTGTTTCTTTTCATAATGTACTTCTTTCATTTCGATCCCGTCAGACGATCTTCCTGCTTCCGATCGTCTGTATCTGTCTTTAAATTACTTCTCTCTCTCTCTCTCTCTTATGTCGAATCCCGTCAAGTTCAAATCGATGACGTCATATCTAAATTCACCGTTTGCCTCTAAAGTTCATCAAGCTTTCATCAATTGCGTTAGTAGGTTATATCTCTTAAACAGACATTTTGGAGTAGAAATTGAGAAGGAAATTAGAGAGTAAGAGAGAGGAGAGAGAGAGAGAGAGAGAGAGAGAGCACAAGGAGCCTCAAGAAATATAGCGAAGTAAATTATTAGTTCAAGGTTTATTCTATGCCGAAAAGAAAATATATACGAGCCGCACGAGGCTCTAGGGGGTCCAATTGAAACTATACGCCCTTCAAACCGGCTCGCAATTTACCCATTCTGCGTAGAACTCGGGGGCGGACCGTGGGGTGGTTGCCTCATCATTTTACTTTTATGTCGTCACTGCCAAGCATCAGTCCTCTGCCATGCAGAGGCAGAGGTGGAGGGAACATAGGAAGCATGCCTCCCCCTTCTAATTTTAGGCCAACTCCCATAAGCGAGCATGTATAACTTTGGGGCGCCGAAGGCAACGCACTGACCCCCGTTTTGCCCAAATCCTAGATTCGCCACTGATTTTTCCCTCGTTATTAGCAGGGATACTTTTATCCCACGCTTGTATTCATTCAGTCCATTTTGGAACTGCCACATAAACTCGCAAGAGAAGGGATTTTTAAAGAGAAAACATACACGGTTGACAATGTGGACGGGAAATGATTAACATTTTGGCTAGTGACCAAGTGCACAACCTTGAAATGTGAACTCTAATATAATCCGATTAAAATGTTCAAAGGTGGTGTGCAAATCACCGGCTAAGGAGATCCTTAATTTGGGACCATCGTTCAATTGAATTCAGAGAGGAGGAGGAGGAGGGGGAGGGGGGGAGGGGCCGAAAATTCACATTAAATGTAAACAAAACCAAGACACAACGTTGTTCATGTAACATTTTAATTACAATTACATCATTAACGATAAAATTGTTCTAGAATCTAGAAATATACAATCTTTTATACAAAATATTGCAACTAATACAAGAAATGTAAAAATGGATAATAGCAGGCTTATGTCGTAACATTTACAGGCCTAGGCATCAGATCGCCTGGAATAAAAAAAAAACAATTATCGAAAATATCATGACTGACACAAAAAAAGTCTGGCACTTCTGGGCCCCGTCTTATAAAGAGTCGCAAGTCTGCTAATCCCGTATCTCTTATGTACATAGTTGCGATTAAGTTGCGATTAATACCAACTCTTTATAAGGCCGGGCCCAATGTGCAGAATGACGTCAATAATAAGACGACTATTCAACTTAAATTGTATTTTAAATCTTTAAAATAAACAACTAAAACGAAATATATAAACACCTACATGACTTCTGACGCACACAATAATCAACGATAATGGGGAAATACACTTTTTTAATATATGTAAGTGCAGTTTGCATACAAGCTTTTCCAAACTGATACTTGTTTACATGGCATGATGGCAAGGTTTATATCTAAACTGGTCTTCACAGAGTTAATTTGTGATGAAACGATTACAGAAAGGGTTGCTTTCTACTAAGAAATCTGGCAGATATAACACAACAAACAATATTGCATTCAACGTTATATAGATATAATAAAACAACACAAGAAAACAGATTTAGTTCTAACAAAATAAGAAACTCACTGAAACGTTATATATAAATATAACTTAGTTTTAAAATTTGATGAGAAGAACTAAACAAAATGTATAGTTTTAGAAGCTTACTTGCATTCTAAAACTAGAAAGCAAAAGATTGCTTAACGATATAAAATTGCCTGAAAGACGACACACGTGTATATCAAACACCAGAATGTATTTCAGTCAGTATCACAAACTTCACTTTTCACAAGGTAATCAGTCATCAAAATGATAAGAACAGTCATGTTCCTGAGAGCCACTGATTTGAAAAATTGTAACTTATTTAAAATACAAACAAAAGTAGTAGGGTTCTTGTATAGACTATGACAGTTAATATGGAAACTATCCTCGCTACCTGTCGCCCCCCTCCCGAACGGAGGGGCGGGGCTTATTACGGGCCGACATTCATATTACAGGGGCACTTTCTATTGTCTTTAAAGTAGTATGAAAGACTTCATGTTTGTATTATTCAGAAAGGCTAATCTATCTATCTATTTAGCTCTCGGAGACAATTTTTTCCCCAAGTTTACCTCTGGCATCAACATTGCACTTTCCTTTGAAAACATAGAAAACATTTCGATGAAGGGCTGGGATAACCGCGCATCTATCAGGTGACGTGTATGACCTTTTGACCTGGAACTGGATGCACATGACCTTTCAATTGATACGACCTCTCCCATTATCACCTACTCTCGTTGCGTTCTGTTGAGACAAAACGACTGGGAACATTCAAATACCGTGTTCACACTAGAGTCTTCTGAATAATTACAGTTTCATGATGATATCTCGGCCCTCTTCATAAAAATTGATATAAAAAGTAACGTTGATTGATAAAAGAAAGCAATAGCTTCGATTGGCAGTGGGCATCATGACAGTTAATTTAAAAAACGAGTATCATGAATGGGGTTGATCTCGTAAAGTGTGCTGTCCCCGCACCATAAGCCTCCTTTTTTGGGGAGTCGTATTTTTCCCTTGCTTTTCCAGTTTACTTGACGGCTATGAAAGCAAGCTGAATGCTATTACGTAATAAACATGGTCATCTTCATGAAAACAAAATTGATTCAAGACACAACTCGAAGAAGTGAAACTCATGGTGCAATCAGAATCACATATCTGTTTTCATCCACATTTTAACAGGCAACTTTGCATGAGGCCCAACCAGATGGACTTGGTAATAAAGACATGAAAATGATACGTGCCTACAGCCCTACAAGAAGGCAAAGGTGCATGCACCGCCTTGAAGTCGAACCTATGACCTTCATGTTCCATGACAACTGATCTATCACTAACCCACTCCACCTCCTTCCATAGGCTACGTTGTCTGTTTCATATTCTCAACATTTCTCTTCACAATAGTAGTCGCTTGAGCTTAATTTTCCCGAAAATATTTTCCTCGAATTTTGATAAAGTGTTAGCGCGACTTATGAACCAAAGTACGTTTCATATCTATTTCTGAGGTGTAAATCGGAAAGAGGAGGCTGTTGTGTTTTTATTTGCAAGCTTGAACGCAAGCAATGATGTTACGATCTCATACTGTGTTTGACAGGGACATAAACTGCGAGGCAAAACAAAGAAATGGGAAATTCATGTTGAGGGTGGAAATTACATAGGAAGATTTGAGTTTAAAACGTAATGCAATAAACGTTCACTTTTTCATATGCCTACAGGTTAGGCGTAGAGGAAATCGAACATACATCCTTTTATTACTGTTCTTATGTGGAAAGGAGAGTGAAATCGCATCATCAGCTTAAATGCTCAATTCTTCATGTAGGCCTATTATATTTAAAAAAATAGTCGATTCGAATCAGAAATTCACAAAACAGAAAAGTGAATAGCGTCTAACAACTTGTATAGTTGGAAGAAAAAAAGTTAGGCAATTACTCAAAACAATTGGTAGTCTCTCTTGGATTGGTCACTAGCATTTTTGCTGGGGTAAAGTGTTGACCATAACAAATGCATGTTTAAGATCACCATACACCCTCTCTTTAAATAAACATACCATAACACTTTAATTTAAATGGTAATTAAAGGTAATCCTAGTTGCAATAAAATTGCTTTTCGATAATAAAATGTCTATAACTATTCTTTTAAAAGAAATATTGGTATGCAGTAATGAGTAATCATATATCATAACTATTATATATATAAATCAAAGGTATATATATATATATATATATATATATATATATAATTAATATCATTGCATTGTTTTTGTTATGTAGACCAGTAACATCTTAAAATAGTTTACAAAATACATAAAACGGCATGATATTATGCATAATTTATCAACTCTTATTCCCCATAATCCTCAAATATAATTGCGTTACTATGTAGGTTAGTAAATATAGTGTGAATTAGTGAGTTAACAAAAACTTGCACAAATTGACATGATTTCAATGAGTGTCAATGCTTCTATAGCCTGTTGCATATCTGATAATCATATATTATTGCATTGCTATGAGGCCTAGTAAAATGAAATTTTATACTTGAATATTAAATCGGCATGATTGCAAAGAGTCATCATGCTTATACAGCCGTTCTCCCATCCTCATATATTATAATAATAATAGTGGGTTCTTGTATAGGCTCATGTCTGTCAGATTAGACACTTCTGGCGCTCTACAATAATATTAACCCGGTTTTTAGCATGGCTGTCATAATGGCGCTCTAGCATTTCAAGGAATTAATTCTTGCTAGGTACCCATTTACCTGACCTGGGTCGAGTATGGCAAATATAGATTAATGTCTTGCCAAAGGACATATGCCATGGACTCGAACCGCGAACCGCGAACCATTTGATCCACAGTCTGGTGACGTATCCACTAGGCCACGACACCTCTATATTTATTCCTGATTTGCTATGTAAACCAGTAACATATTAACATATCAACATATAAAACAGTTCACACAAACTTGCAAGAAACCTCCTAATTTCAAAGAGTTGTCTAATGCTTATAGCCCGTTTCCCAGCCGGCGATCATGGGCGGCTCTAAGAAGCCTCTGAATTCCTTGCCATTGGGTGACCACCGGGCCCCGTATCCATCAGTGTTCCGTACCTCCAATATCGGCAGGGCATGCTGTGTAGGGAAAAAATGTAGCAAGGAAAAATAGAGTTGAGGTTTGAAAAAGATTCTAATTTGTTGATACATATTAACAAGTGAGAAATAAAGAATAAGAACAAGTGAAACGCTCTCGGCGGTCTCGCCTGCATTACGCAATTCAGCATTAAGCAATTCGATATGATGAAAAATTGAGGTTGGGACATTATTTTTATAGGCAGGGTGGCCCATTTGCAGACCCCCGAAAATGAAATCCTCTGAATATAATAAGCATTTTGAAGTGAATATTGATTATGAATCATCAGAATAATTATTTACTGTATCATAAGAATACAATATAATGAGATTTAGTGTATGGGTAAGACTATAAATGTTTCAATGCTTGTCAGTAATTTACAAATAAAGTTATCTAATAAACTTTTTAAGAAAAGAGGATTTTTCAGCATTTTGTGTAAAAACAATTGGAAGTTAAAGCCCATCTACATCACATCTCATTAGCATAATGAGAACATTATTATGAGATATACTCCAATATATATTATCGAAACATCAATATTGTCACCTAGCTGTAACTGATCATGTACATACTAGGCCTGGGATCGAATACTAAAATTACTATTAGAATATTCATGGGAAAGTACTTGAATGATTCGAATATTTACTTTCATGAAATATGAACAAATAACAACAATTTATTTATTAATTCTCATATTAAATTTTGAGAACATAATCCAAGTCTACTGACCTAAAATGACCTTTGACCTTGACTTTGTGTCACATGATTTGTGATACTTGATAGCCCTTGGGTACAAGTTTCATGGAATTTGAACAAACACTTTTGAAATTATGCTAAAATTTCAAAATCTTGATGTTGATGCCACAACAAAGTCTAAGTTTCCAGACCTGAAATGACATTTGACCTTGACTTTGTCACCTAAAATTCTAATCACATGATTGGTGATACTTGATAACCCTTAGTCTAAGTTTCATGGAATAAGAATTATACTTTCAAAATTATATTACAAATTCAAAAACTCAACCTCAGGTTAAGTTTGATGCCACAACATAGTCTAAGTTTGTTGACCTGAAATGACCTTTGACCTTGACTTTGTGACCTGAAATTTTCCTCACATGATTGGGGATACTTGATAACCCTTATGTTCAAGTTTCATGGAATAGGAATGTATACTTTCAAAATTATGATAACAATTCAAAAAATCTTAGCCTGATGCCACAACATAGTTAAGTTTGTTGACCTGAAATGACCTTTGACCTTGACCTAGTGGGCTGAAATTCTACTCACATGATTGGGGATACTTGATAACCCTTTAGTCCAAGTTTCATTTAATAGGACCTTATACTTTCAAAATTATATTAACAATTCAAAAACTTAACCTTAGGTTAAGTTTTGATGTTGACGCCGCCGCCGCCGCCGCCACCGGAAAAGCGGCGCCTATGTCTCGCTTTTTGCTACGCAGGCGAGACAAAATTGCGATATTTATGTTCATCATCAATTGTTCTTCCTTTTTCTTTACTGTTTGCTATCGCCTATTCAGGCTATTCTTTGCTTCCTTTCGAAGTCCAGTAAGCTCGTTACTTGTTCCCACTGAACATGTTATCAACCTTTTCTGATGGGATTCGCGAAAAATTTAAAACTTTAATTGTGAGCAATCATTACCTTATTAGGTGGGCTGTGCTTCATTTAATACCGTCTACCTCTTATCTATTATTATTATTCATCTATTTCTATTACATATTAATTTATTTAGTTAGTTCGAGTTATTAATTTACTTATCTATTTATTAATTCATTCATTCAGGCATTCATTTGTTCATTTATTTATTCATTTATTTATTCATTTATCTCTTAGTTTATCACTTCTAGTTACAACTTGCCTGTTATCTATTCTTATTTATTTATTTATTTATTTATTTATTTAACATTTAGTTAGTTATTATAGTTGTGTATTTATTTATGTTTTTCAAATTCATTCATTTATTCATTCATTTATGTATTTATCCAATTATTTATTTATTCGTAGAGTCATTCCTAATCTATTTGCTTATTGATATTCTAGTTCTAACTTGCCTCTTATTTATTCTCATTAAAAAAAAAATACAGTTAACATTATCTAATATCTATTTAGTTAGATATAGTTAAGTATTTACATATCTCCTTATTTTCTTAATTCATTAATTTATAGATTCATTAATGTATTTATTTATTTATTCATTTATTTATTTATTCATTTGTTTATTTAAATATCCCTTCATTCATTCATTCATCTATTTGTTTATTAATTCTAGTTCTAAGTTTTCCAGCAAAACTATTCAGGAATCAGGCAGATTCAGAAACAATAAATGACAAGACTACATGCAAAATTACATATTTCTACAATTAATACTATTTACATTAGACATCGTTTAGAGAATTCGGTCAATACAAAGTTACGAACCATTGGACAGAATTTTACATTACAACGGGGTGTCGGGGTATCGGGGTGTCGGGGTGTCGGGGCGAATCATCATTTTTTTACGATTTGCAACTAATCAGTTCAAGATGGTATATTAATTTCTATGGCACCACTCGAGATGAATGAGATAGATAAATAGGGTTATGATTAAGAATGAGAAAGAGAGAGGGAGTGTGTGTGTGTGTGTGTGTGTGTGAGGGGGGGAGGGGGTAGGGGTAGACAGGGACTATATAAGGGAGGGACGATGGCGAAGAGATTGTATGACACATGCTCTGGCAACAATCATTGCTCTCCGGTAATTTTCAAATATTGTGTAGACTAAAGTCGACTTCCTAGACCGATTATTCATTTTTCGTGACCCTAACCTAAAAATTTAATCGCAACCCAAGCCGTCACGATATATCTTTGACGTAATGAATCCCGGGGCAAATTTTTTTCGGATAAATGTCAGATGAACGATTAGGGATGTAACATAACCAAAACAAATGTTGCCGGTATTGAAAGAGATAACCCGTTATAATGCCCGTTGCACACGAGGTGTCATGATTAGTGAACTTTCGAAAACAGGACGGAGGGCAAAAAGAGGACGGTAAGCCGAGCGAAATATCGGTCTGCGCATGCGTGAAATCGTACAACAAAGAATATCATAAGGAAAGGCAGAAGAGAAAAGGATAGGATAAAAGAAAGGATAACAAAGATAACAAAGAGAACATTAAGGAAGGAGAATAAAAACGAAGGAGTAGATATGGAATGAGATACCAAAAGGGGTAACGTGAAAACGGGTCACATGATTTCGCGTCACCGTCCCCAGAAATTGAAATGGTTTACAATAGTCCATTTTCGTAATGTAACCAAAGTTATATTTAAGTGCTTCGAAACGAAATATTTCATTCTCCTGATACGAATAATTGTATTTCAATAGTCAGAAAGCAAATCGTATATATTTCGTGTTTGTTAGGTAGGGAAAGCCATCATTTTTGTCGTACCATGGACCAACTAACAGTCTGTTGCATGCAATTTGAATTCTGACTATTGAGATACATTTATTCATAACAGGTGGGTGAGCGAAGCATACATTTGGTTATATTAGGACAGGAGCATTAATTAGCGCAAGTAATAATGCAATCAAAATGGTGCATCAGGCGTCATTTTGATTTGAGCTTTTACATGTACTTGCGCTAATAAAATTTGCACTCTTCATTTTGCAATCACTTTTGGCACTGCGTCATTTTCACGCGGCGCGTCAAAGACTGACACAGTAACTGACGCCTCGTGTGCAACGCAACAGGCATTAATCCCGCTAAAACAGACCACGATGGAAAGGGGGTGGATGGGGGTGGATGGGGGTGGGAGGGGTGGATGGGGGTGGATGGGGAAGGGAGGGGTGGATGGGGATGGGAGGGTTGGATGGGGATGGGAGGGTTGGATGGGGAGGGGGAGGGGTTGGATGGGGAAGGGGTTGGATGGGGAAGGGGGAGGGGGACTGAGAGGGTCTGAGAGGGTGTACAAAGCCGATCCAGACTCAGCATCAGTGACCGATTACATTTCAAAGTTCACTTGCACTGGAGGAAATTATTGAGATTACTTGGGATTGCATCGGTTCCTTCGCAGTTTCCGATTGTCTCGCGAAGGCCAGCATTGCCATGTGCGAAGAATCATAGAGAGGGACCATTCACACGGATACTATTCAGCCCACGTTCCCGTCATATACATGTGCAGCGAATGTATGTACAGTATAATATATTGCGGACAAAAGGGAAACGTACTGTTGGAGCCCGGGAGTGTTTTATATTTTGACGTAGGCCTAGTGTTGACGGTCTGGGATGGAATTCATTCAAGATTCTTCCTCCCGAAACAGAAACAACTTGAGGATGTTGAACTGCTTTGGAAATCTGACACTAAGAATTGTTTGAAAATCATCGCATTATACAACACGCCTAAAGTTATTACTAGAACTCGCTGAAGACAAAAGCACAAAATTTGCTCTAGAAAAGTACATGTATATACACTTTAAAAAATATCAATTAAGGTATCTGTTAAAGGAAGATTTTGCCTCCTTTTAAGATTGTTTTCTTTACTGACAATCTACAAATTTGTCAAATTCTACAATATTACAGTCATATGAATGGTCATGCCATTTCAGATGATTATTATATACCCTCAAACGGATGACACCTTGAACATCGTCGAGTTATACTTAGCTGAATGATAGCAAAACATCGGCTGCAATAATTGCCTGTGATGACTCAGCACTTTCACTCATTTTTCGTGAGCCAAAATAAAGTCAAAATCTACAAGATGACGTCACGGTGACACTGACCTAGTCCCACTTATGGGTTAGTCTTGCACTTCAAACATGTTTCAAACATTATAGGCCTATAAAATCAATCAAATTGTGTCTTGTATCCATCGTATACATTCAATAAATATAATTTGGACATTAGAAATAACTCATGGCAGAGTGGGACTAGTAACGCAAAAGGAGAACGTAACAACGAAAGGAATGGGTAGGGTGGGTACTTAAAACTTCAAAGAGTATCCATTGTGTAAAATGTTGTATATACTTCTCTCCTGACCAGTACTTTCTCAAAATTCTAGGGAAAATTACCTTACAAGCCATATAGGCCCTGCATAATACCATGGACCTATTACGGATGGACATTCGTCGTTTTCTTAACGAATTCATTGTGATTGTCTCCGTCAATGTCGTTTCAATAACATTCCGTACATGTTTCTTCACTTTGATCTCATGAGGTCCACCGCCAAAAAGCCGGGACAGAATCAAGATAGTGATTTTACACATGTTAATCATCATGCGCAGAAGATAATAACTCGCTTAAATCATGGAAAATCGATGTGCAGTTCTGGTTTATAATCGGAAATTGTTGTTCCGTGTACTGTATTTTATTTTGAAAAACACGTTTATATTTCCAGATAGAGGTTATATTTGGATTGGTTGTGATTTAAAATCCCGTTTCCAATTTCCTCATAATATTCCAAAGTTACAATGCACAGGGCTTATAAAGATCATGGCCTTCTAATTGTTTTATAAGGTCATGGGTGTGTGCGAAAGTGTGCGAATCAGTAATAATACATTTCATATCACCAAAATCGTCTGCTTTTCCACTTTGCTGCTCCCCATTGGGGATGTTTTTTTTAAAGACACTCTTACAGAGCACACCATCCAAACAAAACCCAAAAGAGGGAAACTGCTCCCTTGTCAATGACCGATAATGCTTGAGCAGTCGTTATTGTTAGAACAGCTGAATGTTCTCATTAAGATGCACATAATCAGAAGGCGGTGGAACTCATTGGATCAAAGAAAGAATCACGTCGAATGTCCATCCGTAATAGGTCCATGATAATACTATCAGCTAGAACATCGTGTGATCTTAAATGGCATCGATAGAATCAAAGAACATGCTTTGCTTCTATGTCATGTACGAAAAAGAATTGGAGTTTTGAGAAATAAATTCAATGAATACAAAAAACATAATACGGATATATGCAGGGCCATGGTAATCCATGAAGAAGGGGGTGGATTGCCAGATGCAAAAAGGATCAGGAAGGGGCGTGTCCCACTACACGTTTTCACTGGTGGTGAATATAATACCCATTCCCAACCAAACTTTTTAACCATCATTTACTACTAGTATTGGGCAAATATCTCGAAACTGTGAAGAAATCATTCCACAAGATTCGAATCATGTTTGAGAATGAAGACTAGATGGATACGATGATGTCGATCGCGTGAATGCGAAACGGCTAGAAAGTGCAGGGTGCACGGACAACCCGGCACGCAATCCACATCACACGCACCAACCCGCCTAAATATAAACATCGTCCAAATGAGAGGACAACAAGCCGGGGTCGCGGGAAGGTTAAAAAGCGGAAATGTGCCAATACGAACCAACTATTCTGACTGACTGACCAATAACCGCCTCAAATATTGTCACACATGAGCTTAATGATCTCTGACGCTGCCCATATATCTGTCGTCGTTAAACGAACCAAGACCGTCCCGTGATTGTCACTTCTGCAGAAACAGGCCACCATTTTTGTTGGGTCTGTAGTTGATCCAATTAAAGCCCGCCGAAAAATCAAGTGGCACGGAATTTTAATTACGTCTGTTAGACAGCGCACGCAAACTATCATCACACCGCACGCAACCTCTGACAGCGCAACAGGAATATTTATATATATATTAATATACTGCTTCTATATAGGCCTAGAACCTGCACCCCGGCCCCCAACGATAAAAACAAAAACTTTAAATTCCATATAAATGACTCTAAAAGAGCTCCTTATCGGTTGGCAAATTTAGGAGAAAAAAGAAAAGAAAAGAGAGAGAGAGACAAGATGGTACTATGTCCCATTTGCAGGCCAAAAAAATGAAAAGGTTAAATTCCAACGGCATTTGAAAGACAATACTAATTTAGAACTTCCCTAAAAAAAGGGGGCTTGAAAATGTCATAAAGTGGGAAAATAAGGACTATTAGTTGTCGAATCGACTTAGCAGCTATAGAGCCAGTAAGTAATAGTCTGATTTTTCAGACCATTGTACCGAATGGTCGTACGTTTTATGCTGCGCAAAGATTCAATCAGTTTAATTTTGGCCATTACAAGAAGTGGGTTATTGATGTAGACGAATGCTCATGTACCCTTTACAGCTCATTTTATGTATGTTATTACCAAAGATGAAAAAGTCAGTCAGTCACTCAATAGTGTCTGACAGTGAAGTCTAGCAAGTAAACGGGTTTCCTTGCATAATTTGAATATTAGGACACTGCTAACGTTTAAATTTCACAGATAGGACATACATGACATATTCATAATTCCTGCAAAGTTCTAAAGAATTTGATGTTGGCTGCAAAAGGGACACAGTATCTTTAATATGTGTTCAAATGGCTACGGAAGGCCCGTCCCCCACTCAGTGTTATTTAGGGTACGCGTATGCACGTTCCATCCCTTTGAAAGCACCCCCTATCTCCGGTGTGTAAAGTCAATACGGGCCGATTTTTTTTGTTGCGTGAAAAGTACCCCTTTACCGGAGATTTTGGGAATATGAATGCGGTCCCTCCGACCCCGGAGTGGGGGCTGGGGGACGGAAGGATGGGTTCGTATACTACGTGTATCAACAATTTCTGGTAGAAGTATTCATAACTGACGCCCATGCAGCCTGAAGAAAATGTGACTGATTCCTTCTATATCATCCTTCATTGGCGAATGTACACTCTACCCCATAGATAATTTTATAAGTCGCCCACTCACTTAAGGGGCTACAATCCGAGGACTTAATTGGATCAGAATTATTATAAAAAAAAACATAAGCCTTCTAAGTTGGTGAAGGAAAAGGTCAACTAAGGTTGGAAACACTGAACTTGGAGATTTCTGCGAAATTGACCATCATGGAAACCATAAATTATGCCTTAAAAAAGACGGATGATCAAATGAAAGCTTTTCTTGTCATGAGATAAACAGATAAAACTCCATCACCGTGACCATCGTTTAAGAATACAACCAAAGATTCCAACCATTGCATTATCTCAAAGAGGAACGATATATCTTTTAAATCGCAACAATGAGAGAAAAGGGCGTGATCTGATAAACTTTGGAGAGAAAAAAATAAGACAAACGAGATTAAAGAAAATTATAGAAAAAGTGTGTTCTCATATTCTTTTAATTAACCTCGATACTGTCTCAATCGCACTGTCAGCTGTGTATTTCCGTGTGACCATGACGATTCAATTGCTTTGGCTCCAGTTGTCATTTGTTTTATCATCGTTGTCGTTATGTGATTATGACAATTCAATAATGGGAAATTAAATTTTGCTTCCTTTTCTTTTCCCCAATTTTCCTCCAGGGGTGGGGTTGGTGGACATGGAATATATGGCTCAGTTGAATAAATCAAAAAGAGAAAAATTGCCATTCCGGTGCGGCAGGAGGGGGGCTTCCTCGATTACGACTTCTTCGTCCTCTAGCTCTCTCTCGCTCTCTCTCTCTCTCACTCTCTCACTATCTCAAAGACACACACACACACATATTGTCTCTCATACTCTCTATACTACGTCCCTTTTGCAGCCAACATCAAATTCTGTATAACTTTGCAGGAATTATGAATATGTCATGTATGTCCTATCTGTGAAATTTAAACGTTAGCAGTGTCCTAATATTCAAATTATGCAAGAAAACCTGTTTACTTGCTAGACTTCACTGTCGGACACTATTGAGTGACTGACTGGCTTTTTTCGTCTTTGGTAATAACATACATAAAATGAGCTGTAAAGGGTACATGAGCATTTGTGTACATCAATAACCCACTTCTTGTAATGGCCAAAATTAAACTGATTGAATCTTTGCGCAGCATAAAACGTACGACCATTCGGTACAATAGTCTGAAAAATCAGACTATTACTTACTGGCTCTATAGCTCCTAAGTCGATTCGACAACTAATAGTCGTTATTTTCCCACTTAAAGACATTTTCAAGCCCCCTTTTTTCAGGGAAGTTCTAAATTAGTATTGTCTTTCAAATGCCATTGGAATTTATCCTTTTCATTTTTTTGGCCTGCAAATGGGACATAGTACCTTTAATATCTTTTGTAGATGTAGACATACACAATAACCTTCAACCATTATGTGTGATCCAATTCCTATGGAGCATGCAAAACAACAAGCAACCGAGGGTCTGGGGTAATAATAAAGGTGGATAAGAGCATGGACCTCCCCGATATGAGAAAAAATCACACCTTTTCTGTTTTAGAGAGACAGGTGCGTGCATGAGTTAGTCCCGGGCAGATTAGGCGTAGAGCCGTGACAGAGCACGCCATGCAACGCAGGCATTTAGAGTGCAATGCCGGGAAATGATCCATCAAAACTAGGACCACACATTGCATACACGCTACTATTATTATTATTCAGACTTAACAGACGCACTATTTTGGGGGAGAAAATGAAAGGGAGGGGGAGAACGAGAACGAGAACGAGAAAAGCACCTGTTAGGAGCTTTCATCGGCGGGTCGTCTGTTCGGTGCGTGCTTCTCATACCGATGCACACGATCGGTTGCGCTGACGGAATATTTGTAAGCACGGTACGAAAATAGGCGCCTAGGAAGTCAGGGTTGGCCCCCATTCCGATAACAATATATCGTCATAACTGCTAAGAGGTAGCTATTTCAGTCAAGTGACGTTTGTTTCTACAACACATGACATGATGCAAACAAAATATTTTCAGAAGATTGATATAAATGCAATACCATAATAAAATCTTACTCTATATAATTATGACCGATGAAGAAACAGTAATTGCTAAAACTTGTCTTATATGTTATGGACATTAAAAAGTCGAGAGATTCGATTAACGTGAAATTCGACCAATAAAATGAAAAGTTAAGTACTATAAATATCGACACACTCGAAAAGGTTCGATAACACTGAACAGCAGTACAGTTTACCACTTTCAATCATATTTCAATATATATTTCATCGGTATTAATATTAAAAGTCAAGAACCCTACACAAGATTAGTAAAATAGAATTTTACAAATAGTTTTGTAGACTTAGAATAACGAGCCAATATGTGTCAACAACCATGACAACACTCCTTTGTAAATTGTATCCTGGACATATATATATTCTACCCTTTTCCACGTTTGTGTAAAAATTTCTATATCAATTTGAATTTGTATACCGGTATCTATCTAAAGCCAGAACTTTTTATTGTTGATCTAACTTTGTTCTGCCTTTGTAAGAACAATTCTCGTACCTGTCCCTCTCAATTCGCATTACAATAATCGAATTATTCTTAGGATTAAAAAATACCGAAACGCGCACACACGTATTAGCCTTGACCGCTTCCAGCCAGACCTTCAGTTGTGTAATTTTCGAGAGTAAATTCACGGTTTTTAGTGACTCTATCAATTCTATCCTATCAACGAACAGAAACTCGCTTCTAATTCATGACCCCTTTTCTCTGTCACAATGTCAGGAAATTGCTGATGAAATTTAAACGGGGTTCCACACGCGAGCGATCCTAATAACCGACCCTACTCCTGCATAGTCGCCATACATCTCATGAGTAATAGAAACTAATTAGGGTAAGTAAATTCTTCCCTTTCGTTATTATCAGTTTTGTTACTACTCTGTATGATCTTGTCCGCTTTGATTAGGAGATGAGAGGAGAGATAGTTGAACATCTTACGTGAGCATGGCACCATTCTTTCTTTAAATAAATAAAGAGAGAGATGTGTGTCTGTTAAGAAAATAGAGGTAAACATTTAGGTGTCGTTTTTTTAGAGTCGAGGGTTTGAACATTTATCGAGATGATGGCGCCATTTTTCTTCACATTAGATAGGGAGACAGATTCAGAGGCATAATTAGGGGGAGATGGGTAAACAAAGAGAGGAAAAGAGGGGCACAGAGAGAGAGAGGGGGAGAGGGAGAGAGAGAGAGAGAGAGCGGTAAAGAGGGAGGAACAGGGATGGGAGAGGGGCGACGTGAGCGCAAACGTTAAGAAATTGGTTTCCATCTTAGTGTTTTCTTTCTTTCTACTTGTTAAAAGTTCCTTAACTGAGATAATGTATAACAACTTGCACCATTTCAACCATCCCGAGACGATCAATACTTGATCAATTATGATACTCATACCAAGGGGACCTAGGCAAAATGGTCACCTGTTTATTTCGCTATTATGATTTAGAATTTAAAAATAAAATGGAGAGTTACCCAATTTAAATATTGTACAATTCGAATGTTAAAGTCAGAAGGCTCATTATGTGTGAGCATCTAACCCAAGTAAAGTGTATTCCTTAGTCACACCAACCAGACTAAAATGGACCGAACAAAAAAATACAGTATGGCCAAGAATCGGTCAATTTGGATTCGGTGTACAGTCAGACAGCTTCACAATGTTAATGCGGTTTATTCAAGCGATCATCCGCCGTGCTATGAGAATAGAGCCACACATAGCTAGGCACGGATCATAGTGATTACAAGCACTCTGTTAATCCGAGATTTAATGAGAAACGCACGCGAAAAATGTATATGATATTACCAGACTACAAGCAGATTGCGTGCGAGGGGGTTAATTCTTGACACGGAAAACCGATAAATATTGAGCGAAACTAGGTCTCAATAATGACTGAGATTGACTAACAATGCTATTCGATCCAGTAAGGGTCAGTTGGTGTTCGGAGTTATAAGGATGATATGATTTCATTTCCGCCTTTCCTTCTTCTTAATTGTATAAAAGAGAAAAAGATAAATCCAACGACATTGATCCGATACACGGAACGCATTTTTAAATGTTATTTTCCCTTTTAAAGTATGAAAGAGAGATTAAAGAGGGGAAGTGGGAGACAGGTGCCAGAATAAAAACAAGTGAAACGCTCTCGGCGGTCTCGCCTGCATTACGCGATTCGATATGATGAAAATTGAGGTAGGGACATTATTGATAGGCAGGGTGGCCCATTAGCAGGCCCCCAAAAATGAAATCCTCTGAATCTAATCAGCATTTTGAAGTGAATATTGACTAAGAATATGCAGACCTGAAATGACATTTGACCTTGACTTTGTCACCTAAAAGACTAATCACATGATTGGTGATACTTGATAACCCTTATGTTCAAGTTTCATGGAATAGGAATGTATACTTTCAAAATTACGATAAAAATTCAAGATCTTAACGTGATGCCACAACATAGTCTAAGTTTGATGACCGGAAATGACCTTTGACCTTGACTTAGTGACCTCAAATTCTCCTCACATGATTGGGGATACTTGATAACCCTTTAGTCCAAGTTTCATTGAATAAGAACTTATACTTTCAAAATTATATTAAAAATTCAACAACTTAACCTTGGTTAAGTTTTTGATGTTGATGCCGCCGCCGCCACCGGAAAAGCGGCGCCTATGTCTCGCTTTTTGCTACGCAGGCGAGACAAAAAACGGTTGGGGCACCTGTGAGGGGAGGGTGCTAATGCCAACCAGTCATCTTCTTTTTGCACCCATAATAATTTTCCGATATTCAAGCAAGCGAAACTAAATATTTGAATTAATATATTGTTTGCTTTTTAGTCATGTTCTGTACCATTTGGTACATTATTAATTCTGGTCTATTTAATATTGAAATGATTTGCCTTGTGTCTTTGTCACGTGGTAATGCAAACTGAAATAGTTATTCATCACATCAAAATGAATAATAAGTGATATCATTTATAATTCATGTACTGCAATGTTATTAAATAACCACAATGAGTGAGGGACCAGGGTTGGAAAATTTTGAAAAAAATTGACGATTTAAAAAAATACCCTCTTTTTCAACATCAAATTAAACAAGACAAGTGCGACTTTAGGCCATTTACACGGCCCAAACACCATTTTGATAAATCATCGAATTTTTTTTACAGCCATTTACACTACTGGAAAATCCAATAAAAATAACGTGATGAGTAACGTCATGCTCCGCATGCGATCGTACAAAAGCAAGGAGATTCACATGAACAAAGGAATCATTTACCTATGTTTCGAGAGTGGGCATTTACACTGCAAAAATGAGTGAAATTTCTGCCGGCGTTACAAAAAAACCACACTCGTGGATTTTTCGATTTCGGTTTTTCTTCATGCTTGCCGGTAACTACCAACGAAACACCCGAATGTGAGAATAATCTACAAATTCTGCTTTCAGTCAGGGGCGGCGGAGTGTCATTCAAATTGGGGCACAAAAAAGGGCACTTTCTGGAAAAAAGGGGCACCTACAAAGGGAAGCCTCAAATGAACATACACCATTTTTAGACATTTGGTATTTACCCCTACATCGTCATGATTGTGATTGAACAACCAGGGATGACATCAATATTTGTTTCTCTCTTTACTTGGTACAAGATACTGCTCAAGCAACATACTTTGCAGTTGGGTGTGATGGTCTGAATATTAATTTTCGAGCGAGCGAAGCAAGCGAGCAAACATTTTAAGATTTGTGAGGTCTTATAAGAAAGACATAAAACAAACCCTGATGAGTTTAAGCACAATCTAATGTAGAAAGACTGAAAAGTTCTTTTATAAGTAACATAATTAATAATATAACAACTATAAATGCGAGCGAGCTCTAGGGAAAATTAAAGAAAAGGGGGCCCTAAGTCGCTTTGAATTTGGGGTGCATGTTATGGAGAAAGGAAAAGTAGGCACTTATCAGAAGGGAAAAGGACAGTTATTAGATAAAGAAAAGGTGCACGTATCAAAGTAAAACTGGCAATTATCAGAGGTGAAAATGGGCATTTTGTAAAGGGGAAGGGGTTCATATAAAAAATGAAAAGGGGCACTTATCCGAAGGAAATATGGTACTTATTAAAAAGGAAAAGGGGCACATGTCAAAATAAAAGGAGCACTTAGGTGAAAAGTGGCATTTAAGAGAAAGCAAAGGGTTCTTAATACAAAGGGAAAAGGGCACTTGTCAGAAGGAAAAAGTGCACTTATTAAATAGGAAAAGGGGCACGAGTCAAAGAAAGAAGGACAAAATATCAGAGGTGAAAAGTGGAATTTCTCACACCTGAAAAGAGGCACTGACCAGAGATGAAAAGGGGCACTTATGAGAATGGAATAGGGGCGCTTATAATAAAGGAAAAGGGGCACCTGTCAGATTTTGATAGTGGCTATTATTGGGGGTGAAAAGGGGGCATTTATGAGAAGGAAAAGGATGTGTCAAAATAAAAGGGCACTTATCAGAGGTCAACAGGGGCACTCATCAAAGAATAAAAGAAGCAGTTATCAGAAGGGGAAGGGGGCCATTATTACAAAGGAAAAGGAAAAGTTGTCGAAGGAAAAGGGGCACTTATCAGATTTTAATAGGGGTATTTATGAGAAAGTGAAGGGGATCTTATAAAAAAAATGGGGGTGCACTCATCACAAGGAAAAGGGGCACTTATTAGAAGGGGAAGGGGTAGTTCTTAAAAAGGAAAAGGGACACTTTTCCTATGTAAAAGATGCACTTTTGGGGTACCTGGAAAGTGGGGGGCACTGTGCCCCCGTGATCGCCGCCTTTGCTTGCAGTGTAAATGTAGATATAGTAAATGTAGATATAGTCTCCAATATGCCTATGCCAATGATCTTTACAACCTTTGACCTGACAATCCCTAAATCTGATCACTTGTCTCCCTATGATGATGAATAGT
The DNA here is from genome assembly GCA_037976565.1 of Mesocentrotus franciscanus. Classification (NCBI taxonomy): domain Eukaryota; kingdom Metazoa; phylum Echinodermata; class Echinoidea; order Camarodonta; family Strongylocentrotidae; genus Mesocentrotus; species Mesocentrotus franciscanus. Next base: position 17,132,043 of record CP137673.1, read on the forward strand.
TTTAGGTTCACAGCTAACATAGCTATAAAGAGTTATTGATAATTGATGTGGTGATAACAAGGTTAAAACCCCTTTTCATGTTTATTATTGACTCGCTGACCTTTGAACTTTGTCCTTAACCCAAAATCCAATCAGTTTTTCTCAACAATTATGGTGATGCATACTAATAACAAGTTTGAAGTTCATGGCTCAAATCGTTCTTGAGACATTGCAATTAACCTTTGACATACTTGACAAAATATCATCATGTCATCATGTCATCTCATGCACTATATGGTGATGCATGCCAATATCGAGTATGAAGATAACAAAGCAGGGCTAAAGCTCTGAAATTTCAAGGAAATTGACTTCTATGGTCTTTGTCCTTTGACCTACTTACCCCAAAATATAATCAGATCATCTCCCTTTGGTGATGTATACTATTGATCACTCTGTTTGAAACTTATATAGTGGTTTTTGAGATATTCAGATAAGGAGGCTAAAACCAGTAATTTTATATACAAATGTATAATTTAATTTGATCATACTATCATCAAGTTTGGAATTTATAGTTCATACTTCAAGTAGTTCTTAAGATATGTAGTGATAACGAGAAAGCAGGATGAACGGACGTACAGACGGACAAGCTAAAACCATTTTGCCTCTGCCACCACCGTCGATGGGCGGAGGCATGAAATAGCTACAGTGAAGAGAAACATGTACAGAGATTAAATTGTTCATACCCCTTGTATATTTGAGGTTTTTTGTTTTTTTTCATAACTCAAGAATGAAAGGTAGATTGGTTGAATTAGGGCCTTTGTTGATGTAAGCGTTGATATGTCCTATTCTCAAGAAAACAAAAATCTGGACAAATCAATTGTTAGTTTACTAAAAAAATTACAAAACTTGGGAAGGGTACGTACTAATACTTTAGTTGTTAACTATACATGTACATGTATTCTACACTCATCAACACTTACATCATTTTGCATATTTCTTGAAAATAATAACATCTTTCATCACCATAGAGACAAAAATGCATCAAAGGATGCCAAATTCACACACTTTTCTTCATCCTCCACATCTAACTATTAGGCTTTGTCATTTGTAATTTTCATTTTTTTTTTGTTATAGTAGATCTGTCTGTAAAGGGTTACCGTAGTCACATGTCAGTGTTACGATAATAATAATAATAATATTGGGTTATTGTATAGTGCTCATATCTGTCAGACTTGACACTCCTGGTGCTCCTGATAAAATCAGTCAAAGTAGAAAATGTACATATTGATGTTGATCACCCATTTGGGCTAATGAGTATTTTTCTCTGATCCATACCCTTTTCTGCCATACCTGATTTTATCCTAGTCACTTTATGGAATATGCGACCAGTCCTCAATACTCTATGTATGTTAAGCGCTTAATGACTATGAGGGAAAATTAACTGACCATCATTAACAGCATTATGTGTGGACAAACGTGGGCAAACAATTTCATTAATCATATGTTATGAGTCTGAAATATGTATAACTACAGATATTACATGTTTATCTTTAGCATGTCTTTAGTATCCATTTAAGGGACATCACATTACATTGTAAAGCCAGAGACTCTCACAAGCATCAACATTTTGCACACAAAAAAATCCCAGTGGATCGAAATTAAGAAAGTTTCATACCACAAAAAGAAGTGACATAACAATGCTATTTGCAAAGTTTCTTAACGCTTAAAGTGGCTTTTGTTTTAATACAATTCACAAAAGATTCAATTTGTAAAAGCTTTGTTTTATTGTTTTACACTAAGGGTGATCTGTTGTGGTTTCCTCTGGGTTTGTTGGGGGCTTGTTCCACATGGTAGGTGCATGTCGCACAACATACCTAGGCTTGTTCCACATGGTAGGTGCATGTCTCACAACATAGGCTTGTTCCACATGGTAGGTGCATGTCTCACAACATAGGCTTGTTCCACATGGTAGGTGCATGTCTCACAACATAGGCTTGTTCCACATGGTAGGTGTATGTCTCACAACATAGGCTTGTTCCACATGGTAGGTGCATGTCTCACAACATAGGCTTGTTCCACATGGTAGGTGCATGTCTCACAACATAGGCTTGTTCCACATGGTAGGTGCATGTCTCACAACATAGGCTTGTTCCACATGGTAGGTGCATGTCTCACAACATAGGCTTGTTCCACATGGTAGGTGCATGTCTCACAACATAGGCTTGTTCCACATGGTAGGTGCATGTCTCACAACATAGGCTTGTTCCACATGGTAGGTGCATGTCTCACAACATAGGCTTGTTCCACATGGTAGGTGCATGTCTCACAACATAGGCTTGTTCCACATGGTAGGTGCATGTCTCACAACATAGGCTTGTTCCACATGGTAGGTGCATGTCTCACAACATAGGCTTGTTCCACATGGTAGGTGCATGTCTCACAACATAGGCTTGTTCCACATGGTAGGTGCATGTCTCACAACATAGGCTTGTTCCACATGGTAGGTGCATGTCTCACAACATAGGCTTGTTCCACATGGTAGGTGCATGTCTCACAACATAGGCTTGTTCCACATGGTAGGTGCATGTCTCACAACATAGGCTTGTTCCACATGGTAGGTGCATGTCTCACAACATAGGCTTGTTCCACATGGTAGGTGCATGTCTCACAACATAGGCTTGTTCCACATGGTAGGTGCATGTCTCACAACATAGGCTTGTTCCACATGGTAGGTGCATGTCTCACAACATAGGCTTGCTCCACATGGTAGGTGCATGTCTCACAACATAGGCTTGTTCCACATGGTAGGTGCATGTCTCACAACATAGGCTTGTTCCACATGGTAGGTGCATTTCTCACAATATAGGCTAATTCCACATGTACATAAATATTGATTTCATTATGATTTTTTTTCCTGGTTGAATTGCTTAGATATATCCATGTATTCTATGTTCTGATACATTGAACAAAGTTTGTTAATGTATTATTGTTTCAAAATAATATAAAGTGCATAGAGAACTCTATAAATTATTATGCGTTATGTAAGCACTTTCCATTATTATCATTATTATTAGGTAGCAATTATTTTTTGGTGAAGCAATATCCTCCATACTGCAATAGCAAAGTTTGAGGCTCCATTTTAATCAAATTAGAATCCACAGTTTAAATGATATACTTACCGGCAGCTGATGAATATTAAGCCATCCAACCTTATTGAGAATCTTATTGAGCACACGTTCAGCATTTTCATTCTTGGATATATCATCTGGGTGAAGGGGGAAAAATGTGAATAAAAGACTAGAAAGTGGGTTTCATAAGGTAATAAAGTATATGCAGGCCTACCAACATGGAATATTTAGCATTTTGACTGATCGCAAAAGTAGTCATACAGTTCATTGGTTTGTCTTGGAATTTAAGCATACACATCATTGAATATTTAGCATTTTACCTGATCGCGAAAGTAGTCATAATGTTCATTAGTTTGTCTTGGAATTTAAGCATGTACACATCCCTGAAAGAATTTTAAATATTGAAAGAAGGGGACAAATTAATGTTAATTTTCAGTAAAATTTTCATTGTAATGCGGAATGAGTATCATATATCAAAGAGTAATTTTAAAAGAATCATAATACAATTATCCCCAACTATCTACAAGTAATCTTGCATCAATAATGTTTTAGACTGAGTTTTAACATTTGTTAAAAAAATTAGAATAGTACCTATAGGGCATTAATATGATGTTGCAAGGAATTCAATACCGGTACCTGGTTTCTGCGGATTAGGGCCAAAGAGCAAATTTGTAGCCAATAATCATCAATAAATAGAGTACAACTTGTATGATAATTACATGCTTTAGGTATCTAAAAATAGAGAGGCGTAGAAGCACGAAAAGACACGTCCAGAACGCAATTGCATAATAGTTAGTGATTTTCGTTTATTATGCATTTACCAGCTCCATATAATAACGACGTGGTTCTAACTGTGTGGTGAAATTATGATTTTCAACAAATATGCATCTTGCGTTCCAGTCAAGTCTTTTCGTGCCGAAACATTTCGCTATTAACTGTAGGTCGCATGATATAATGAAATCGACCAGCCAAAATTAGTTACGTATTTTTACTATGATTTAGTCCACAGTGAATGTACTTACTTCCTATTGGTCTTCCCCACCAGTTATTGGACTGATCTCGATGGCAATGTTTCTCTAGCGCCCTCGCTCCAACTGTAAGCTGACTACTTGCCCTGGTAAAAGATACAAGAATGAAAACAAGGGAGGCGTCATTCAGCAACTTTAACATATGCATCAAAATCCATAATTAGCTTACTAGATTTAAATTCTATTCTATCTTTTTTTATTAAGCAGTTGTTCCGATTTACATTTATCCAATAAAGAAATGCTGGAAGACTCAGATAACAGGAGCAGGATAAATACATGTAGAGCATGTAACAGCACCTTCTTGTGTTTGTACATTCACCATCCTTCTACCTTCAAACATTCAAAATCACACTTAAACCCCAATAACAGTATGTGTAACATTTTCAGCTAATTTTCCTTTCATAATATCTCAAATCTTATTCCAATATAAGGAGTTCTACCTTCTTTATACATTTACACCATATCTGTTATTCTTCTATAACTACAAGAACTATTAAAGGGGAAATCCACCCTGATATGAAGTTGGGTTTAATAGAAGTAGAAAAATGAGGGAAACAGGTCAGTGAAAGTTTGAGCCGAAAACAATTAAAAATTAGAAAGTTATGAAATTTTGAAGGCGCAATCAATCAATCAAATACAAATTGGGAACTCTGTGATGTATCTTGTATCTCGAGCTCCCCTCCTGTTTGCCCTATATTAAAAAACTTCAAAAATCTATATTTTCCCTTTAGAAAATTTTCAATCATACATGCACCCTAAAATTATAACCGGTATTGCAAATATGTTTTTATACAACCCCTGTATAAAACAAATCTATTCCATCAGCAATAAATAAGAAAATGAAAGTTTATAAAATTTTCTGTACAGAACAAATTGGAGAGGAGCTCACATACGTCACAGTGTTGCCAATTTGTGTTTCACTGATGATAACTTCAAAAGTACATAACTTTCCTATTTTTAATTGGATATTGCTCAAACTTTCACTAGTTTATTTCTCTCACTTTTCTGCTTATATTAAAACCAACTTAACATCAGGGTGGACTTCCCCTTTAATTGAAACTATTAAATGTAGGTATGCAACTTCATCACATAGAGTTTTGTTTTTACTTGTAGTTGAAAAATACTGTCAATAATCTACATCAAAATGAGAAGCTTTTTTGTAAATATATTTGAGGAAACATCGACTGAATTCTACAGAGGTCTCATTATCAATCGAATGCCAGTGGACAAAAAATGATAATAGCGAGCTTTCGATTTAGGCACCCGACGTGGGCTACGACGCGTGACGTCATATTTATCAACTGCGCATGTGCGAGCTTCTGGGCCCACGTTCCCTTCCAAATCACACGACGGGAGTCGGGGCAATTTCCGTGAATCCCGTCGTCGTGAAAACGGCAACGTGGGTGCAGTTTCCTCGGTATCCCTGTTGTTATCATTCTATCATTTTTTCTTTCTGTCTTAATTTCCTTATGTTTTTCTTTGTTTCTTCCTTCTATTACTTTCTCCTATGTTAGTCTTTGTTTTTATCATTCTATCACATTCTCTTTCCTTATGTTATTCTTTGTTTCTTCCTTCTATCACCTTCTCTAATGTTATTCTATGTTTTTAACATTCTATCACTTTCTCTTTCTGTCTTTCCTTATGTTTTTCTTTGTTTCTTCCTTCTATCACTTTCTCTTATGTTATTCTTTATTTTTATCATTCTATCACTTTCTCTTTCTGTCTTTCCTTATGTTATTCTTTGTTTCTTCCTTCTATCACCTTCTCTTATGTTATTCTTTATTTTTTTATCATTCTATCACTTTCTCTTTCTGTCTTTCCTTATGTTATTCTTTGTTTCTTCCTTCTATCACCTTCTCTTATGTTAGTCTTTGTTTTTATCATTCTATCACTTTCTCCTTCTGTCTTTCCTTATGTTATTCTTTGTTTCTTCCTTCTATCACCTTCTCTAATGTTATTCTATGTTTTTATCATTCTATCACTTTCTCTTTCTGTATTTCTTTATGTTTTTCTTTGTTTCTTCCTTCTATCACTTTCTCTTATGTTATTCTTTATTTTTATCATTCTATCACTTTCTCTTTCTGTCTTTCCTTATGTTATTCTTTGTTTCTTCCTTCTATCACCTTCTCTTATGTTATTCTTTATTTTTTATCATTCTATCACTTTCTCTTTCCTTATGTTATTCTTTGTTTCTTCCTTCTATCACCTTCTCTTATGTTATTCTTTATTTTTTTATCATTCTATCACTTTCTCTTTCTGTCTTTCCTTATGTTATTCTTTGTTTCTTCCTTCTATCACCTTCTCTTATGTTAGTCTTTGTTTTTATCATTCTATCACTTTCTCCTTCTGTCTTTCCTTATGTTATTCTTTGTTTCTTCCTTCTATCACTTTCTCCTATGTTAGTCTTTGTTTTTATCATTCTATCACATTCTCTTTCCTTATGTTATTCTTTGTTTCTTCCTTCTATCACCTTCTCTAATGTTATTCTATGTTTTTAACATTCTATCACTTTCTCTTTCTGTCTTTCCTTATGTTTTTCTTTGTTTCTTCCTTCTATCACTTTCTCTTATGTTATTCTTTATTTTTATCATTCTATCACTTTCTCTTTCTGTCTTTCCTTATGTTATTCTTTGTTTCTTCCTACTATCACCTTCTCTTATGTTATTCTTTATTTTTTTATCATTCTATCACTTTCTCTTTCTGTCTTTCCTTATGTTATTCTTTGTTTCTTCCTTCTATCACCTTCTCTTATGTTAGTCTTTGTTTTTATCATTCTATCACATTCTCTTTCCTTATGTTATTCTTTGTTTCTTCCTTCTATCACCTTCTCTAATGTTATTCTATGTTTTTATCATTCTATCACTTTCTCTTTCTGTATTTCTTTATGTTATTCTTTGTTTCTTCCTTCTATCACCTTCTCTTATGTTAGTCTTTGTTTTTATCATTCTATCACTTTCTCCTTCTGTCTTTCCTTATGTTATTCTTTGTTTCTTCCTTCTATCACCTTCTCTTATGTTATTCTTTATTTTTATCATTCTATCACTTTCTCTTTCTGTCTTTCCTTATGTTATTCTTTGTTTCTTCCTTCTATCACCTTCTCTTATGTTAGTCTTTGTTTTTATCATTCTATCACTTTCTCCTTCTGTCTTTCCTTATGTTATTCTTTGTTTCTTCCTTCTATCACCTTCTCTAATGTTATTCTATGTTTTTATCATTCTATCACTTTCTCTTTCTGTATTTCTTTATGTTTTTCTTTGTTTCTTCCTTCTATCACTTTCTCTTATGTTATTCTTCATTTTTATCATTCTATCACTTTCTCTTTCTGTATTTCTTTATGTTTTTCTTTGTTTCTTCCTTCTATCACTTTCTCTTATGTTAGTCTTTGTTTTTATCATTCTATCACTTTCTCCTTCTGTCTTTCCTTATGTTATTCTTTGTTTCTTCCTTCTATCACCTTCTCTAATGTTATTCTATGTTTTTATCATTCTATCACTTTCTCTTTCTGTATTTCTTTATGTTTTTCTTTGTTTCTTCCTTCTATCACTTTCTCTTATGTTATTCTTTATTTTTATCATTCTATCACTTTCTCTTTCTGTCTTTCCTTATGTTATTCTTTGTTTCTTCCTTCTATCACCTTCTCTTATGTTATTCTTTATTTTTATCATTCTATCACTTTCTCTTTCCTTATGTTATTCTTTGTTTCTTCCTTCTATCACCTTCTCTTATGTTAGTCTTTGTTTTTATCATTCTATCACATTCTCTTTCCTTATGTTTTTCTTTGTTTCTTCCTTCTATCACCTTCTCTTATGTTATTCTTTATTTTTTATCATTCTATCACTTTCTTTTTTTGTCTTTCCTTATGTTATTCTTTGTTTCTTCCTTCTATCACCTTCTCTTATGTTATTCTTTATTTTTATCATTCTATCTCTTTCTCTCATCCTGTTATTCTTCGTATCAGATTTTCGCGCACTGTGAATTTAGTACCTGACTTAGTCACCTGATCTCAAAAATTGGTCACGTGACCGACGAAAGCCCCGTCGTGAAAAATCGAAAGCACTTCCGCGAAGGGCACGGACGTGAGCTGCGCAACGTCTCCACGCTCCAGTAACTCGTAGTAGCCCACGTCGGGTGCCTAAATCGAAAGCTCGCTAATGATCTTTTATTTCATGGCTTAAATTTTTTCTTCAGAATTGATTGTTAGACAGTTTAATAGCTTCACTCCCTCCCCCTCCCCTCCAAGTTTGTGTGATTGGTATTTTGAAATAGATTGAAACGAATTGGATGGATATTCATTTACAACTGCAACAGTGGACTTAGAAAGTCATAGAGGGCTGGCTAGAAAAAAAAATGAAATTGAATATACTTGCCCTCCTCCCCCAACTTCTCTGAGATGCAGTAATGTGCATGTAACAAATCACATGTGTTCATTTGCTGGCAGTATTCAGTACAACAAGAAGCAGAAAGTACTCACTTATTTAGTTCCCTAAAACTTGTTTCCATGATGTCTCTGGTTGGTGGGAAGGTATCTTCTGTCCCCGCTGTCCTCCTCACACCAAGCAAGTCCAGTAGTCCTCTCTTTCCAATGTCCTACAGACAAATAAGAAAATAAGTCCAGGGATACTTACTTGTATAGGTTGATAGTAATTGACTTAAATATACACATCACTGGGCACTCTTAGGCCCAACTTATGGGGACTATGTGGCACATGCACTGCTACTATGTACATGTAGCACATTCACTACTGCACTGGTGAAAAAGGAACACACACATCAATAAAAGCAGGATTTAATTTAGTTACATATGTCAGTGAATAGACTGGTTTACTAACATATTCAAATTTGATGCATACTCTTTAAACAAAGGTTGTTCTTGACAACTGGAAGGCTTGCCCGAGATAGCAACAAGTAATGAACGCAGACTGGATTCCATGTATTGTAGTTCATTCATTAATTACATTGTTTAATAATGGAAAACTTCGTCACTAGGTCCCAAGGGAAAGAAACATTCATAAATTTGAATGTGTTAGTATTCAGTGATCTATTGATTTAGGGATTTTTTTCTTCAAATATACAAATGTGGGTTTTCCAAGTTAGAAATTATACAGTTAAATGCCCATCATCCCTTCTATTCCTCTAGTATAATCTTCCCTGGACCAATCTAAGGTAATCCCCACAACACATATTGTATGTATCTCACAGGAACAGCTACATGTACTGGGTATGTGTACAAGTTTAACTTTGCACACATTCATGTGTAAGTGATCAAGGGGGTCAAACAGCATACCGAATCTTGAAATTTTAGCTTCTGTAAAAGATTCCAACTTCAAACTGAGAATCCATTGAAAATTATATTATAACCTGGACATTTCTGATCTAATGCTATACATTTATTACACATTGATCACAGTTTGCTAATCATGCTCTTCTACATGTAGATACATTTATCTGCATATGCAATGTTTCTCATTCTAATCTTATCAATAAATCTAACTCAATAAAAATAATACACACAGCATGCATAAGATTGCACTGTTTTATATTCATACAACACCAGTACTTAAGCCCATTGAAACCAATATTCGGAATAATTTCCTTACCCTAAACAACTGGCTAATCTTGTGTTTCTTCTCGTCATCCTCCAACCCTTCCCATGATCCTCTGATTCCCATCATGTGACATGTCACATTGTCCAGCACCATTTTTCTGCACCAAAAAGAGAACAGAGGGTCATTTCCTGTAACCATCTTAAATACAAGATCAACGACATGTCGATGCTGTCGCTGGACTTGTCCGCTAAGTGTTTCACAAAACCGTCTTTGCCAAGACAAGCAACAACTTCCCTGACAAGAGACTTGTTGCGACTCCAAACCTGTCATATCTTATTGGAATGCCATTTCAAGTCAACTTTAAGTTAGTCTACAGGCAGGTGAGGCAGCTAAAAATGAAAATTGAAATATATTTAAAAACTTTTTTCTTTATCTTCGAGCTCTCATTTTATTTACAGTTCTTATTGGTGTTAATATAAAAGCATTATACAAGCATACAAATTGTTGTTATAACTTTTAAATACCTTAACGAGTAAATAAGATAAATACTATTAGTCCATCCATTGGTCTACCATCATTGTCATCATCAACATCATCATCATCATCGCCATTTTCATAATCATCACAATCATCACCATCATCGTCTTCATCATCACCATCATCATCATCACCACATCATCGCCACCGCCATGATCATCTTCACCATCATCACCATCATCACCATCATCATCATCATTGACATCATCATCGACATCACCATCACCATCACCATAATCACAACCAAAACCACCATCATCATCATCATCATCACTTTCATCATTATGAGCAACAGCAGATAGGCACAATAAAACGACAATAGAAAGAAGAAACTTGAAAAATTCCACACCTTTTATCAATGCCATCCCCTTCATCCAGATGTTCATACATTATCAGATCCATAGCATAACATACTCTGTAAGAAAATAAAACAACAAATATTAGGATAAGGTGTGAAACAAAGCTTGTAATATAACATGGTCTCTTGGTGATATTCTGCATACTACTTCCATCAAATGCAGTCTGTGTAACAACCAGCCTACTAACCATGTACATGTACATAAGGCCTAAAATAAAAACTTGTTGTATTGCCCTTTGCGACCGACCCCAAAATCTGAAAATCTACGGTCAGCATTTTAAAAAAGTTTTTTTTTTTTTACCGTTTTTTAATTTTTTTTAAATTAATGAATAAAAAAATATGTATTTTGTTTGTTTAAATGGGATATAAAGGCATAAAATCAAATTATTCCCAAATTGTCACTCGTCTTCTGCCCTAGTTTCAAAATCCTACTAGCGTAAACATGCAAGTAGACCCCGGCCTCGTGTACGTGTTTATACCATGCACTGCACCAGCTAGAAGGGAGATTTGGGCGACGGTCGCTGTTCAGAGTTTTCTACGAAAAGGCTCACAACACTTTTATATTCATGACACATTTTGAAGGCACTAAAACACATTGACAATTTACGTAAAGACGAGATGAAAGGACATATAAATCGAGACAAATTTAAATTTTTCATCAATTTGGAATCCGTTGATATATTGCCTGACAGTCTCAAATCGAGCTCTCAATTGGTGGTCATTCAGTGCTGTCCGCCCGTGAATTAAATGCGCGCATGCGCAGTGTTGAAAACCAACCTCGTCAGCTGGGAAGCAGAGTGTTGTCTCAACACAACATTGCAAACCATGGATTATTATGAGGTGAACAGATATGAATGGAATGATGACGCTGAAACACATGTATTTAAAGCATTAACAAGTGAAACGCTCTCGGCGGTCTCGCCTGCATTACGCAATTCAGCATTACGCAATTCGATATGATGAAAAATTGAGGTTGGGACATTATTTTTATAGGCAGGGTGGCCCATTTGCAGACCCCCGAAAATGAAATCCTCTGAATATAATAAGCATTTTGAAGTGAATATTGATTATGAATCATCAGAATAATTATTTACTGTATCATAAGAATACAATATAATGAGATTTAGTGTATGGGTAAGACTGTAAATGTTTCAATGCTTGTCAGTAATTTACAAATAAAGTTATCTAATAAACTTTTTAAGAAAAGAGGATTTTTCAGCATTTTGTGTAAAAACAATTGGAAGGTAAAGCCCATCTACATCACATCACGTCTCATTAGCATAATGAGAACATTATTATGAGATATACTCCAATATATATTATCGAAACATCAATATTGTCACCTAGCTGTAACTGATCATGTACATACTAGGCCTGGGATCGAATACTAAAATTACTATTAGAATATTCATGGGAAAGTACTCGAATGTTTTGAATATTTACTTTCATGAAATATGAACAAATAACAACAATTTATTTATTAATTCTCATATTAAATTTTGAGAACATAATCCAAGTCTACTGATCTAAAATGACCTTTGACCTTGACTTTGTGTTTCATGGAATTTGAACAAACACTTGAAATTATGCTAAAATTTCAAAATCTTGATGTTGATGCCACAACAAAGTCTAAGTTTCCAGACCTGAAATGACATTTGACCTTTACTTTGTCACCTAAAAGACTAATAACATGATTGGTGATACTTGATAACCCTTATGTTCAAGTTTCATGGAATAGGAATGTATACTTTCAAAATTATGATAACAATTTTAAAAATCTTAGCCTGATGCCACAACATAGTTAAGTTTGTTGACCTGAAATGACCTTTGACCTTGACCTAGTGGGCTGAAATTCTACTCACATGATTGGGGATACTTGATAACCCTTTAGTCTAAGTTTCATTGAATAAGAACTTATACTTTCAAAATTATATTACAAATTCAAAAACTTAACCTCAGGTTAAGTTTTTGATGATGATGCCACAACATAGTCTAAGTTTGTTGACCTGAAATGACCTTTGACCTTGACTTTGTGACCTGAAATTTTCCTCACATGATTGGGGATACTTGATAACCCTTTAGTCCAAGTTTCATTTAATAGGACCTTATACTTCCAAAATTATATTAACAATTCAAAAACTTAACCTTAGGTTAAGTTTTGATGTTGACGCCGCCGCCGCCACCACAAAAGCGGCACCTATGTCTCGCTTTTTGCTACGCAGGCGAGACAAAAACTGAGAAATATCAGCCAAAAGAGGACGTGGGAAAAAAACGAAAAACAAAACTTTCAAAACTGAAAATATCGCCCACAGAGGGCGACAAAAAAAGTTTAAAAAAATAAAACTTTTCCGACCGACCGACCCATGTTTTGGCACCTAAAGGGCAATACAACAAGTTTTTTTTTTAGGCCTAACATCAGTTTAGCGTGTGTAATTTTGTTCAACAGATGTGTATAAATCAGATTGTTATCATGTTCATCTGGGACCAATATAATTGATGGATGTTTTTGCTCTCTACATTGTTACTAAAAACAACCATCATATTCTCTATGAAGTCAATTTTAGGACGATCCCATTCTCTACTCTGCCTTAACCTCCAACTCAACCTAAATCCTGAAATGGTCGCTTCTTATCCAAAAATAACTAGATGGATGGATCTGATGCCTCCGCCATAGAGCGATTTTACAAACCAAAACAGAAGCAATTTTTAAAATACAAGTTTGATTGTAATTCATTAACAGGTTCACAGAATATTGTAATTACAAGCTATTTCATATACATGTATGACCCTTTGATCTTTGACCTCATGACCCTAAAATCTAATCAGTTCATTGGCTCTGCAAGATACATACATGTCCTGAGTTTGATAGTAATCCATCCGTCGGTTCTAATACTAATGCGTTCACAAGCTATTTTTGCATACAAAATGAGCCCCATGACCTTTGACCTTTGACCTCATGACCCTAAAATCTATTCAGTTCATTGGCTCTGCAAGATACATATATGTCTTGAGTTTGATGGTAATCTGTGTATCGATTCTAATGATAATGCAATTACAAGCTAATTTTGCATACATAATGAGCCCCATGACCTTTGACCTCCTGAGCCCAAAATCTAATCAGTTCATTGGCTCTGCAAGATACATACATGTCTTGAGTTTGATGGTAATCCGTCCATCGGTTCTAATGATAATGCGATCACAAGCTATTTTTGCATACATAATGAGCCCCATGACCTTTGACCTCATGACCTCGTGAGCCCAAAATCTAATCAGTTCATTGGCTCTGCAAGATACATACATGACCCAAGTTTGGCGGGAATCCATCAATCGGTTCTTGAGATAACGCGATCACGAGCGGGTCGTACAGACAGACGGACGAATGGACGGACAACCTGGCTACTTCGTTGCGGAGGCATAAAAATAATAAAAAACAATAGTGGGTTGTTGTACAGCGCTCATGTCTGTCAGACTTGACACTCCTGCTGTGTTTTACTTTAGGTATTAATACCACAGCTTTTTCACGGCTGCTATTATGGCGCTCTAACATTTCATGGAAGTAATTCCTGTCAGGTACCCATTCACTTCACCTGGGTAGAGTGGCAAATATAGATTAGTGTCTAGCCACAGGATATTAGTGCTGCGGCGGGCTCAAAACATGTACCATGTGATCCACTGTCCATTATAGTATCCACTAGACAGAGATAATAATATCATGATTGATGAGTCTAAGTCTTATGATTGATGAGTCTTACCCACAATACATCCATTTCTCTAAGATCTTTGCCAGGATACTGTAGAGAGGGATACATGGATAGAAGAAGCTACCTTCTGATGCTGGAGTCTGGTAAGTGTTTATTCCTACAGGGTGGTACATGAGACCGGTCTGGTCCTCATTAGATAACACCTTCTGTTTATGCAAGTCATTGATGGCCTGATAGAGGATGAAACAGGAAGGTTGAGTAAAATTAGGGGTAAGTGCCATCAGTTACAATTATTTAAAGGGAAATCTAACAGTACAGCAAATTGCTTAAAAAGAAGGCAAACAACAAAATTGGACAAACAACAAGAAAGAAATGATTTCTTGAAAGTTGTAATCATATGGAAATCAAGGAAATTTTGAATTGGCTGAATCGATAATGCCACTGTAATGTTGAGCTGGACAGCTCTCCCATGTGTTCCAACACACAAAATGACTAAAATCTCATCTTTTCAATATGTATTACTCAGGATGCACTTTCTTTTTTTGGAGGACCTATAATATGTTATCCATATTGTAGTCCTCCAAGGGAAAAGGCGCTTAGGAGAAAAAAAGAAATTAATATATTTTAGTATCTGACATACAGGGGAATTGACAATGAATACGCAATCCATTGACCAAATTGTCGATTTAAGATTCGCATAGAGCTAGTGACCTCATATCTTCAACACTCACAACTTTCTTGCTATTTTGTCCTATCTATTTCAAAATTCCTGTTTTTCTTGTTTTTTTCTGCTTTCACACTAATAAAGTTAATACACAGGTTGGACTACCCTTGAATCCTTTTTCATTATGTAGTTAGCTTGTCCTCATTCGATAGCATATACTTTGTATTCCTTAGTAACCCATGATACAATAGTCACATAAAGAGTGAAAAAGGGTGATACTTATGTTAGTCTGATGAATACATGCAGTTTATATATGACAGTTGGCTTGACCCTCATCATATAAAAGTCACTTACCATCGCAACAGCAAGTTCTATTTCTGGCAAATCTGGGTGGCTTTTCAAAAATTCAGCCAAATCCTGCTCAAACAAGGACAATAAAGCAAACTGATTATGTTGTAGAAAGGTACATGTAAACTACATATTGCTATCCATGACAACTACAGGTAAAGTATAGACTAAAAGAACAGCTGATTTAGTCTCACAATCTTTAACTTCATTTACTGATTTGAAATGGCAATTTGGAATGGAAAATATGCCTTTTCATTTTCACTGTTTTCTTAAGAAGTCTGAATTTTTCAAGGCTACAAAACAGATTTCAGAATGAGTAAATACTATGATGCATGGGTGTAATTTCAGGTTACAAATACAACTACAAACTTGATTTGAAAACCTGAAGCATTTACAAGCTATGCAGGGTTAAGTAAGACACTAAAAACAACTTTGAACTGAAAATCATATTCACAACAGGAATACGAGCACAATATTATCATTGAAACCTGGACCACTAATTTTCAATTCTGGCTCTTTTTGAAGAGTCAGAATTTAAAGGAAAGAATTAAAAAGAATGTCTTTAATTTATGATAAAGCAAACAAAAGGCTTATCCAATCATTCATGTTAAACCTTTAATAACATTTTATTGTCTCTGTGGTTACTACAGGCTAACAGCATAATATCTATTTGTTTTGGATTAATTTCTCCACAACTTCTCTATAATTTACTTCAGTTTCCCAATTTTCAAACTTTTCATTTGACTGTATTTAGGCTACCTATTTTCAAACCCTTGTTTAAATACTCACAACACCCTTTTCAATACCTGATACCATTCTAATTATGAAGAAATGTCAAATCTTTTATTAACCCAGTATTCCATATTGCTGTAAATCTTAGTCATGTGATAAGTTGTTTCATTATCTTGATTTCGTAGGTGCGGGGGTGAATTCTGCCAATGACTACCGTTATTATCATTTACAACAACAACCACCATATTATTATTATATTATCATATTTTTTTCTTCTCTTCATGCATAACTGGTCATCAACTCAAAATGTTTAACTGGAAGCCATTTCTCAGTTTGCAACAAATAAACTCAGTACGCATTCAATGTGGATACTATTTCCCCATATAAACTCTTAAATGTATTTAGTTAAATCTTTGCATTAATTCATCTACAGTGCGTCCCAAAAAAAACTATACACTTTTGAAATGGCTGCTGAATAAAAAAATATATAATCCTGGGGGAAAAGTTTTATATGTATGGAAAGCTCATAAACTCAACTTTCATATGACACCAAAAAGTCCGAAAATAATTCATGCTTGGGTGAACACTGCTCACTTTTGTAAAGGGTATGAAAATTAGGTTGCGCAGGAATCAGCCTTCCAATTTGTGAGAGGTAACTCCTTTGGAGCTTACACAATTGAGGGTGATATGATACATTCATGATTTGCTGAGTGAATTTCATGGTTTATTAAACCAAACTTGTATGCATGAGTGAACAGGAATTGCATTGTTTATTGTAGCATTGTAACTTTCCTGGTAAACTCAGTGGTGAGTTCATGGGAGTCAGGATGGAGTGATGGTACATGTTGTAATTTCCATATTACAAACTGTTATTTTCTACATCTGTGACTTTGAATAAAAGCCTTCACCTCACATTTCAGTTATTGTAAGATTAGTTGAACATCTCATTGATTTACTTAATAACCAGATGGGGATTATGTAAATTGATTATTCAAATATGGTTTGTTGAAAAAAGGAATGTCACAGATGTTGGCTACTTATTATTCAGGTAAATGGGTAACCCTATGTAAAAAAATAACAGTTTGTAACATGGAAATTACAACATGTACCATCACTCCATCTTGACTCCCATGAACACACCACTGAGTCTACCAGGGAAAGTTACAATGCTACAATAAACAATGCAATTCCTGTTCACTCATGCATACAAGTTTGGTTTAATTAACCATGAAATTCACTCAGCAAATCATGAATGTATCATATCACCCTCAATTGTGTAAGCTGAGATAGCTCCAAAGGAGTTACCTCTCACAAATTGGAAGGCTGATTCCTGCGCAACCTAATTTTCATACCCTTTACAAAAGTGAGCAGTGTTCACCCAAGCATGAATTATTTTCGGACTTTTTGGTGTCATATGAAAGTTGAGTTTATGAGCTTTCCATACATATAAAACTTTTCCCCCAGGATTATATATTTTTTTATTCAGCAGCCATTTCAAAAGTGTATAGTTTTTTTTGGGACGCACTGTATATGTAATTTCGTCTACCACACTCATGTTATACCTTAATAATATTCACTTTCAAGTATACATGTATATTTTCAATATTTGTATGTTTTTATTATAGTACATCTTTATCAATTCATCAACTGGCTGCGATGAAAAGATACTAAAACCTTCAATTAAATTAAATTAAATTAAATTTTTTAATTTATATGATATTGAGTGTTATCAAAACACATTAGAATTGTGTTTCTGCATGGTACATTAAAAAAAAATCAAATCACCTCAAACTATAACTTTAATGTGTTCAAGTATATGAAATTTAACTTGAATCCCTCAAAATTACGAAAGTAGTTAACTCAATAATCTTTTGTATTAGACTGAATACTGTACTGACAGAAGACTTCTATACCACTTCAGAGTTTTGTTTGAAGGGGTGTTATGATGGAAAGCTTACAAAATTAGGAGCCTTAGTCATGTTGCTTTCTCCCAAAGGAACCACTGGGGCTCCCCAGTCGTCCTCAATGTTCTACAGAATACAATATGAAGAGAGAATAAATATGATAATCATTATCATCCTGAGACGGCTACAGCCAAGATGGGGTTCACTCTTTGATGTCACTTGCTCTTTTCAGTAAAGATCATTGATATGTTTTGTATCTCAAGATGAAGTTGTGGGGGCAGTGGCCCCTGTTTGGGCATTACAGCCTCCAGCAGATGATCTCAATTATATGTAATTTCACTTGAATCCCTCAAAATTACGAGAGTAATATACTAAATAATCTTCTTTTATTGGACCGAATACTGGACTGACAGAAGACTTCTATACAACATAAAAGTACCACTTCAAAACTTTGTTTGAAGGGGTATTATGATGGAAAGCTTACAAAATTAGGAGCCTTATTTAGGTTGCTTTCTCTCTCCATCCAAGTGGTAGGCCCCTCAAAATTACGAGAGTATATACTCAATAATCTTTTTGTATTGGACCAAATACTGGATTGATAGAAGACTTCTATACAACATAAAAGTACCACTTCAAAACTTTGTTTGAAGGGGTGTTATGATGGAAAGCTTACAAAATTAGGAGCCTTAGTCATGTTGCTTTTTCCCAAAGGAACCACTGGTGCTCCCCAGTCTTCCACAGTGTTCTACAGAAAATAATATGAAGAGAGAATAAAAATGATAATCATTATCATCATGGTGTTCACTTTTTGATGTCATTCGCTTTTTTCAGTGCAGATCATTTTATATGTCTTGTATCTCAAGACGAATATTGTGTGCAATTATAATAATGAAGTTGTGGGGGCAGTGGCCCTTGTGTGGGCCTTGCAGCCTCAAGCAGACGACATCTGACACAACTTTAGCTCTATAAAAATCATGAATAGCAAGTCAGGGTTCTGTGTTGAGCAGCAGTTTGGGCCTTGGTCTTAAGTTTTTGCCCAGAGATATTTTCAGCTCCCATTAGGAGCCTAAGCTTGTATAGGTGCCATCGAGCCGATCGTGTCTCTAGATCTTTCCTCATTGCCCAGGTTTCAGGATCATACAGAAGTACGTTTTTGACACAGGCTCTAAGAAGGATAGTAGTAAAATAATAAATGACAAATCCTGTTCTACTTGGCTCTGCTATCAGTATGCAATTTGTTTTTACTGTGTTATGTCAGATCAAGAGGTCCACAATATTTCAGAATACTAATACATACCTCTCCATCCCTAGACATAATTTTTGGCTCTTCTTCTGCTTCAGATTTCTCTCTTGATGTGGTTACTACCTCACGATAGTCTAATGTTGGCAGTTCGGGCCAATCCTATTCAAATGAAAAGGTTCAATGAAATTGAAGTTCATTTCTATATTTCAAAAATATATGATAATAAAGAAAAGCAAATAATAATAATAATAATCTTTTAAAGTCCACTCCAAATTTTATTAAACTGAAAATGGAAATTCTTTGTGCCCAATTGATCATGAGCCCGGCAGCCACTGAGCAGCGCCAGATCGACATTGCTCTATCCACTTATTGTTGAACGCCAAACAAGGTAGCAGCGACTCCCATCTTTTAACGTCTTTTGGTATGACGCGGCCGGGGTTCGAACCCACGACCTCCCGGTTGTGAGGCGGACGCTCTACTGACTGAGCCAACACACCGGTACATCTTTTACCCAAGGAAATTCATGGAGTATAAAATGCAATAAATATTTTCAAAATAAGGAATTACAAGGATCACACCCTTTATAAGTATGGCCTTCAGTAGACATGAGAATAGAAGATTATTCAAGTCATAGATGTGAACAAAATTACATTCATTGCTTTTTTTAATACAATTTCTTGTCAACTTGCATGAAAATCATCATGTAGGATTTTTTTCTTCTTTTTAAGTAATGCAATATTTGTGTTACTTTTGTTGCAGTTGTCTTTTTGTCAGTCTTTTAAAGCAATAAACTTTTTTTTTTAATACATAAAAAAGAACTAATATTTCCATGCACTTACCTCACTTTTGACGAGATATTGATCTGGGTTAGGCCGTGGTGTCACTCCTCCTACATACCCTCCTCTCCTGTTTCTGGAGGTGAAACCTTTTTTGTGTTTTTCCTTGATTTCAGAATAGAAACAAGATACAATGAATAAATTCAAAGTGACAACAAAGTAGACCTGCTGCTTCAAGACCTGTCTGGTAATGGAGGATTAATCCCTAATTGAATAAAAAAGGCCAACAGGCATGAACAAAAATGATTCCATACTAAATGACATTCTAGAGATCATTCAATATCAAGAATTTTCTATGACTTACATGTACTTTACTTGTTGGCTCACAAACTACTTCCCAGTCATCAATAATCTGCAGGATTACAAATAAAACATTGATAAACAAAGTGCAAAGATACTTAAATAAGTAGTTAGGATCAAAAGAAAAGTATGTGTATATATATATATATATATATATATATATATATATATATATATATATATACAAAATACACAAATGTATATATCAAAGTTTCTAGCCAAAACTTTTCAAGAAAAAAAGGAGGGTTCTGATAAATTCAAATTTTCACTAATTCACTGCAAAATGAAAGTCCACAGATCTTGTCAATCCAAATAATTCATTCAAACTATATCCAAGGAATTATGATGGAATACTCTGTGTAAGTACAGGGGTACAAAGCTTTTTAAATATTTCACGAGGACAGTTCTGTTGGTTAAAACCTGTAGCCAATTCTCCCAAAACTATGTTTGCACTGTGTTAATGGTTTATCCCATTTACCCCATTTTACACCAAGCTGGTATGAAATAATCAATTACTTAACTTTGCAGATGTTCTTCCACCTTTAATCTTCACTCCTTTGTGCCTTCCATGGTTCATCTTTTCAAGCAAATGTTCAGTGGCCTACCAAAATCTCTTGCTCTACTGAGTTCACACAGATCTTTTAATGGTAACAGGTAGCTTTACTTCCGATATAAGGCAACTTATCAAAAATAAGACCTCTTGTTGATGCACAGACTGCAGAAAGAGAGTTAACCAGGGCATCGTTTCATGAAACCGTCATAAGTACAAGTTCACCGACATCCAATTAAAACACGTGTTAAACTTAATACCGGTACACGCATTTCAATGGGATGTCGGTGAACTTGTACTTATGACGGTTTCGTGAGACGCTGCCCTGTTGACTACTGAATTTTCTCATTTCTATATGCTTAGTACATGAGCTATGTACATGGTTCACATAAGCAATGGGTTCACTGAGCAATTACTCACTCTTGCAGAAGAATTAGATATTAGGATCCAGATCACTATTAAACCAACTCCACAAGGGACACGGTAAGTCAACTTTTTAAGGCTGCTGAAGCAAGTTCATTGTAGTACTAGTCACATTGTCATGTTACAACATATTTCTAGTGTGTGGAGTGATGAGTGCTCTTTGAGTTTGATATGAAAAAAACAAAACAACAAGTTGTAGTATTGAAGACTGAACTAGTCATACCTACAAGATGTATAAGATGCTATTTTTTAGTTTGAAAGATAATAAAAAACGAGATGTCAGAGCAGTCATCTTCTTGAGGTTCCACTTTCAAATAAATAATCAGACCCCCTATGAGATAACATAACATTTGTGAAAAGCAAAATCAACTCACTTCAGTCTTCCTGCATCTAATTCTTAAAAAGGAGCCTGATGTACTTGTACATCACTGAGTGATCTTCCAAGTTGTGCCAGTAAACAAAATTAATCATTTTTATGAAAAAGAAACTATCATTTATTTATCACTCAGATCCTTACGACAGAAATAACAGTCTGGTATAGAGAATTCTTTAATAAAAACTGACATTTGACATTTGTCCCCATACACAGATGGTAACCCTTGCTGCACGCACAACCAGGGGTGGTTAACTATCTGATTTTCACCAGAATTCAGCAACAAGTTTTCCCTCGGTTTTTCTTTATCTAGACAGTAGACTTAACAATAACAGTTTGATTTAAAAATTGATGATTGGAAAGAAAATAGATCTCATTTTCATATAGTGATATACTATGAAGTATATGAACAAAATAACTTTGAAAATCATTGTAAAACATCAAAATATAAGGACTTACTTTCAGCTAATCTTTCCGTTTTCTTGAAGCTACTACACGCTATGAGATCAGCAATAACACAGAAAACTGTATTGAGCAACCTCCCCTCACTAACCCGTACAATGTACTTCTGTCTCTGAATAGAAATAGAGTAGAGGCAGTCAGTGCAGTGGAGCCAATTTAGTCTCACTCTCAGCTCACTGGAACAACTTTCGATATCAGACTCAGACTCAGAGACTGAACTTCTGAAGCTTTACTTTAATATATATAGTAATTACTATATATCCTATGCTACATTACAGAGAACATGCTCAGATGGTGCAATGTCAAACTCAGTCCAATTCATACATTCATCTACACGAATCGAGAAGGTTCTATGCCACATGAAAAACCAAATGAATGACTCAATGAGTGCCAGGCGTCGAGCTGAGCAAGTGGCCTTGGCCGCGGCCCGATCGTACCGGAGTTCACAGGAACACGCACGCCGACATCCAGGGGCGAAAAAAGCCGCTCCCAGTACTAGTACGTAGGCAGTGCATGTAGTAGTACGGAAGCAGACAACACTCAGCCTCAGTTAGCTTAGGCTTAGAAGTTAGACAGAGGCAGCCATAAATTGATTTTAAAATCTCACCTTTAATTACTTGATAATCATGAGGGTGATTCACAACAGCTTCCATCCCCAGCTATAATGAGTGTAGAACAGGAGGAACAATCTAGAAATGTAAAACTAAGAGCGTGATGAAATAGTTTGCAAACCGAGTGGTGCAGGGTGTTGCAATCCGCATATTTACGTTTAGTCGTATTTCAGACGGTCGTGATTACAGGTGATAGTCTACAAAATTATAATTAAGTTTTTTAAGATAAACAATAGATTCTTTATAATTGATCCAAGCTTACATTAAATTGAATCATATTGTGTCATACCAAGTTTTTGTGAAATTATTTCCCTAGTCTGGACCCTGCATCATGAATTGATCAGGCTTGCCTTAATTGTACCTGAAATGGAGGCAATTTAGTTGTTGCTGTTTGATTGGGCGGG
The DNA here is from genome assembly GCA_037976565.1 of Mesocentrotus franciscanus. Lineage (NCBI taxonomy): Eukaryota > Metazoa > Echinodermata > Echinoidea > Camarodonta > Strongylocentrotidae > Mesocentrotus > Mesocentrotus franciscanus. The sequence goes on from CP137673.1 coordinate 17,155,170, forward strand.
GGGGGGGGCGTCTTTTTTCCCGTAACGTAGCCATCCTGCGCTGCATATTAATATTTGAATAATATTATGAATATTTTCGTTGGTACGGTGTGGTGGACGTGGAGATCAAAATAAAATATCGGCCAGATTCTGGACTAGCTAAATCAGTATGTCGCAATTATGCTTAATTATGGACAAGTTACGACCTAGATAGTCATTCCTCATTCGTTTACGGTAAGCCTCCCGATTTTCTCGAGTTTTGCACTTGTGATTTTTGTATGAAATCTCATATTCAGTGATAAATTAGCGCATATCGCATCAGATTCTGCGTGCGTTCGTATCATGAATATTAATGACTTGCGCATGACGTATGGTGCCTATTGAGCCAATCAAATTCAGCGACAGGATGGCTACGTTACGGAAAAAAGACGCGGGCGGGGGGACCTATCCACACTGGGATGTAGCCCATTCCAAATTTACCAAAGTGTGGAATTACCAATTTAATGAATGTACAGATCGCATTTTACATGTACACCCACTAGAATATGTACACGTATTATACAAATTGTGTGTTGTGTATCCGTTAGGCATCAAGCGATCTACCAAATTTGGCATGTTTGGTTGACTACTACTGGTTTAGGAGGGGAGGAGTTAAAAAAAAAAACAGAACTAAGGGGTAAGGGGGTTTGTAATACACCTGTAAGCCATTCATATGACCTACGTATTTAACAAAGAAATAATGGATCTTATTCAGCTAAGAGTTAGATTGGCAATTGCATTACCACCCAAATCCCTTCACCAACATTTTATATGGGAAATGTGGCACTCTTCACCACTTAAGCCACAAGAATTTTTCACCAAGTGACTGCCCTGTACATTTTCTATTGGTATTTATTTCCCACCAACCAGAGGTAGCCCTCCCGGATGGCAGGGGGTACAAGGTGCCCCACCCCCACTTTTTCAAGTACCCCAAAAGTGCCCCTTTTTACATAGGAAAAGTGCCCCTTTAACTTTGTAAGAAGTGCCCCTTTTAAACATAGAAAAAGTGCCCTTTTTACTTTGAAAAATGCCCCTATTACTTTGTAAAAGTGCCCCTTCCCCTTTTCACCTCTGATAAGTGCCCTTTTTCACGTGCCCCTTTTCCTTCGACAAGTTCCCATTTCCCTTTGCAATAAGTGTCTATTTTCCATTCTCATAAGTGCCTCTTTTAATCTCTAGTAAGTGCCCCGTTTCACGTACGAGAAGTGCCCCTTTTCACTTTTGATAAGTGCCCCCTTCACCTCTGATAATTGCCCTTTTCAAATCTGAGAGGTGCCGCTTTTACTTTGACAAGTGCCCCTTTCCCTTTTAATAACTACCCCTTTTTAACTCAGATAAGCGCACCTTTTATTTTAACATTTGCCCCTTTTCCTTTCTAACAGTGCCCCTTTTCCTTATGATAAGAGCTCCAATTTAAAAAGAAAAGAGCTCCTTCCCTTCTCATAAATGCCCCTTTACCTATGAAAAGTGTACCTTTTCATTCTCATAAGTGCCCCTTTTCATCTATGGTAAATGACCCTTTTCCGGTACGAGAAGTTACTCCTTTTCACTTCAGATAAGTGCCCCCTTCACCTCCGATAATTGGCCCTATTCAAATCTGAGAGAAAAGCTTGTTTTACTTTGACAAGTGCCCCTTCCCCTCCTGATAATTGCTCTTTTCATCTTTGATGAGTGCCCCTTTTCACCTCTAATTACTGCCCCTTTTATGTTGATACGTGCCCCTTTTCCTTTCTAATAAATGCTCTTTTTCCTTCTTATAAGTGCTCCTTCCCCTTCTCATGATTACCCTTTTTGATCTCTGATAGGTGCCCCGTTAATTTTAACATGTGCTTCTTGTTATATTTAATGAAAGCCACTTCCCCCATCTCATAAAAGCCCCTTTCACCTCCGATAAATGCCCCTATTAAAATCTGATCGGTGCCCCTTTTCCTTTATTATAAGTGCCCCTTTTTCATTCTCATAAGCGCCCCTTTTCATATCTGGTCAGTGCCTCTTTTTCAGGTGCAATACGTGCCCCTTTTCACCTCTGATAATTTCCCTTTTAACAATGATACGTGCCCCTTTTCCTTTCTAATAAGGGACCTATCCCCTTTTCACCTCTTATAAATGCCCCTATTAAAATCTGATGGATGCCCATTTCCCATTCTCATCAGTGCCTTTTTTCATCCCTGGTGAGTGCCTCTTTTCACTGAGGTGTAAAAAGTGCCTCATTTTCACCTCTGATAATTACTCTTTGTACTTTAATTGACACGTGCTTCTTTTCTTTTCTAATAAGTGTCTTGTTCCTTTCGATAAGTGTCCCCCCTTTTCCTCTCATCATTAAACGTGCACCTAATTTAAAGCGACTAAGCTCTTTATAAGATGTAATTTTTCGCAATGCGACCTCACAAATCTTTAAAAGTTTCCTCGCTCGCTTCGCTCGCTCGCCAATGAATATTCAGACCATCACACCCAGCCGCTCAATATCTTGTGTATAAAGAGAAACAAATATTGAAATCATCTCTGATAATGTAATCACAATGTAGGGGTATATATACCAAAGTCTTACAAATAAAAAAAAATTGTATATGTTTTCGCTTTGTGATTTCCCTTTGTAGGTGCCCTTTTTTGTTGGTACCCCCCCCCCCCACTTTGGAAGTTGCTCGGCCGCCCCTGCCCCAACTAGTCACGGGATTAACTCTTCACCATAGTCCATAATGATAGTCACCGCCATGTACATCATCACCAAGTCACGAGAGCTCTTCACAGAGTCATCGTCATGTACATTTTCTTTTGGAAAAGTGGTATATACTCTTCACCAAGTCACAAGAACTCGATCGTCACCAAGTCAGCGTCATGTACATTTTCTATATGGATAATATTCATGTTTTTGTTCTGGCGACCCCACCACAAGCCTCGTGCTTTTAGGGAATTTCGCATCCTTCGTACACAACATTATAAATATATATTTCATGATAATTTATGTTTTGTTTTGTTTTTGTGAAGGAAATCAATGTTTATTGAAACTGAAACTGAAACTTCACCAAGTCACGGGCACTCGATCTGCACCAAGTCACCGTCATATAAATTGTGTACAGTTAAGGGAAACCTCAAAGCGAAAATATACAGTTTTCAGACATTGGTGTATACCCCTACAGTGTGATTAATACATTAGGAGTGATGATTTAAATATTTTATTATTTCTTTCTCTAAGATACTGCTTAAACATAATTTGCAGTTAGGTGACTAGTCTGAATATCCATGTGCGAGCGAGCGAGCAAGGTTGAGTTCTGGGAAGAGGTGAAAACTAATTTGTGAGCGTTATCATTGTATTATGCAAGTGTGAAAGAACATCAGATAAAAAATGTTCCCTGAAAAGCATGGCTCTTCAAATGCCTTAATATTCTAAATATGGCATGTAACATTATAACAATCGGGACGGATTTTTATGCCACATGTCCATGTAGTCCCATATACGTCTTTCTGTGTACAGTGCTTGTAACTTTACCAAGACTGGGCCAAATTTCTTATCATTTTGATGATTCCAGAACCTTGCAATACACACTAATACTTATATGCTAGATGATCAACCTTTTCTGATCGATTCCACAACGTTTCTTTCACAATGCAATCGCATATCCAGAACTCAACGTACTTTATCTTTAAGATTTGTGTGGTCGCATTGCGACCAATTAGTTCTTATAATGATGAGTGAAAAAACATTCCTGCATGGCCGGGTTCTAGGCACAATCTAGTCCAGAGTCTGGCCTATTTAATTTGATCTCCTCCTCACCAGCAATGCGACCTGCCCCACTTACTTGCTGCCAGTCGAAGATGGCGAAATCCTTGAATTAGAACTCGGGCTGGGCTGGTGGCGTCTTTTTTTAACGTAACCTAGCCATCCTACCGCTGCATTTGATTGGCTCAATAGGGACCTATACGTCATGCTGCTAGGCATGAATATTAATGATACGTACGCACACAGCAAAGCTATATGTTTACTTAAAATAAATGACATTGCGAGAAAATCGGGAGGCTAACCGTAAACGAATGACTACCTAGATGGTAACTTGTCCTCAATCATTGCGACATACGGGTTAGTCCAGAATCTGGCCTATTAAATTTTGATCTCCACCATATGCATCGCTAGGATGGCTAGGTTACGTTAAAAAAGACGCGGGCTGGCGAGCATAATTATGAGTTCGTTGATAACGCCATCTTCGGCGGCTTGAATCAATTAAGTGTGTAGGGAAATAAAGAACCGGCCAGATTCTGGACTATAGGCACAATCCCGTTATAAAAGACTAAAAACACCTTTATTCAGTTACACAACATTACGTCAACTATAAATGCGAGCGAGCGTAGTGAACGAGCTTTGGGGGAAATTCGAGAAAAGGCTGCTCTTAGTCGCTTTAAGTTAGGGACACATACTTATGGAGAAATTAAGGAAAAAGGGGCAATTATCAAAAGGGGAAAGGACACTTAAACTTAATTATGTAAAAATGTTATACCATCAGCGAAAAAAATCAACTTACGTTCATAATCTTTCTGAGGGCAATTTAAATACTCTAATGTCCCATAGAAATCGTTTTTGGATTACATAACACGTCATTATTGTCATGTTCACACATTTCAATCAATCAATCCGGGGGAAGGGGGACACGTCCCCCCACGATTTTTATCAAATGACCCCCATGTTTTGTCAGAAAAGAAGGGGGACCATCCATTTTTCCCCCCCTTTTTTTTTTTACTTAGCGCTCACACCCCCTCCCAACTGAGCGAAATATCGAAAATAGTGCTCCTTACCCCCCCCCCCGTTGCCGCCGGCTGGATCCGCCCCTGTGTAATTGTGCCCCCAATGCTCCGAAGCTCGGATTGACGCCCATGATTTCAATAGGTTACGCACAAGGCTATTGAAATTGCCTTAGGTTGATTTTTCGAACGTATAGTTGCTATCGTGTTCATTGTTCATTTGTTTTTATACTTAAAGGTAATGCAAAGCTTTGGGAAATTTTGAAATTGGATGGATAGTAATTCTTTAGATTTTTGATACATGTTTCAATTTAATTGTGTAAATTGATAAATTGCACATTGTAACGTACGTAACACACATTATTTACGGTAGACAAAAACCACCAACTGCGGAAAATGTTAGTTCAATGGCATTCATTTCAAGTTTCACCACATTATTACTAAGGGTTTGCTTTGAAAATCATATTTTTATATGAAAATTTGATATCAAAAGCGCTTCTTAGTAAGGGAATTTAAGCTTTGTAATATCTGATTTCCACTTGGTGCAATATTAAATTAAGATTCCGTATCCCTTTCATGTTATCTTCCGATCAAAATTACAAGCTCATATATTGTAGCCATAGCAAACTATATAAAGATTAACAATTCAATTCAATTTCCAACTGCTAAAACCAACGTGGCAAAATAACCATATAGGAAATTATTATCCGTTACCCTGTACTAATCGAGACATGCAATTCTTCACACTAAAATGAAATTAAGATAAGCTTCCAATTGTATTCATGATTTATGTTACAGTAATTAATTTGACATGCATAAGTGATATTTAAAGGCTGCAACGTCCAGAGATTTATTTAAACACCCGTTTTGAACTGATGTCTCCTAAAAGTTTTATACAAAATGATATGCAAATGACAATTAAATTATATTCAATGCCTGTTTATGGTTTGGTTTACGTCAAACTATGAGCTGACATAAAAATGACATAAAAATGCAATACGGAAATATGATAAATAAAAATCTGTCAAATGTCTCAATCTGTCTTCACAGTTTATTCATCTGTAACAACTGATTTGAAGACTCTGTTACATGAAGGTCATCATTATTCACCCATTTTCCCCCGTTTTCTAGCCCAAGGATGAAAAAAATAAATTAAATAGCCACGTAACTTACCGTCATTGAAACTTATTTATCATTGGATTCATTACAGAAGATTAAGATTTTCGTTATCAAAATATATTAAAGAATCATCTAAAACATTGCTAAACTTTATGGCTATAATTGTTTTAATAAATATGTGTATCAAGGGCTCCAGAATCTTAGAAACAGAATAAGAGAATCAATCTACCAATTTAGGCGTCATTTGTTGTTGTTGTAAATCTTGTGTTAAAGCCCCACTGTACTACTTGTAGCTACTTGCTCCCTCTATATAGAAAACAATGCCTAAGCGGTGCCCGTTGGTCCCCCATGATCCTCGTTTTCTTATGTTAATTGAGAGCTGAGTTGATGAGATAACCACGTGCCAGTGACCACGCTAATCCCTCTAATCCCTCCTGGCCAAACTAGTGCAGAGGGGATTTAAGTAAATAAATCTAGAAATTTAGTTGACATCTGAATTTCAAAAGTGAACAGAAAATCATGCATTTAATATTGTTTTTGACATAGTAAGCTTTGTCACTCAATCAAAATACTGTACTTTGATTGAGTGAAATTTGTGAAATTTACGTTACTATTGTAAAATTTACGTTACTATTGTGAAATTTACGTTACTACTTCATCTATGAATGATACTGGACTTTGGGTATAGATACAAATATCCTCTGTATTGATGAATCGTCTAATTTGAAAGTTTTACATGCTGGTAAACAGCCAAAGTTAGAATAAAGTTTACTACAAGACTGAGAAATGCTCATTTTTTAAAAACAAAAGATAGATGTGTCTTTATTGATTTACCAGATATGTTTTTCCTCGATTACAAACTCACGAGAGGTAAAAAAAAACATGAGCCTTTGTCAAAAGTTGGTTGCTAGGTCATTATAAGTTGTCCGTAGATGGTGTAAACTTTTTTCTAATTTTGAGAGGGTATTATTTATTAAATTAAAAAACGGAGACGTGATAACTTAGAGTTTCATGACGTTCATTACAGTTCTGTTGATTATCGGTTTTTATATTAACAAATATATATTTTAAGAAACTGTTGATTAGTCATATGATTACACTAGATAAGTGATATTGCAAAAATATAATAATACGGCCACATGCATTTCCATAGAGAAGGAAAGTGGAAACGTAGGTTACATTCGTAACATTCCATTAATCTCCTTTTAATCATCAATTTTTATTTTTTATTTCTTTCGGGTTTCGTTACTTTTAGAGGATGTTTTAAAAAGCCATAATGTATTTACAAATGAAATTTATTTGTGCTCTTCGTAACTGCATGACATTTTGTTTTGTTATAAAACTATGGTAACGTAAGGGTCAGGGAATCTTGCGACAAAAAAATATCAAGCTAGTGACCATTATTTTCAAAAGAAACCGGACAGCTTAGCACTTACTTGCGATGTTTTTGTTAATTAGATCAGTTGTGTCCATAAAACCAATTGAATTAAATAATTACGCACTATCATTTTTAAATAATCAGTCAAAATATTCGCATTTTGCTCTTGGTCTTTCTCGGTCTTACATCGTATATAATTATGGGTGTGTCACTAACATTTTATTGCTTTCGGATATTGCAATGATGGTCATACATTTTACGATGTGGTGATAATGGATTCATTATTTAAATTCGATATCCTTCAGATACCCTCCGCTGCACCCAGACATAATCTTTCTCAGTTCTCTCAGAGAGAGAGAGAGAGAGAGAGAGAAGGAAAAAAAGGGAAACAGGAAAGAGGATGGAAAGGTAAAGAAAGAAGAGGAAGAAGAAAAGAAAAGGGGAAAAAAGAAGGAGATCGAGGGGGCGAAAGGGCCTTGCCTCCCAGGCTATTGCCTCCCCAATCAAAAAAATAAGAGAGAAGGAAGGAAAGGGAAAGAAAAAAGGAAAAAAGAGGAAGAAGAAAAGAAAAGAAGGGGGATAACAGTTGCAATTTTCCCGCCAACAAGTTGTGGATCGGGGAGCAAAGGCCCCCCCGCCCCGCCAAAAAAAAAAAGAGAGGAAGGGAAAGGGAAAGAGGAGAGCTAAAAGGGAACAAAAAAAGAGGAAGAAGAAAATAAAAGGGTGAAAAGAAGGGGAGGTCGATAAGTTGCGATTAATTCCGCCAACAACGTGTGGATCCGGCGGGGCCGAAAGGCCCTTGCCTCCCCCTTCCCAGCAAATATAAAAGAGAGAGAAGGAAGGGAAGGAAAAGGGACAGAGGAGAGAAAGGGAAAGAAACAAACAAAAAAAAGAAGAAAGGAAGGGGAGATCAGTAATGTTGCGATTTTTCCCGCCAACAAGGTGTACTGATGGGGGCTTGGGCCCCAAAAAAAAAAAAATTCCAACGTGTTTTATTTCTTATTCGATACCGGTGATTTACAAATGTTGCTGAAATGACATAATTTTCCGAGATTTTTCCTCACTTTTTAGTAAATTATACTTATTTTTGTGCGTTTGTTGGAGAATGACAAATTCCTAAATTTACAGTCAGGCAAGAAATATGCTTATTTAGAGGCCTACATGTCAGGGCCCGCGGAACGGTGGGGCTCGGGGGCCTTGAGCCCCACCCCCACTTTTTTTGAAAAAGTATATTTAAGAGAAATAGAAAGAAAGAGAGAAAGAAAGAAAGTGTCACAAAATAATTAGGTATCAAAATAAGCGCCTAAAACCCCTGAGCTTCCGGGGGCTCTGCCCCCTGGATTCCACCAAGGGCCCTAAGGCGGGCCCCTGGATACTCATCTGACCTCATTAACTTGACCTTTGAGTTTCCGGGGGCTCTGCCCCCTGAACCCCACGACAATTAGTGACCTGCCAGTGCGTGTCACAAATAAGGTATCAAAATATGCTCATCTGACCGTAATTAAATGCCTAAAACCCCTGAACTTCCGGTGGTTATGCCCCCTAGATTCCACATAGGGCCCTAAGACGGTAATTCAATGCCTAATACCCTGAGCTTCTGGGGCTCCACCCCCTGGACCTAACGCCAATTAATGTCCTGCCAGTGTCACAAATAACTTGAGGTATCAAAATATGCTCATCTGACCGTAATTAAATGCCTAAAACCCCTGAGCTTCCGGGGGCTCTGCCCCTGGACCCCACATAGGGCCCTAGATGCTCATCTGAGGGTAATTTAATGCCTAAAACCCCTGAGCTTCTGGGGGCTAGCTCCGCCCCTAGATCCCACGCTAATAGTGTATTGTCACCGTAATAAGGTATCAAAATATGCTCATCTTACCGTAATTAAATGCCTAAAACCCCTGAACTTTCGCCTAAGGCGGGCCCCTGAATGTTTATCTGACCGTACGTTATAAAATGCCACAACTGACTGAAGTGGGGTGATGCGGTGATGCGATTTTTTGGCTGCCCCCGGCCCCCCCCCCATTAAAACGTTTTTGCTCATTACGCCACTGCTGGTCACCATGACGTACCAATATTTGGCTCGCATAATTTCAAATTTTGCCCCCCACTAAGAAATCCTGGATCCGCGCCTGTATGGAACCATATAGATCATGTGCATATTGCTCGACACAGTGGTCCAATTCCAAAAATAGAAATTACGTCATATTAATATTGTCCAGTATGATTATGCAAAATATTCACTAGTAAACATTAAAAAATTGTAACTTATTGTGTAAAAACATAAGCACACTTATTTGGGAAAACCATCAATGAAATTTCTATCAATTTTTACGTATAGATGACAATATGGTCATGTATTGCAAACCAAGTTACAAAGTCTGCACTGTCAAGATCAGGCGAGTCTGTCGCATAGGCAAAGCGTTAAGCTAGCCCGTCTCGGATGTGAACATATGGGACCACAATAATAACAATAACCTGCTGTAGTGCAGATTTACGTGCTATGCTAGGGTTGTTCTGTATTAAATCTCATGAAATTGGAACGAAAAGCATAGAGTCACAGCCATGTCGTTCATGCGACAAAACCCATTTACCTCGCCCGTTGGTCAGAGAATAGGTAAGTCTGCTTTTTTAAAAACTTTCAAATAGATCTAGATCTACAAAATAATCTTAATTCTTATTCATTTTCAGACTCGTCATCACTCAGAGTCAGAGTCAGAGTCAGACTCAGAGTCAGAGAATCAGACTCGACTCGGACTCGGCCTCGGAGTCGTATCGTAGCCTACTCGAGAGTCGAATCAAACTGAAAGATCTAGAGTCTAACATTAGCTATTAATGTCAACGTTCAATTCTAGTCTATGTTAGACTAGAATTAGACATTGGCATAGATCTAGATCTAGACTTCTACTAGTCTAGGTCAGATCTAGAATAGATCTACTAGTAGTAGTACGTATAGACAGAAATAACCGTCTGGTATGGGTCATTCTTTAATAAAACTGACATTTGTTGACATTCCCCAGACACATAGAGCCGGTCAGAGGAGCCAGATGCAATCTCAGCGTACAACCATCGATATCAGAGACTGAAGCTTTCGGTAGACTATAGACTAGTACGTAGTACTATAATTATAAACAGGATGAATGATATTGATAATCTTTTTATTATAAATACAAGAAGGACAACATGACAGTTTTTAAGACTAGGGACGTAGATCTAGGGTGTACTACTACTACTAGTAGTAGTACCGTAGTAGTAGTAGGCTACTAGAGTACTACTACTAGACCGAAAGCTTCAGTCTCTGATATCGACGGTTGTTCTGCTGAGATTGCATCTGGCTCCTCTAACGTCGCCTCTATGTGTCTGGGGAATGTCAACAAATGTCAGTTTTATTAAAGAATGACCCATACCAGACGGTTATTTCTGTCTACTAGAGTACTAGACTACTAGTATTACTTACTTGGTATGTTTATTTCCAAATTCCAATTTCCTTTTTGCTGCCAAAACTGTATGATGGGTGTTGTGTGCAGATGATTAAAATTATAGCCAACACTTTTGCCTTTGGGTTTTTTAACGAAATGTAGACCTACAAATGTAGGCTAGACTATGCATCAAATAATACAAACTATCTTCTACATTTTTGCTTTATATTATTTTCTAACAATATTTTAACATAAGATTTCTGAAATATTGCACATCAGCTTCTTCAAATCTACCGTTTTAAATCAACTGTCTGGATACACGTCCTGTCCGGAAACACAATGCCAGGGTATAGTCTAAACATGAACTTTAATAGTGCCAGGGCCAGGGCATGCAGGGGCACAGGACCCTGCATTGTCCAGGACTAGGGTTCTTACAATTTAATATGGGGTGACCAAAGTTTGCGGCCATTAACAAAAAAAAATTAGAAATGTGATATTCGATCCATGATTTCTCATATTAATATATACAAATTTATTTAAATTAATTGAAACCAAATGACTACAAATGGGTGCAACTGGAAACAAACATGGTCTACAGCAACTGCAAATGACAATGTAATCCCAGAAATGCATGTTTCTTTTTGTATTTGATTATCCATAACTTGTCAAATTTAAGCCCTTTTTTGTAGGCACATTTTTTTCTTGCAATAATTATCATTACAATCCAAAATTGCGACTTGCATGTTCTGCCACTACATTTCAACCGATTTTTGACATTTAAAGGGTTGATAATAGCATTAAACATGGACTACAAACAACTTCAAGTGAGAGAATAATCCAAGATATGAGTGATTTTATGTATTATAGTGCTGAAAATTGTCAAACCCTGGCAATTTTTTGAGGCAGATGTTCAAAAGAATTCCATCAGATTTTCTTCCCGATTTTCCAATCCAATACCGATAGCGATTGGATCATCCGATCGAAGCTCTAACTTAAACTAACAGCATTCATGTGATCCTTCATCATGTCCAATATCCCTTTAGGAGATCAACAAATGATAAATTGCTCTGTGTAATGTGTATATACTGTAGTTTCATGAAGGAGTTATTAAGCAAGTAACTTGTAGGTTTACTGTAGACTATAATACATGTAGTACATGTTTGTTGTTTGATACTTCATTCTGCCACTGTCTTCAAGAACGGAAAATGAATTGCTAAGTGGTATTCCCCTGTACATATGCAGTAGGATGATTAAGTCATACTGTGTTGACTATTATGCAGGACAAAGCTTTTGTTGAGAGTGCAGTTGCGTTTGATAGTTTCCTCTTGGGTTAAATTTTTGAATGGAGTATGTCCCTGGACAGTGTCAATGAAAGCAATGTAGCAAAAAGGATATATTCTAACAGAGAGCACAGACAAGACAGCAAAATGGAGATGAGAGACACAATGGGAGACAAAATTAGTAAGAGAGAAGTTTGGAAGAGAGAGATATGAGGAGAGTGAGAAAGATGTGAAGTTATTAAATATATAAGATGAATGAAAAAGAATTAATTCTTTTTTAAATTCTGATATGATCTGTTAACAGACCTTCGTTTTACCCAAGAGTATTATCATGGCTTCTTCACAACCAGCAAGTTAACTTAAAGTAGACATTCATTGATTTTAAATATTGATTTAATTTGTACCATTACATAAGGGAAGGTTAAATCGAACAAGGTTATCAAAATTTCCCGTTTGGAAACATTCAAAGTAACGATTATTATCAATTTTAAAATGGTAAAATACAGCCCCACTTTCGCACTTGAAGAGCTCTCCGAACCTGCCAGGATTTGTGACGTCACTTAAGGGACCAAATTAGTATAAGCAGACGATGTCCCATAACAATGCACACGTTTTTAGTGCTTGTCTCGTCGTCTCCTCTACACTTATTTCCCTTACTTCACCAGTGTTATTCTAATTGTTTGATCTGTTGCCTCACTCAACATTTCGGACATGTTTTTATTTTGATGAAAAATGCAGCGTTTGAAAAATAATAAAGGAATCAGATGTACATGTAGCTTCACTATGACATGTAACAAAGATACAATTGTACATTTATATGCATACTGTACATGCATTTCATCAAAATAAAAACATGTCCGAAATGTAGAGTAGAGAGACTTTTTAGACAAAACTCAAAAACCTCAAAGTTGCCAACCAACAATTTTTTTTTTTGGGGGGGGGCGGGGAGATGTACTCCACTGCCCCTTATGATGTTCATGTCATCATGATTGCTGTTAATCTGTTATCTATTCATTTTTTTCTCCTCATCATTCAGAGAGGGCGACCAACGAGAGCCAGGCTTCAGAAGACTGGGGTCTGATAATGGAGATTACTGATATCATCAATGAAACAGAGGAAGGGTAAGTGGATAACAACAAATGATCAATAGGGTAGTATCCTATTGGCTGAAAAGATGTCATGTGACAAAGAACATTTTTTTCATATGTGCTCAAGCGTGCAATATAGCAACCTCTTTTTGCATGGTAAAACGTGTACAATATTGAATAAGACTGCGCACCTCTCTTTCCTGTGCATACCCATTGTGTGCATAGACTAAGCTGTGCGCATCTGACGCGAAGGCAACCTGGGTAAAAGAGAGAGGGTCTGATTCTAAAGGATTCCACATTTATAGGCCTCAATTTTACCCTTGATTCTTATATATTTATAACAAATATTGCATGCATTTTGTTTTTCAACATACGGTAACCTACATTTACCTCCAAATTCAGAATACATGTACATGTACCTCTCATGCCATTATTTCAACCTTGGCCTGTGGACTCTATAAAAAAAATAGCATCATTGGGAAATTCTGAATTTGTTGGTTCATATATTTTGTTATATTGAATGCTGGGCATGCAATATTTGTATAATATTATTTATAAATTTGTTAATACAGGATTTCCAGTTTATTTTAACACTTTTTTCCCCGTTCAAATTCATCTTCGTGCACTTCAACTTGTCCTGGGAACCTTTGATCATGCAAATGTAAAAGTTAATTTAGTCATTTGATTTGTCCAATGGTCAATCAATTTCAACACTTGTCCATTAATTTTCGTCAGATTTCATTCGAATTCTCCTCATGTCAGAATGTAATTATCATTTCTTCTTTGTGCAATCAATTTCACGAGAATTCCATTTAAATTCGTCGCATAGATAACATGTTGAACTAAAAGTCTGATCTTCTAATAAAGGCAAGACTGACACTTTTTGTGATAAATTATGTACATGTATGTCTCCTTAAAATTTGAATGAGACAATATACACATGTATGCAACAGTAGATACACACTTTTAATTGGCAGGCGTACAGACTGTTTTTCTCTCATGAATCTCCATGAGAAAAAAAATAAAATGAAATGAAGGACACTTAAATGTACATGTAGTCGATTGTTCTTGAAAATAAAAATGAAACTATGAAAGTATGGATTTTTTTCCATAAGCCTTTTTGGAATTAAACACACACTTCTTCAAAGATTTCCCCCAAGAAACGTGTTTGAAGTCAAATATTTTTTGATAAAAGACAACATTTTTCTTTCCTCAATATTCCTCTTCAAACAAATTTGTTTTGAAAATCTTTGCAGTAGTGTGTCTTAAATGACATCCTCGTTCACATCATTATACAATGTAAGTGAAATTTTTCCATCATATATTTGGGGCTCCCAACACTTTAGAGGGGCTTTAAACATGGACCTACATGTACTATGCTTTAACACATATCCCCATTCCCCAGTGACAAATTTGAATGACGTTTTGACAAAATTGATTCAGGCAATTGTCCGTTGGCATTCTTTCACACATTATGGTGGTTTACTATGCCATATCTGAACAAGCTTTTAAAGGATTTCAACCTTTATAATGAGTTCATTGTTATAAAAGAAGAAATATAAGAGAAACAGAATGACGGAAGTTTGATGAAAGTTTGGCAAAAGTTTGAAGTAAATCAGACCAATAATAAGAGAGTTAATAGTGTTTAAAATATGAGATCACTAAATATATGTGAGTCTCAAATTGGCAATTTAGTCAGTTAATTGTGACATATAGTAGAGACAACTCTCCCATTTGTTGTGTACAAAGATATAGTTAATTTTTGTTTTTCTCCTAGGCGCTTTCTCCCGTGGGGCCTAAATCAAAATATATTATGAATAGCATATTATTACAGGTCTTCTTAAAAGGAAAGGCCCTCTTGGGGAATACATTTTGAAAAATTGACATTTTAGTCATTTTGTGTGTTGTAACGAATAGGAAAGTTGTCCATCTCTACATCCAGTGAATTACCGATTCAGCCAATATAAAATTCCCTTACACGTACGTACAAAGATGTATAGTGATTACAAGTTTACAACATTAAAAATGTATGTCTTTTTTGTCTGATTTTGTTCAAACTTTCACAAGTCTGCTTCTCTGAATTTTCTGCTTTAGTTTGGTAGTTTGCTATTAAGTCTAGATTTTCCCTTTAAACTTGCAAAGCCATTATACATATAGATTGTACCTGAGACTTTGACCTACTCATATTTGTATTTATAAGAATGTCAGTCTTCACTATTTGACATTGGAATGGGACCAAAGTCATACATGTATCCTGTTTAACTGTTGGAGTATCACTTTCGTCTAAAAAAAAAGAAGATTTTGAGAGGCAATTATCACAAGGTATTTTTATGATTTATTTTGTTCACTGGATGGCGTATGCTTTTTTAATGATAAATAAATTATGATTATTGATGTTATTATTATTATTATTATTTTTGATTGGGGGGGGGGAGGGGAGCAGTTGTTATGATGAGAAATACAGCATACACATACACATGTACATGTACATGTAGGCTACCATGTTGACTTTCTACTCTTGCTGTTAATTTTTGTTTTAATGGAATTTTAAACATATGCATATTGCTTGATTTATTATACTTTGTTTAATAAAACAGTTTTTAAACATCAGTTCATTAATCAAACTTGCACAACAACAGAGCCATAAAAGCACAGGACAAAGCCAAATTACTGGTAGATGCAGGGCATAAGGCAATGACATCTTGAACGAAAATACAGCATAAAGAATGAATTGTTATAGAAATTACCCTTTCTCCCCCACCTAGTCCAGTTTCTGCCCATTTTTAATTTTTATTCTTCTATCACACGCATCGATCCCACACACAGCCAGCGCGGTGTCTCCACCAGAGGAATGGCAAGGTTTACTGTCAACGTTGTATTATCAGCTGATTGGGCGCGCGACACGGAAATGGTACAGAGGCTAGACCCCCACCCCTTCATTGAGCTCGTATCCATAATCCAGCTGGTATAAAGATGAAGCCGCTAATAAAAGTGTTTTCATATTCATAAATCATATCATTGAATGAAGGAAAGAAGGGGTAGAGGATATACATGGAGAGAGAAAGAGAAAGAGAGAGAGAGAGAGAGAGAGAGAGAGAAGGAGAGGGAAGGGAGAGGAAGAATAGTCAAGACAATGATTGTTTATTCATCTTGCAATAATCTAATGACTTGTATTAGAAAATATGAATAGAAAAAATGGGTGGCCTTGTCATATCTATGGAAACCAAGATCTTAACGCGGAGTAATCGAAGTAATTATTTCCATTGAGTTGGAGCAATTATGATTTTTTTTCTCTCTTCCTTCCTACCTCTCTCTCTCTCCTTCCTTCCTCTCCCTCTATCTCTTTTCTTTCTTTTTCATAGTGCCACACCTACATTGATTTGTACATTTACACTGTATCTGTGTTGTATGCATTGTCCATCTTGTGTGATAATAGAATTGGAGAAATGGATCACTTGTACTGCAGAGGTGATTTGTAGGGGAAATTTATACATGTATCATCTTGAGATATTATCAGTTTTATTGATACTGTTGGGAGTGTTGGATCATATACCGGTAGCACCAGTGAATGGAAATTTTGCTGTTTTGCGTGTTCAAAGACAAAGAGAAGGCTTGTAATGTACAGTATTCCAGCAAGTTAATACATATTTGCTTACAATTTTATCTACAGTGTATATGTAACATTTTGTTGAAGGCGTGATGGGAAAGGCCCATCTAGGCCTACATTTCTCCATCATATATCTTCGTAAACGATTAATTATTCTCTACAGTGTATCGGATTCCATCAGATTTTTGACAATCTTGAACTGGATGATGTACATGGTCGTGTACATACAGGTGTACATGTATTTTTATGCTCCGCCAGGAAAGATGGTGCCGGAGATCTTATGTTTCGGGTTGTCTGTCCGTCCATCCATCAGTCCTGCATTTCATTACTGCCATATATATCTTGAGAACCATTGAACAGATTTCAATTAAATTTGGATAGAGTATGTATGAGCATGCAAGGATGAACCGAATAGTTACTGGATGGAAGAGGTCAAAGGTCAAGGTCAAGATCACAGTGTTGTAAAAAAAATTTTAATACCAGAAATAACTTGTTACCTCACTATTAAACTTGAAAATATTAAAGAAATTCAAACCAAACTGTGATATCATCATATTATGTATGAGCATGCAAGGATAAAGTGATTGGATTTTGGGGTGGAAGAGGTTATAGGTCAAAGGTCACAGACACAGGATCGTGAAAGTGTTAAAAATTACCAGAAAATATCCTGTTACCTCGATGATGTGAAAAGCAATGAAGCAATTCAAACAACTTCAATGAGGTATACATGTGTAAGCATGCCAGGATGAATTGTTTAGATATTGGATGGAAGAGGATAATTGTCACAGGGTCTTAAAAGTGTTCAATAATACCAGTAAATACCTTGTTACCACTGTAACTTGAAAAGCATTGAAGCAATTCAAATCAAACTTGAATGAAGTATGTGTGAGCATGCAAGGATGAACTATTTAAATATTGGGTGGAAGAGGTCAAAGTTCACCGGGTTCACAGTATCAGTTCACAATACCAGAAAATACTTTATTACTGTCAGTGACAATTATTTAAAACCACTATTTTCCTACATAAGAAATTAAATGAAAAGCATTTGGGTCCATGAGGTCAGATGGAAAAGGTCACATGATCATTGATCAATGAATTTGCATGTACATGTAGGCAGAGGCATATTTTAGAGATGCAGTCTTATTCATCTTGTTTCTTTTTTAATAAAGTATGTTTCTTCTTTATGTATTTCTTCTCACAGTGCCAAAGATGCTGTAAAAGCCCTAAAGAAGAGATTATTTGGGAATAAGAAGTGGAAAGAAGTTATCTTCAGTCTAACGGTAAGTAACCTCAAACAACAAACAATGTGTCTTTAATATCCTCTCACCGACGAAGTCGGAGGGGATATATAAATTATAAATGCTGCAATCCGTCCTTCCGTCCTTCCATTCGTAACAAATCTGGTTTCCGTTCGATAACTTTAGTAACTTTTGACAGCCCGATTTTAATGAAATTTGATATGAAGGTACATGGTATCAAAACACAGCCTAAGTTCGATTTTGGAGTATGTAAGTCAAAGGTCAAAGGTCATAGCTCATTAAATATGAAAAAATAGCTAATTATGTATCCGAAAATGTGGTTTCCGTTCCTTAACTTTAGTAATGTTTGATGGATTTTAATGAAATATGATGTGAAGGTACATGCTAACAAAATACAGCCTAAATTCGATTTCGAGTATGTAGGTTAAAGGTCATAGCTTATTAAATATGCGAAAATTCCTAATTACTGTATATACGTACAGGTGTATGCGAAAATGTGGTTTTCATCCAATAACGTAAGTAATGTTGTTAAGTATGTACGTCAAAGTTCAGTGTGGACCTCTATTTATATTAAAGTATTTAATATATATTAATATGACCATTCAGCTCCTAGCATCCTTCATGAGCCTGGGGGGAGGGGGGGACAGACAGAGCAATTATTATAAATGGTTTAGATTGTGCTGCTTTAGAAACTGTTGATAAGCTTACAGCACATGCGTACATGTATGAGTTGCTCTTCCAATCCTGAAGTAGGCTTTACAAGTCTGTATCTCTAAAGTAATATAATCTCTATATTTCATATGGAGTGTGAGTCATATCTTTGCACTTCCTGCTGCTAGAGATGACATTTTGATAATCTCCTTAAATGTCTTTCAAGAAAGATTATTCATGTCAATGTGTGAGAGGCAAATATATAGATATATATATATGTTGCCACTAGGGCAATTGAATTTGGTGTTTGGCCTGGTCTTTTAAATCATAAGCAAGTTTAATTGATTTGTTTTTAGCATTCTTCATGACATTAATTTCCAGATAAATTACTTTTAATGGCCAATTGGCCATGAATTATGATTACATTTACTTCCTCGCCAGATTAAAAATGACATACATGTAGCGATGAAATTCAGACACATATATCTGCTCCAAGGCACTATTATAGTAGGTTAAAACTTAGTGGCAAGTAAGGTATTCAGGTTTTGTCTCTAGAGAACTATACTTAGGCTATACTGTTAAACATGTGTGAATTCTTTACCTGTGTGTTCATAATCTTATCAGTTCTTTGTGTCAAAGTTTTGTGAAAGTGTCTAATGCCTGGATTACATTTGCCCGGCGCTGTACGATAAATAAGTCTACGATTTTTCGTGGGATTTTAGGGGCATCGTAGGAGGCTAGGGGCTACGATGTTTGTGTTTACATTATCTACGAGCATCGTGCCATTTCTTGTATTGGCCCTCGGGGCAGGCCGGGGCAAATCCGTACAGAGGCTGATCGGAAATCGTGCAATTTCAATGCAGTAGCCGTGCAGTCTCCGCAACCTCCGCACGGAAATCGTACGAAGCCCGTGCAGGTTCCATGCAAAGGTTGCGCGGAGAAGGCGAGGTGACCGTGCAGCCGCTGTGCCGTTTTTAAGCGTTGTTTAGGGGGCCTCCATGTTCCCCGAAAAATTGTGCGTTTGCTGCACAATCAGCGCGAGTCCTCCGCGCGATGCCCGTGCGGGGATCGTGCAATGACACCTACGACATGTCTACGGACTACGGGCTTACGATTTTTCAAATTTGTATAACTTTCTGCAAAACAAAATCGTAGAGGCCGCGGAGCCCGTGAATCCGTACGAAAATCTCATGGCCGCCTCCGTGCGGCCTCTGTACGGAGGCCGCGCAGAAAAGGGGATACGGGCAGGATACGGGCTCCGTAGACTAATCGCAGGCCAAATGTAATCCAGGCATTAGTAATATTAGTAGTTCATTCACATGCACTTCGATCAAGAGATCAATGTCCTTTGGCAAGACAATAATCAACATTTGCCACTTTCAATCCAGGTGTAGTAAATGGATAACTGGTATGAAGATATTCCTTGAATGGTGTGAGAGCCAAGGGTAGCTTAGCCCAAGCTGGTTGCTGGTGTAATATGTGAGTGGCATGAGTATCTCATGCATTGTGGATATTAAATGTTATCTAAGAATCTGCTATTAGTTCTTCTTCTCTTCCTTTTCTTTGTTCTCCTTCTTCTTATCCTTCTCTTTCTCTTCGTCTTTCTCCCTCTCCTCTTTCTCCTTCCCCTTCCCCTCCCCTCTCCTACTCCTTCTTTATCTCATCATAATCATCATCTTTATCATCATTATTAGAAATAAGATCTTGTTTTTGAAAGATAGCATTTATTTAGCTGTCTGTGAAAAATTCTGTTCTTCCAGATTCTGGAAACATGTGTGAAGAACTGTCAGCATCGCTTCCACGTACCGGTCTGTAAGCAAGAGTTCTGCAAGGAATTGGTTAAAGTCATTCAACCCAACCTGAATCCACCAACTATTGTACAGGTAAGCAACGAAATTGTATTGATGAGGTCCTCTGACATACATTTATGCTCCGGTGAAAATTTCTCCAGGCCTTATTTCATTGAAGAATCAGGGTTAGGGAGGTATGCAAATGGGTTTTACATGTACATGTAGGTTAGGTTTAAGGTGACTTTGGGTTATGGATGAGGCAGTGTGGCCCAAACAGATCATTGTTTGGCTCTCATGACATTCATTACGCGTGTGGGTTCAAGTCCCGCGCTGACCAGACAAAAATGCAAAAATTATTGTCGCTGCGTTGTGTGTAAATGCACCCTCCCCTCTGTTTTCGATGCAGGCTCGGTTCAGGGGAAAACACTCCGTTCCTCGGACTAGAACGTTAAGTGGAGGCTTATATGTGTAGCAGAGTCACACCCTAAGCACGTTAATATGCTACACTTCTACCAAAGAGTAGGTTGTAAACTCGGTGTTTAGTGTGCCTGCATACACAACTGGTAATCTACATGTACATACAGATCTTCGTAATAGGCTGCATAGCCCTTTGAAGATTAACAGAAGAAGTATAGTGTCTGGTCCATTGTTGAAGTTAGGAATTCAGCTTGTGCAGGATATTGACTGCGGAGCATGGTGTCGCTGGAGCATGGTGTACAAAGTTACAAACCTTTAAAAAGGTTCTCATCATTGCTTCTACACAATGCTTTATTTGGGTTTGTTCAATAAAAACAGATTGCCTTAACTGCAACATATTTCATGTCCAATTTAAGAATAAAACCAAGCACCCCAAATAAAAATTTCAAGTCTTGGAAGTTCACTCAATATAACAATGTGACAAACGATAAAAACTTGGTAGAACCGAAGTAGGTCAATAATGTCTGTCAAAATACCTGATACATGAGTTTTCTGTATGATGCTTGCAGGAGAAGATTCTGGGTTTAATTCAGTCTTGGGCCGATGCCTTCAAGAACGACCCCAGCCTGCAAGGTGTGGTCAAGGTGTACGAGGAACTGAAGAGCAAGTCCATTGAATTCCCAGCAACGGACCTGGACGCACTGTCCCCCATCAGGACCCCACTGAGAGTCACACCAGAGGTAGACCCTGCTATGAATAGACCAGCTCCTACCAGACAGGTATTGACATTCAGATGTGGACTAATCTTTTCCTTACCCTACACCCATCCCCTCCAACCTCAATTCATATTAATGCCAGGCCAAACCAATTTGTCACATATGTTACCGGCCACATATATAAAGTTTTTATCATTTCTGATAGTCGTATAAAGTTAATAGCTCTACTAGAGCATGGATCATACCAAATATGAAGTGAAATAATATATTTGATGTCAGTTTACATGACTGTACAATCACATAACTTGACAATACTTTGTAAATCAAATAGTTACCTTAGACTTGCCCATCATTGTCAATTGGGTAGGGACTTTCTTTTTTATTTAAAGTGTACCAATCACCTGAAAAAATCTTTACCTGGTTATATATATATGTTAAGGAGTATGAAGGATATAAAGGATCCCATAAATCCTTTGCATGGAACCCAAGTCCGAGTTGGGTTCTGTAGGCACCCTATTCTTTGCAAGTGTGACGTCAGCTAGTCTACTCGACAAGTAATTTTTATGTTTACTGAGAGTGTATCTAAAACTGCAATATTTCTCTGTATTTATATAAGTAATATTTGAACCTCATATTCTGAATACAATATAGCAACATGGACATTATTTTTGGTGATTGCTACACTTTAATGATTGGGTTATCTTAGAGCGCATGAATATTTCTGTAAGGCCCATATACATTCTTAATCAAGTTTCTTTGATTTAATCAATAAATCAATGTACAATGAATGTGATAAGACTAATAACGATGATAATGATAACATAAACACAACAGCAATAACAACAACAACAACAACGTCAACAACAACAATAATAAATTAATAATAAGTACATGTAGTAGAAGTAGTAATAGTAGTTGTTGTTCTCATTCCATCTTTACTTCCTACCCCGACATCAATTTGATCCTATTCCCCAATATCCATTCTAATTTCAGCCAACACAGCCTATACCTGGACCTGGACCTGGACCTGGACCTGCCCAAGTACCCCCTCAGCAGCAGCAGCAGCAGCAGGGACCAGTGACCTTCTCAGCAGATCACATGACCAAGCTCAGGAGGGAACTAGACCTGGTCCTGGGTAATGTCAGGGTCATGTCCGAGATGCTGACCGAAATGCAACCAGGACAGGAGAATCCAGATGATCTGGACTTGCTCCAGGTTTGTATTTTAAAAAATGAGAATATTAATTAGGATAATAATTATGGACAAACATAGTATTATACAGTGCCTATAAAAAAAAGTACACACTTTGAAAATATTCTCCAAAATTATTATTTTTCACAATATCTGCATGATTTTGTTTCTTATGGATTTATGGATGAGGGTCTGTTCAATCCAATGGCACTATAAATATTGACAATATTTGACGCTTGAGTGAGCACTGGCTAAGTTCGAAACACCCGCGACAATTGGTTCGTACAAAAACCTTGAATCGGAACAAAGTGCATATCAGGCATCAATTGCAGTTTCTCTGTTAACTATCAATAAATGATATGAACCATCAGTTGATCTTTGACCTTACATCTGCTTTCATCCACACCTATCCTCTCCAGACACAAATACACACCACACTAGCGCAGGCATGCTCATGCACATAACTTTGCAGATTATTGTCTTTTCTGCACTGAATTTACATTTTCGTCATTAGCATTTTGACAGAATGCAATGTAGAACAGAAGATGTACAGAAATTGTTCAATTATCACAAAAGATAGATAAAACAAATATTACAAATAATTCAAACATGTAATTTAATTCCTTTGTTTGTCGCATCTCTTCTGTCTAATTTTCATGATACATTGCTGTGTAATGCAGTGTAATGTATGTTAATATCTTTCACATCCATGTTTAATTCAAGAAAACAAAGCATTACCTTAAATCACCATACAAACCCTTATTTTGGGGGTTTTGTGACTTTTAAGATGAAATAGAAATTAGAGAAGAAAACATAAATATTAGGATCTCTTGCTGTCCATTCATTCAATCATTCCAACACTATCCAGACAAAAATGGGAACTGATGCAGATGATCTGTGCTGGAAAGACATCACCTACAATGATGGAGGTGGTGGTGATGAGGAAGAACTCGGTTAAACCTGTTATGGGGGTCCAAAAACAAGCTTCTCAGTTACATTTACAGAACCCTTGTCTTGGAAAGATACCGCCCCTCTCCTTCATTTATCCTGGATACTAGTGTAGCTATTGTAGCTTTTCCTTGAAGGGCCAGGAAGAACTGTTAAACTTGTTAAACTTATGGGGGTACAAAAAAGCTGCCCAGTTACATGTACCGAACCCCAAACTTGGGAAGATGCTGCCGCTCTCCTTTATCAATCTCGGATACACCACTGAGGGTATATACAGCTAGGTATAGGCTTAGAGGGACTTGGTAACATTTTTCAGATGAGAGAAAATGGTGCTAAGGTAGTGACTTCAATGCTAGATGTACAATTTAAGATAATCTGAAAGTTTGAGTGAAAACAGACCATTATTAATAATAACAATTGGGAAAACTGATCTGATCGAGTCCCTAATTCTCCCAACTATATTATTACAATTTAATTACATTTTAGGTGAATGTAAATCGTCATAAAGCAATGAATGGCTCTATATACCATTCCAGACATTTAAGTGTTGAAAGATTTTTAAAAGCCTGTCTTATGTCTTCTTTTCTTGGAAAAACGGTTGGGAAAATTCAAAAATTGTTGGGAGAATTGACTGTTAGAGGGTGTCGCACAGTGACGCCTTCATTGAAAACCATAAACATCTTTGTGATTTGAGAATTTTTTCAGGAATTTTTGCATGTTAGAGGGTTAGTACAGTAGAAGGAATATAATAAGTAACATTTCATACAAAAATCATGCAGTTTTTTTCATCAACCTTCAACAATGTTACCGAGTCACTTTAAAGATCAAGTGATTGTTCAAATAAATTATCAATATTTAACAGAGCACATGCAATAATTGCCGGATTCGATTTTGATCCAATCAAAGGCTGAAACTTTTTTGCGCAAACCAATTTTAATGAGTTTTCTACTTGATTTTTTTTCTACTAAGTTAGCCAGCGCTCACTCAAGCATTAAATATTATCAATACTTTTAGTGCCATCTGATTGAAAAAATATGCAGATATCATTATAATTTTGGAGGATATTTTCAAAGTGTGTACTTCTATAAAAAATAGGCACTGTATAGGTACACTGGAGCTTGCATGTGCATGTGTGAACGCACCGTTATTTTCTAATATCACTCGGGTAAAACAATCAATTTTTCAATGAATTATATGAAATTGGGTTCAAACAGACGTGTATTTAACAGATATATTTATGTTTAGGAACTGACCTTTAGCTTCACCATCTGAAAAACTTGGGTCGGTCAGAGTCAATTTGCAGGTAAAGACAGACATTAATTATCAATCAGTCAATCATCAATCAGTCAGTCACTTAATCAGTCATCAATCTGTCTGTCAAGTCAGTCAGTCAATCAGTCAATCGATCGGTCACCAATCAGTCATCAGTCAATGACAATCAATCTGTCAGTCAAGTCAGCAGTCAATCAATCGATCATCAGACAGTCGGTCTGTTCTTTAGTCAATCAATCATCAATCAGTCATTCAATCAATTATCAATCAGTCAATCAATCAATTATCAATCAGACAGTCAACCAATCAATCTGTCGGTTAAGTCATTCAGTCAATGAGTCACATAAATCCATCTGTCAGTCAAATATATAAATAAAACACTTGGTCAATCGATCAGTTAGTCTGTCAGTCAGTCAATCAATCAGTCAGTCTGTCAGTCAGTCAATCAATAGATCAATCATCAATCAGTTATTCAGTTAATTTATCAATCATTCAATCCAATATTTTCCACTCTTGAATCATCTCTTATACAGGAACTGAACCAAACCTGTCGTACGATGCAGAAGAGGGTTGTTACACTTTTATCAGAGGTTACTCATGAAGAGGTCACAGGTAGGTCATTCAAGTAGACATTTTTGCTGTTGTTTCACTGACTTTTCCTTCTTTTAACAGAGAACAGACTGACATGAGAAGAGAAGTGGAGTTTAGAAGAAAAAAAGATGAGCAAGAAATTGTTTGTTTTATTACACACATGATTGTGGAGTGAGTCATTTAGAAGAAAGAGAATGGTGATTAAATATACGCAACATGTGTTATTTTCTTTAGTCTTTTTATTGTAGAAACCATTCAAATAGTACAAATACCTGATGTACATGTATATACACATGTACATTAGCCCGCATTGTAGCTGTTAATAGTTCTGTTTTCTCTTGACCTGTATTTTTCAGGAGAGTTACTGAGAGTGAACGATGATCTGAACAACATGTTTGTCCGCTATGACCGCTACGAGCGCTATCGCCAGTCCCAGGCACAGAGCACCCAACCATCTCAAGCCCCCTCTACCATGCCTGCCATGCCTGCCATGCCTGCAGTATACCCTGCTGCTGCTCCAATAACAGTGAGTTGATGAACTTCAAATTACAAGGGATTAAACCGACCTTGCCATTGAGCTCCCCATATTGCCCCTGTAGGTAGCTTCCCAATTAACCAACGGATTATTGGTACAGTACAACATGCTTTAATAGCGACAGCCTGTATAGAAGGACCATATTTTCTGTCTCCCTTGCATAATCTTTCTCATTGAAACATATATCTAAGGAACCTGTACATAAAGACCCCTTACTAATAAAGACTGCTTTTCTTGTCTCCCTTGAGCAGTCTTTATATACAAGTTTCACTGGATTAAGAAATTTCCAAATTGCATTTTGTCGTGTGATATTTGACATGATGCAAAATTCAAATGTGCCACTTGACATTTCACATAGGTAGAAGAAATTTATGTGGAAGAAGTTTGAAAAGGTCCTCTGTGGGGAGAATTTTTTGTTGAGGAGTTGTCTTGATGCCCCAAAAGAGGATTAATTACTCTTCTAAGCTACAGTGAAACTTGTCCTATTGTGAAAAAAGTAGGAGAAATATGTCTACAAAAAGTGACCGTTATATTGCAACGAGGTAGTATTTCTTTATGGATTAAGGCATCGTTTAACTATTAAATCTGAGATGCATGGCCCTACGTGTTATCAGTGTCTGTGATATGGTGTCATATTGAAGCCCTAAAAAAATTGCGCTTCAAAATGATCATGAAGTGCCTCAAAAAAGTAAAAATCTTTGAGTGACCGGTTTTACCATACTCATTTTCCCCAATAGACTGTAGTGTTATGATTTCCAATCATAAATATCTTGATAATCAGACAGGCGATTGGCTTGTAAAAGTCATGGGGTTCCTGACTGACCTGAAGGTTTATAATTATCATTGCAGCATGAGCTAAATCCAGGATTTTGTTTCAGAATCTGAGACAAAGTTACCCAATCCCTTTAAGATAATCTTTAATATTCGTCATAATTTTACTGTTAGTCTATCATTTCCAAGATGCATTTGCAATTTGTTGTCTTGGCCATTAGAGTCATTGACTGTTGAAATGTATATGTACAGGCATTGAACTTGTCTTGATACAGAAAAAATATAATGCGTTTTGAATAGGAGCAATGGCATAACAAATAGGGTCCTTCTCATTCTTAATAAAAGCCTGCGTATAGTGTTGCCCATGCACTTAAAGTGTTGCTGGTGAGCGTAAAGTGGGGGCATTACTTCTAACGTGTAATGTGACCGGGGAGTTTAGACCCCTCTCATTCTCACTGGAAACCGGGAATGAGATCTACCGGTGCATAAGTTAAGTCCCTTCTCTTCTATGTCCAGCAAGATAGGGCCCTTCTCACTCTAATCAAAGATGTGCAAAAGTTTCATTTTTAATAAATATCTCATATAAAAAAGGAATATTATTGTATCCCCCGGCAGTATGCCGGTGGGGTACTTTGGATTCAGCAGCGTTACGCCGCGTCCGCCGCGTCAAATTCTTGTGTGTGCTCTAACTGCCACATTCCTTGACGGATTTCTTTCAAATTTTGTATGGAGGTGTATCTTGGTATAATCTACACACCTATAACTTTTGATGACGCTGCCCCCATTGTTGCGTCTTCTATAGGGTAAAAGCCCATATTTTTGTGGATGGTTTGTGTGTACTCTATAGGTAGGCCACATTTCTCAAGGGATTTTGTTCAAATTTTGAACGAAGGTGTATCTTGGTACGATCTACAAGCCTATAGATTTTGCTGATGCTGCCTCCAGTGTTCCATCTTTTATAGGGTCAAAGGTCATATTTTGATAGATATCTTGTGTGCACTCTAATGTGTGGTCTAACTGCATCATTTCTTAACAGATTTCTATCAAATTGAGTATGGAAGTGTATGTTGGTAAAATCTACGCACCTATAGTTTTTGGTGATGCTGCCATGAGTGTCCCGTGTTTTATAGGGTCAAAGGTCATATGTTGGTGGGTGTCTAGTGTGCGCTCTGCAGGTCACTCATGACAGATTTTTTTGAAATTTTGAAAGGAGATGTATCTTGGTACAATCTACACATCTACACTTTTGGGCGATACTGCCCTCATTGTTCCGTCTTTTATTTGGTAAAAGGTTATATGTCTTTTATGCGCTCTAAATGCCACATTTCTTGACGGATTTCTTTCAAATTTTGTATGGAGATGTATCTTGGTACAATCTACACATCTACACTTTTGGGGGATGCTGCCCTCATTGTTCCGTCTTTCATATGGTAAAAGGTCATATGTCTTTTATGCGCTCTAAATGCCACATTTCTGGACGGATTTCTTTCAAATTTTGTATGGAGGTGTATATTGGTATAATCTACACACCTCTAACTTTTGGTGATGCTGCCCCCATTGTTCCATTTTCTATAGGGTAAAAGCCCATATTTTTGTGGATGGTTTGTGTGCGCTCTATAGGCCACATTTCTCAAGGGATTTTGTTCAAATTTTGAACGAAGGTGTATCTTGGTACGATTTTGCTGATGCTGCCTGCTGCCTCCAGTGTTCTGTCTTTTATAGGGTCAAAGGTCATATTTTGGTGGGTGTCTAGTGTGCGCTCTAATTGCCACATTTCTTAAAAGATTTATTTCAAATTTTTTACAGAGATGCATTATACTCTAATCTACACACATATTGGTTTGGTGATGCTGCTCCTATCCTAGTCTTGACAATAGTCCGAGCCACTAGTGGCAATCTCTACGTCATCCTTTTGTTTCAGGGAGGGGAGAGGGGATCTCTGTCCCTCCTTCGAACATAAGGATGACACAAAATCGCTGCCACTGCCGGGGGATACATTCGCATTGCGCGGCAATACAGATTGCGATATTTCTAGTTATTATTATTAATTAAGGAAAATCATTTATAGCAAATTATGTCATTATGTAAAGGAGACTACTTAAGACCTACAAAGTGATATGCATGACTCAATTTCACCAGATATGGAGATGAGGCCCTTCTCATTCTCAAGCAAGGATATGTTTTATGGTTTGTTTCATGCAGGCACAAGCACCTGGCCAAGGGGAGAGTAATGTAGGAACGTTAATTGATCTGGGATTGGACGAACCAACCCCCGCCTACGCTGCTGCACCAGCTCCAGCCTACGCTGCTGCACCAGCCCCAGCCTATCCTGCTGCACCTGCCCCAGCCTATCCTGCTGCACCTGCCCCAGCCTACCCCCCAGCAGCACCGATGGGAGGGGGCATGATGGGCCCTCCAGGGGGTGCATACGATGGGCTCCCCTACCCTGAAGTGTCCAACCAAGGGCCAGGAGCAGGTGGTCTAACTGACCAACTAGCAGGGCTCTGTAAGTATGAGAATGGTTTGGTCAAGCCACGCCATAGATAGTAGAATGGGTGGACCAGTTTTATTTATTTGTTTATTTCTGACATTTATACAGGCCACTCATGTTATGCTGGATGGAGTTCATGCAAGGCTGAAGCGAGAATGATGATTTAATATTGATCAAAATAACATTGGGTCATTTTCACTTCAGCCTTGCACCATTGACCTTACATCATTAATCATGTGTATTTATTTATTTCTATCATTTATACAGGGTAGCACATTTTTAACAATAGTGGTTGTCTTCCATGGTCGTCTTCCATGAGGCCCTGTTTGGTAACAACAAAATGCAATAACAATCGTGAATATAAACTCGTAACAGTAACAGAACAATGAAGGGATATTTACACTGTCATGTTATTCCCTATAGCATTTCAGTGTCCCCTTTTATTGATGTTTTTGCATTATTGTTTAATCCAGAGAAAATCTGAGTTTATTTCTGTTCAATTAACGAAAGACTAGAATGGATAATTACTATTTTATTGTAGAATTTGTAATTTTTTGGTTGCATTTGTCATTTTCATGATTATTTTACATGTATATTGTACTTTGTCTCATACTATATACATTAAAGTGTTAAAGATAATGTAGCCAATTTGAGGAGTGAAAGCTGATTCACCTTTAGAAAATGATGATCATTGGACAAAAATTGGGCAAAGAATCAGAAAGTCATGAATTTTTTGAAGATCAGTGCTGAGATCTACTATTTAGCATCATGCCCATGTATGTACATGTTTGATGTTATACAATAATAATGTGTGTACTTTGTTTGACAGCAATGACAGGAGGCAGCGTGAGCAACTCATTGGGTCAGATCAGTAATGTGCCAACCTCGGTGAACCCGCCACCTCCGGAAGACGACTTTGACATGTTTGCACAGAGCAGGGGCACCACATACCAGGACAGCATCAGATCGTAAGTTGAGATATGATAGTCATATATGATGATATTCAATATTTTTATGATGCTCATGTCGACCATGCAAAAGGTGCTTAAGGCACTTCAACATTTGTCCTGCTCAAGCTAGGCTTCCGATTTCAGTGCTCACAGCACCAAGGAATTCTCTCCCACCTTTACCCACTTAACACCTGGGTGGAGAGTGGCGATTGTAGATTAATGTCTTACCAAAGTTGTCCTGGAGATGTGATGGTCGTGTGTTCAAGCCTCGTCACAGCACTTTTGCCCTCAAGCAAGGCATTTAATCTACATTACTTCTTTCCACCTAGGTGTTGAATAGGTAATCACTGAGATGAAGAATGTTATTCAGCAAACAACTTTTCATAGGTGAAATGCAACGGAAAGTAAGGCCACAATGATGTTACTATGCAAAATGTAATGTTACTATTGAAAAATATCATTATGTTTATTGTAATTATTGTTGGGTAAGGGGTTCTCTTAAAAGAAAAATATATCAGGCGGCCTCATAAAATGAAGCTGGCAATGATGCAAAATATAGGGTTCTTTTCACAAAACCAACTCCATGACAGTCGTATCTGTGTCCACGATGTATGGAGATGTCTTAAAGCTGACAAAACTTTTCACAAAGCCACGACAATCAACAATTTCATGACATCAATACTATCTTTTATAAATGTAATGCTTTATAAATCAATACTACATGTATCAGCTTAAAAACATAGTCTTTGTCACAATCCATCGGGTTTATCCTAAATTACCCAAATAGATTTTTAGGCTTGATTTTGTTCAAACTGTTTAGAAATATAAAGATGGAAGAGAGTGATGCACTGTAGCACAAATGATACAAATATCCCATCTTAATGAAAAGATCTGTTACTCATAACATTTAAGAATTAGAAAAATGTAGTAATCTCAAGGTTGTTTTGATAACAAACAAATCATAATTTGTACATAGGGGGATATCATAACCCATATCTAATGGAAAGAAGACCCTGATTTGATTACTATTCAGGAAAATTCTGATAACAAGATATTTTGTGACCCGCAGTTTTAATATTTATTTTTTTAAAGAAAAAATTGTGGAATGATTTGTTTCAATGTTATTCCGAAAGCTGCAACACCAAATACTCACACACAAAATTATCATCATCCTGATAGGTCTTTAAATACAGACTGTTCCATCCTCTGTGATGTGACTATGGTAGATGGATGTGTGGACAAATAATATTTGTCTCATTTGCTTGTTAGGGCATTGAAACGTTATATTAACAGTTTGCGTGCTTGTATAACACTTTTATATCAACAACAATAAGAACTGTTCAAGAAATTGAGAGTTGGAGATCAAAATTATATTACCTTTAACTTTTCAGTTTTCATTTTTTGCTGCTCATAGACTAAATTAAAATTGACTTGTGATGGCATTCTGAAAAGATGTGACAGGTTCAGAGGATTGACAAGTCACTCGTCGCGGAAGTTATCTCTTGCTTTGTCAAAGATGGTTCTGTGGAACACTTAGCGGACAAGTTGAGTGACAGCATCGATATGTCATGGATCTTGAACCCATGACAGTTTTGTGACACAACCCCAAGGTGTTTTTTTGCCAAAGACAGTTGTTCACCTACCATTGTAAAGACAATATTTCCACGTGTATATGTACAAACTATTGGGACTTGGGGTCGTACATCACTTATCTACTGTCTTTATCTGTTTCTTTGCAGGGGCAGTACATATCAAGACAACACTAATGTAGACCAGGCGGGTGGTGCTTTGGCAGGATTTGTACAGAACAGGTCCCTCCCTCCTCCAGCAGTGAGTATTAGCTTTATATGACAATCAGTTCTATACATTCAGACAACACCTGAAGAAAGCAGGTGACATTGAGAGTACTGTAAAACTGAAAACTTTGCATGCCCGAACCACTCGCAAAATAAGACTTTCGCAATTGGTTTAGATTCACTATAATTTCACAATTTCACAACTGACACGACACAGAATTTTTGCAGAACTTTCTTGCCTTGAAAATTGCACTTGTTCACTAATAGCAAAAGTTCCATAATGCGAACATTTGAAAAGCAAAATTGAAGATTTGTGAAAGTTTCTTGTCAAAACGATTGTTCTTCTGCACAAAATGCACAATTTTTCATGGTCAGAAATTTTCTGGTTTTACAGTACGTCACAAAATAGTGAGGAATGCTTTAAAGGGGACCATTCAACCCCAAAATACAATTGACTTGTTTCTAAGTCATTTGGTTTATGTTGTGGTCTAGTGGATAAGTCTCCAGACTGTGGATCACAGTTCATTGTAAAATTGAGTATGATAAATGTACATTTCATTGGCAACGTTATGGATACTGTAATTGGCTTCCGTGCCTTTTGGGCAAAGATAATATTTTTTCTCCCCCAAAAAAAAAAGAAGAAAAAGATTATCTTTGCCCAAAAGGCACTGAAGGGATAAACTGTAGATCCAAGTAGTTTTCATCAAGTGGCATTACTCTCATGGAGAATTATGGGAGAATTTCACACAATAAAACTGGTTTCTTCTGTAGCAATTTTTCATTACCTGACCAAGTGCTTACAGTCTTATTATTACCTCGGTCACTGGATTAAATTACTATTCTGCACATAACAATGCACATTCTCCACTCCTTGGGGAGCATTCAAGTGCACATGCTATAATCCAACCACAATGACGTTTGCATCCTACCGGGTACCCATTTAACACCTTGGTGGAAAGGAGCAATGTAGATTTTTTTAAATGCCTCAATTCACATGCAGCTATACATGTAGTTAGACATCATCTTGTTTCATTCCATGCATTCAGTATGATGCTGTGATGACAGAGGAGGTAAGACTGGAGTGAACAATTGTTGATAAGTGTATAGCTAGCTCAACAAAACAAAGTTGCACATAACAATTAAGAGGCATATTTGTTTTTGATGATGCTAATAAAGTGTAATCCAAAGTATCTGAATAATAGCCTTTTACAATGTACATGTATGTGTAGGAAGGTTATATACTTGCAGTGCTTCTCTCTTATGTTTTGCATCTTTCCCTCTCTCTTTCTTTCTCTCCTCTACTGTATGTCTCGAATACCGTTTCTCACCTAAAGTACATTTGCATCATTCAATACTTTGAACAATGTCTACTTATCAGTTATATTTCCTTATGGGTCCTCTCTCTCAAGCATTGAATGAAGCTGAAATGACACGCCATTAATGTATTATTTGCTAGATGTATATATTCTGGTTTTGTCTCCATGCATTTAAAGCTCACATACAGTTTTGATAGCGAAAAGAAAATTGTTATGAAATGTGTTAAATATAGTCTCACATTGTTCCCCTTGTATCAAAAGATGGGTGTGCAAGATTATTATGATTTGATATTCCATCCAGGATTTCTGGTGAATTTTAGTGTACATGAAAAGAATGCTAGATCATTGCTATACAATACCCTCCTACGCAAAGACCCTTCCACCCCGACGGCTCCTTGCACAACAATCTCAGCACTACATATGGAGATACCATGTGTGTTGCATGGTATCACACATGTGTAGTATATGTTGGCATTGTTGGAATTTACCTCCCAAACTATATATACCGGTATATACATTTTTTTCTGCCTCTCAATTGGTTATTATTCCATTTGAGGAGGAAAAAGAACTTCACAGCATCGTAGTTTGGCTAATATCTTGTTACTTTATCATCTAACGGCAAAGAAATCTGGCAACAAATTTTTGAGGGCTTAATTACCAAAACTATCCATGGCCTTTGAATTATTATTTTTCACAATCATGCCTTTAAAGTGAACCGGTAACATTGTTGAAGGTTGATGAAAAAACATGTAATTTTTGTATGAAATGTTACTTATTATATTCCTTCTACTGTACTAACCCTCTAACATGCAAAAAATCCTGAAAAAATTCTCAAACCACAAAGATATTTACGGTTTCTTTGAAGGCATCACTGTGCAACACCCTCTAACAGTAAATTCCCCCAACCATTTTTGAATTTGCCCAACCGTTTTTCCATGAAAATAAGACGTAAAACAGACTTTAAAAAAATTTCAACACTTAAATGTTTGGAATGGTATATAGAGCCAATTCATTGCTTTGTTACGATTTAAATTCACCTAAATTTTAATTAAATTATTAACAATATAGTTGGGAGAATTAAGGAATCGATCAGATCAGTTTACCCAATTGTTATCATTAATAATGGTCTGTTAATTGTCACTCAAACTTTCAGATTATCTTTAATTGTACATCTAGCATTGAAGTCACTACCTTAGCACCCTTTTCTCTCATCTGAACAATGTTACCTACCGGTAGTCGCTTTAATGTTTGAAGCACGTCCGATATATGCCACTACATTTTGCCAAGCTTCCTTATTCGTACCTCTACTGTAAAAACCTAAACATTTATACATAGCAGCTCAGAGTTTTCTAAAGGTCTAAGTGCAACAATAATTTGTATTTTCCATGCTTTCATACTTTAAAAGAATAAAAAGTACAACAAAATTAACAAGAAATAGCAAATTTT
Organism: Mesocentrotus franciscanus; assembly: GCA_037976565.1. Lineage (NCBI taxonomy): Eukaryota > Metazoa > Echinodermata > Echinoidea > Camarodonta > Strongylocentrotidae > Mesocentrotus > Mesocentrotus franciscanus. Next base: position 17,189,947 of record CP137673.1, read on the forward strand.
TACATGAGAACAGTTGATTATAAGTTGCACTCTGCATTGCCAGTTTAAATACTTTAGATACTCTGTTTGATTAAATCACTCTTTTCCATGAACCTAAAAATGTACTTGCGAATTCTCCAATGATTATTGCACATTCTGCCCATACAAGTTGTAATTTAGAGCATTCTGGATCAAGAGATCAAAATGAACATCACTAAAAAAAGATTACACTAAACTGCTATACGTTAATGTGTGTGTGTGTGTGTGTGTGTGAATCCCAGAATGCCAGCATGATTCGATTATGACATTCCTGCTTGGACTCTGTAATACGTGCTGTGAACTGTATTTTTTTTCTTTTCTACTATTAAACCTTGTAGCAGTTTGCTGGGTATTTCATGTGTTTTTGTTTTAATGCACAGGATCCTAAGCTGTTTGATATGGAAGATAAGACAAAATTCTCAAACCTGATAAAATCCTCTTTTTGTTGTTTGAAGATGGATGGATTCCATTTTGATAGCGCATGAAAGTGTATACCTGACTACTGATGAATGGAGTGAATGAGTATCAAACTTATGTACATGACAGGTTGAATAGAAATGTTCACATACCATACACTTGCATGTTACATTGATTTGTGTGTTTTACTTTAAGGTTGCATGTATTTTATGAAAATATTGCTTTTAAAGTATTACTGTAATTATAACTAAGCATCATTGCCATCACATGTGCTGGGGGGAGGGGTGCAAACTTTCAGGTTTCTCCTCTCCATATATAACCGACTGGTATATTCATGTGTACCATTACAGCCCTACTCTTATACAAGTAGTGCAGTGGGTTCTTAAAATGCAAGGATAGGGACTCCCCTCCATACAGGACCTCTATTTAACATCCTATCCAAGGAATGAGTGTTTTCCACTGTAACCTATCCTGCTTCTATGAAGGCAGATGCTATACCGACTGGGCCATCTTCCTTGCTCCCTTGCCGTCCCAAAAAAGGATATATAACACCCCCTTTCAGGTGATATCTGTTATATATTAGATAGCCTTGATATAAGATTAAAGGTATTTGTGATCTTGTGCCTTTATTTTTCTCGAGTCGTCCAGCAAATGCATGCGGCAAAAACTATGCAAATAGATACCGTAATAATAATAAACCATTCTATATAGCGCATATCACAAAAATGAATTCTAAGTCCCTATGCGCTCAGAAAAAGAAAAGAAGGGATAATAGCAGACATGAGGGAAGAGAAAGAATAACTGCTTTGTCATAACATTGTACTATTTCAACAAACGAAAAAATATGTCTTTAAGAGACTCTTGAAATGTATTAGATATGCACAGTGTTTAATACGTAGATGCGGTACGTATGACCCAAAAATATACTCATTTGACCATATGGTCCATATAACCATTGAAAAATGACCAGGAGTGAAATATGTTTTAATTGCGATCCTCATAATCTATATCACATGACGTGCTGTGGACCAATCACACCTTTGTATCTGTATTAAAGAGCTATCTACTATTTCATGATAATTTGTTTGATTCGTTTAGCAGCAACCAGCTGTTGCCCCAGCATCAAGAGGAGCAGGAGGAATGGACGAGATGGAGCAGTGGCTTACAGCTAGTGATTTGGTAATAGGATTTATTATTAGTTTTTATACATCTTTACCAGAACTCAAGATAACCTTTAACCCAATTGAAAGCAATTCATCGTTTTGTAAAGGTTTAAATGAATCAGCTTTTTATTCATATTTTCAACTCTTTTATAGTTTAAATGAATAACAAATATTTATTAAATATAAATGAAACAGTGTGAATTAAAATACTAAATATCAGCAAGAAATTCCCAATTTGTACACAAAAATAGTGTTTATAAATTTCACTCTGCATGCCAAATTAGAGACTTCAATGATTATTTTTATGCCTCCGCTACAAAGTAGCCGGAGGCATTATGTTTTCTGGTTGTCTGTCCGTCCGTACCTACGTACGTACGTCCCGTTCTCGTGATCGCGTTATCTCAAGAACCGATGAATGGATTACCGCCAAACTTGGGTCATGTATGTATCTTGCAGAGCTAATGAACTGATTAGATTTTGGGGTCACGATGTCAAAGGTCACAAGGCTCGTTATGTATGCAAAAATAGCTCGTGATCGCGTTATCTCAAGAACCGATTGATGGATTACCGCCAAACTTGGGTCATGTATGTATCTTGCAGAGCTAATGAACTGGTTAGATTTTGGGGTCACGAGGTCAAAGGTCACAGGGCACATTATGTATCCTAAAATAGCTCGTGATCGCGTTATCATTAGAACCAACACATGGATTACAATCAAACTTGAATTTTAAAAATTGCTTCCATTTCGGTTTGTAAAATTGCTCTATGGCGGAGGCATCATTTTCGACTGCGCGCAGTTGAAGTTCCATCTAGTTTAGTACATTGCTCTCGTTTACGATTGGCACAGTGTACTGGAACAGAAATAGACTAAAATTTTCCAGTGATTTTTGCACTTTCTGCTCAATCATGTATGATTTGTAATTTAGAGCATTCTGGATCAAAAGATAAAAATAAAATGTTGTTAAAAGCTAACACTAGACTGCTGTGTGTTAAACAAACTTTCAATTTGTATTACCGGTACGTGTACATTTGATATTTAATTTTTACCGTATTTGACAGTGTTTGCTATACATCAGTACAACAGCATGGTATGTAATCAATACTATCATTTCTAATTATAAACAGAGCAAAGCACAAGATACATACGCAGCCGCAAATACTAATTCCGATGCCGTGGATCCAGGTATTAGCAGCTCAGGTGAGTACCAAATACACACAATATAGTTCTGTGTGTCTGTAATTCTCTCTGTTTGTCTGTACTTATTGCTTTGAATTGTTTACTTGTAGTTCCCTCTGTTTCCTTGGGGATGATACATGCTCGGGGAAATACTTGTTCTGAAGTTTTGTTTCTGTGTGTCTGTTGCGTATCTCTTTGTCTGTTTGTCTCTGTTTGCCTACTGTTCTCTGTTGGCCGATGGAGATACATGTACACGTACGTGTATCTCATGCTCAGGTAAATACAAATACAAAGATTTTTTTTTTTTTGGGGGGGGGGTATATTTGTGTGTTTTTTCTTATTTGTCTGTTTATTTTGTGTACCGGTATGCAAATTTTTGTGAATTTCCTTTTTTGTCTGTTGCTTTAAATTATTTTCTTATATGTTTTGTTATTGTAGTTTATCTGTGTCACTCTGTCTGCCTGTCTCACTCTCTTACTGTTGCCTCTTACTGTCTCTTTGTGCAATGCTGGTTTGTTATTCTCTGTTTCTGTGAATGGAGGTACATACATAACATTATAAAATCTACTATGTGATACATAGCAAATAGTCTGTGCAGTTTCCCTTCGCTCTCTGTTGGTCTCTCATGGGATTCCTCTCTTCTTCCCCCATTGCTGTTTCAAAATCAGGAAAACACCAAGTAACCTAAACTGTTGGGTTTGTTTAACTCTCTGCCTGTCGTCTTTGTGTCTCTGATTTACGTTTCATTTAAAGATTATCTCTCTATCATTCTTTCTTTCTCTGCCATTGGAGGTGCAAAGACTGGAGGTAAGATCAAAACATCACACACTCGGTGTAGCTGTTTGTATTTCTGTCTGTCTGTTTGCCTCCATCCGTCTTGCTTGTTTCCCCCTAGTGCTTTGCATGCTTGTCCTTGTTCCCCAACAGATAGACACGTACTTCCTTTGGAAATGATATCTCACCTACCTGTTTTGTTTTTTCTGGCACCTTGTTTATCTTCCTTCTTCTTGTCTTCTTTCATTTTTTCTCTGTCCTGCCTGTGTGTATGTGACTTTTTTGTCTTTTCTTTTTTAAACAGTTTCTTTCCCTTTCTCTCTTTCATGCTCTTTATTTCTTTAAAGCCTGTATATTTTTAATCTGTCTACCCCTCGTGTCCCATCCCATCTTTCTTTCTTTCTTTCTTTCTTTATCTCTTACTCTTACTCTCTATCTCTCTCTCTCTCTCTCTCTCTTACTCTTTCCTTTTCCTTTGTGTATGTGCCTGCCTCCTGTGCTTGTCTGTTGTCTCTTTGCTTTGAACTTGTATTTGTATGTTTATTCAAGTACAAGAGACTAATCCTTGTTGATGTGATTGCCTTACTATCTTTGTGTATGTCTATCCTGCAGCTTGTATGTACAATGACTGCCTGTTTCAAGAGCAGTGTAACTTGCATACAAAAGCAATTGCATGTAATGTAAACATATGATTGTGTAAGTTGTTGGTTGTCCTTTCTATTCCAGAGTTTGACAAATTCCTGCAGGAAAGGGCACAAGTGGGTGAGACGCTTCCAACGGCCAACATCGGTAGCCATAGCAATGTGACTGCTCCTGCATCCACCCAGCAAAACAGGCAGATGCAGATGAACGAGGCAGAAAACAACATGTTTGCCTTATAGGGGTTCAACAGTAAAAAGTTTGTTTGTAATACTTTAATCTAATTCAATCTGTCATTTGAAGTCTTCAGGTAATTATGTTTAAAAGATAACATATAGTATAACTGTGATGAGATAGAGAATTTATATGATCTCATACCTTGTAGCTTTTCCATTTACACTAGCCTCGTAGGTGGGGGGCTCTGGGGGCTGAAGCCCTCCTCACGCGCTAACCCCTCAATAAACAAGCTGGGATGGTTCAGGTGCGCCTGGTTCAGCCCCCCATCACAAAATCCTGCACACGCCTATGATTTATGTACAGCAGAGAGGTTTATAATATGTTACATGTAGTCAAATATTGTATTCTTGTTTATTTGAGCTCTTCCAAACTCAATTTTAGTCTGTAGCTAGCTATATATAAGTTCTAAGTTGAACAAAAAGTGACTTGAAAGAGTTTATCCACATGAGTTTCGGATAAGTTATTTAGATAAAGCTGGAAAGTGAAAGTACAACACTATTGGACAGTTGAACAGAAGAAAAAAGGACAGATGAGTGGATTTGATACAAAGAAGATGTATAATTGCCAGTAGATCATATTCTCATATCATTTATTCTCAGAACTGTCATCCAAAACTAGTTTGAAAAGAATAGACTGAATTCACATTGTGCATATGGGACTATTGGTACCTTAAATGGGGATGACCTTTAAATGTACTTATTATTTACTCATCATAGAATCACCATGACAACATACATGTATTTATTAGATGTACATTTATACAGTCCTTCTTCCTTTTTAGATGGTGTCAATAGTATAAATAGGGGACTAGGGTACATGTACATGTATATTCATGAACTAAAGACTTGTCACTCATGTTAACATAAATGTCAGATTTGGGAAACTATCATCGCACAATGCTATTTTAATTGTAATGTTAATTCATGTAGTATTAAACCTTTGTAAATGAAATACATGTATAGAGCAGGAGACATTGTTAGATGTATGATTTACAGTAAACACGTGTATTCTCTTACATGTAACTCAAAGTAAGGGATAATTAACCTATATTTTCACTTGATAAACCTCTTTAATTTTATTTTAGCTTCAAAATTAAATGTGATTTGTCTTCTTTTATAGCATACATAAAATGTAAAATTTAGGATAGAAACAAGCATTATGATGATTTCTATTTTTTCCACTTGTAGTGAAAATGAGAGGATGTCTTAAAAATGTGTATAGATAGATATGGACACTAGTACTTATGTAGCATTAACTTCAACATTATTATTGATATTATTTTTATTTGCAATAAAAATACATAACAAATCAGAAAAAGTCAATTATACAAGTATAGATATTGCAACCACTTGATCTCCAGGGACAGAAGAAAGTTAACCTAAAACATTAAATATTTTGATTTTACATGTACCAATTCAAAATAGTAATTATGGTTTAAAAGAGTACATACAGTGTATATGGACAGTGGTGGAGCCAAAATTCTTTTACTGGGTTAAATATTGTGTTTCTCCAATTTAGATTTCTAAATCTCAAAAGAGGTTTGTTTACATTTTTAGTTGAGTCTCAAAAATCTGTTGTGATTGGATACAGCAATTCTGGTTTATTAATCTCAAACAGTTTCACATTTGTCAGAGGAAAAGTTAGGAGTAAATAAATTCGGACATACAGGAAAGAATTATTCCCAGTATTAGCAAGGGGCACTAAATGTTCAGTATACATGTGTGAAACATTTTTACATTTTGACTTGGGGGGGTAATTTCCCCCTTGTGACCCCTATGAATGTCTGTGATGAGTGGATTAGAGGTTTACCTTTTTAAGGAAAAACTTGAATTTCTGAGAAGAAATGATAAACTATCCTGTGTGAAAAGTGTTCATATGGATAAACAGAGATTTCATTTTGTAAGGTCACTAGAAATATCTTGGTAATAATTTTTGGTAATGATTTAAATGGGGACATTTTTCCCACATGAAAAATTAACATGGTGTAACATACCGGTGTGTTGGCTCAGTCAGTAGAGCGTCCGCCTCATACCAAAAGACGTTAAAAGATGGGAGTTGCTGCTACCTTGTTTGGTGTTCAACAATAAGGGGATAGAGCAATGTCGATCTGGCGCTGCTCAGTGGCTGCCGGGCTCACGATCAATTGGGCAAAAAGAATTTCCATTTTCGGTTTAATAAAATTTGGAGTGGACTTTAAAAGATTATTATTATTATTTGTGGCTCATTGATCTCCTCCATTTAATTAAAAGGAAAGAAAATCACTGATTTAACGCACATTTATTGGACTCTTTGGAGTTAGAAATCTCTTCCTCAGTTGGTCTGTGATAAGTTAATTATCCCTCATGATCTAGTTAGCTTTAGGCATGTCCAAGTTCTGGCAGTTGCTTGGCAGGAGGTACTGTATTTACAGGAGGTTTCTTTCAAAGTTCTTTTCCTCCAACTGGTGACTAATCAAATACATTATGTCACAGACTGAACAATATTATCACCCATTGGGGTTATAACCCCAGTTGGCACCACGAAGTTTGCGGCTATAGCTGGGACTGCCACAGTGCCACTGTACCAGCCATTTGTCCAAACAGATCAAATTCTTCAGAAGTTTCATCCTGGTATTGATGTTGATACTCAATTCAAGAGTATTTTGTGGTATATGAATTGATAGTATGTCATTATTTAAATTACTGTGCATTTTGATTTTCATTTAACACAGGTAATTTATAAATCATGTACATGTAAGTCATTGAGCTACTATAGTTGAAGTGCATGTATTATAGGAATAAAATTCAAGATTTTTTTTTATATATTATCTATGTATATACACATAAATGTATATGTGATGATTACGTTAATTGTATGATTCAGAAATGGAAATATGGAATGTCTCGTCTTCATGTAGGTGTTTAATTTTTTTGTTTGTATTGTGTGGTATTTCAAATTGCAAAATAGGATATCTTTCATTTTCAGAATTTGATATCAATAGATTTACATTACTGTCTATTAAACTTTATTTTGCGGGATGAAAGTATTTTAAAATCACAAACCCTTGTCAGTCCACAGTGTGTAACAAGAATATCTGAACTGTGAGACTGAGGCTGACAGAGTCAGGCTAAGCTCAAGACTTGATGGAATTGTGTTTAAAGGTGTCAAATTAGAGTCTGTGCCTGCAGATTGAAATGCAATATTGGATGAAATTAGCCTACTTTGGGGAGTTCTTTTGCAGTTATATAAACAGTTCTCAATGTTTCTTTCTACTTGTGAAAAGCATGAAGAGATATAAAAGAATATTTACTTAAATTGTTGGATACGATTGCTTTAAAGAAATGTTGTGGTGTAGTGGTTCATTCACTTGACTCTCAAGCCAAGGGTTGAGGATTCGATTCCCACCCACATCCTTTGGTAAAACATTAATCCACATTTGCTACTCTCTACCCAGGTGTTAAATGGGTACCTGGTAGGATGCACACGTTATTGTAGTGTGCTGAGCATTGTGAGCAACTGTAAAATGGCACCTGGCTTGATACTACCCAGGGAATGGAGAATGTGCGGACATTATATGTCGGCAAGCCTGAATCCAATGGCCCGGTAATAATATATCTGTAAAGCGCTTAGAGACATTTTGGAATTTGATTATTGTTGTCTTCATATCTTCATTTTTTGTTACAAATGTTAGAATACATTTGATCGGGTTGTGAGTCCAACTTAAAAATCTGAGGTTTACTTGTATATCATGATGTGCATGTACATGTACATGTAAATACTGTGAAATTGATAATACTGTGAAATGATATTACTGTACTTTGTAATTGATTGCATCTCTTCTTAACACCATCTGCAATATAAATACACACATGAAGTCTTAGTGGCATATTAATTCATTTCTGCTTGTAGTCTGTTATGCATTATAGTGGTATACCCAGTATAAATTGAACTTGTTTTAACGGTATGCCTTGCTCATGCCTTATTCAAAGGCTTATGGAGTAAAATCAATGCAACTGGCAACACTTTTATATTGCATGCAGGTCTGTCAAGTTACGTAAAGGCCCCCCCTTCTTGAGGTTCGTGTAGATCTGCCCCCTATTGTGGCAGTTTCTGGATATGCCAATGCATGTAAAAGTGTCCTATACAAATTATATACAGCGATATACATACAGGTATTAATCTAGGAGAAAAGGAAAGCGCTAGCATGAGGTAATTTTAGACGTAAGAAATTTAAAGTGTACCAAGCATCTTACAAAATTTATTTGTGTGAAGCTGGAATGTATAAAATAAACTTTAAAAGAACTCTTTACCTAACATTCTATAGGTTAACTGTTATGGAGTACTGGTATGAAGAAATACAGAACCCAACTCCAATTTCAAGATATTTTCAACTGGCTCACTATTTCTAATACGGCTTTATGCAATAGTTTGTTGGGTTTCATTTTCCTCCAATTCCTTAGAATGCTCCAGTGCTTTAATGGCAGCCATGCAGTAATAACAATGGAGCGCCAGGAGCGGCATTTTGACAGACATGAGTGCTATACAAGACTCCACTATTATTATTATATAATTTAGTAATTGGTACACTTAAAGACATGCAATAGGTCTCTTTCAAAAAAGACATCTATGAATGACACAAACTAAGGAGTGGAAGGTACAAATCCAAATGCAAGTAAATATGGATTATAGTTATTTATCATTTATTGATTTATTTCAATGTAAATGTATATTTGTATTTAAATAAATAAATTTCTCAACATTTTGTATGAGAGGACATAAAACATATTCCTCATTTACTAGATACGGTACATGTAGAGCTCCATCATTGGAGTAACAGTCTGGGATTAATTGTTTGGTACATGTATACCGTATGTTTATTAGTTTTTTAATTAAAAACTCGCACATCTGTTCAGTCTTGCTGAGACCCCGCTTGGCTGAAGGTTCATCAGTCAAATAAGGCTAATGTTCATGGTCTTGTGTGTTGCCCTTTATTTTGAACATTTCAGCCTGTTGATCCTCCTGTTTAATAGCTGGGCTGCCACCTGTTCATGTGTTATTCCTGTAAAGTGAAAGGTGTCATACACAACTGTAATGGATTCCAGTTTGTGATTTGTGTGATCATAGTCGTTTGATCTTGACTTTCAAAATTCTTGCATATCTCTATTTTTGCACTATTATAAATTTTTGAAAATGCATGTATGTTTGTATACATGGAGAGCTTGGATATAGTAATTTCTTTCAGATGCAATTAAAATCTTACATGCCAATGATAAAAACTGTTTACTCTGTTTCTTGTAACTGTGATGACCTGTGTTTATTAAAACCCATTTTTTTCAATCAAAGTGATTCTGTACATCTAATATGCCTGCAGGCTTCAATAGACATTAAATGATAGACATTACTGATAGACATTAAATGTTCTCTCCATTTTTATGATATTGCCAAATGTTCATAGCTGTACTAGATACGCCTTACTTATCAGCATTAGCTAGGGTACGTGACAAGAAGTTCCATATTTGGGCCAGTTGTCCTACGTCCGTTTCGACCCCCCCCTGGGCTGCCATTTTTTCCCGTATTACAGTTTCCAAATTATGGTTGAAACATTAATTTAAAAATGTATAGGCTTGCATAAATAGCATGAATAAGCAGAAATGTCTGAATTTGTCTTGCTCGCTTCACCCTCTCGCCAAGTTTAGAAACTGGAAAGCTCATATTTGGGCCAAAGAATATACAGCCCTTTAGCAAGCGCAGAAGAGCTTATTGTTTTATATTTCTTATAATGTAGGCTACTAAGAAAGTATGAGCTGGGGCGCTGAACCCTGTAACTTCGTTCGGCCCGGGAGGAGTGGGATAAATTGTGAAGGCCTATTTACCTACATGTATACTGACTAATTCAGTACCTCTATGGGGTGGCTCAGAAACGGAAAAAGTTTGAAGGCTTTTAGAACAATTTTAACTGAATAATGACCTCCATCATTTGACAACAATATCTCATAATGAAAGAATGAATATAAGGCCTATAAAAATTGTGCCTTAATTAATGAGATGGGCTTACAATAAATGCAAGCGAGCGTATCATGCAAGTTTTGTGGAAATTTTAAAGGAGGTTAAAAAAAACACACTTGTACCACATGTTAAATAGATGAAAGGAATTCAGTAACCGATTTTTTCTTTGCTTTTCTTTTCCTTTTCTTCCCAAGCGCAAAGAGGTTCGAAACTGAGTCACGTCTTTCAGATGGTGACGTTAAAGGTCGGTCCCCAGACGTAAATAATCATATCTGATTGATACACGTCTGTAAAAACCCAATCACACACACACGACATATACTTATGTAAATTAATAAATAGTCGTTCTTTAATTACTCTCATGTAGGCCTATGTCACATGCTGAAACTTTTTGTCTGGGTTTAATTACTAGGGCCCAAACCGGGCATCATATCGGGCATTTAACCGCCCTGTGTGTTTTTAATTTTGAAGTTTTCAGCTATTATTTGATGTTGGTCATTGTTTATTTAAACTTTCATACGAGGTTTTAGAAGCCTTCAAAGTTGAAAACATCTTTTCACCATATTATATACGGTGAGGATAAACCCTCTGAAACGGTATAAAGGCCCAGAAAAAAAGTTTCGGCATAAAAATAAAAAAAGCTGTAAAATGTTGTATATATAGGTCATAGTAGTTATAATGTCATAAATATGGTAGTTTTAACTTTTTAAGAACCTTCAAATTTGAAAACGCTTTTTGGCGATTATTGTATGTACAGTGTGGAATTAAGCCCCGGATAAGCCCTTCGATGTGTCGGTTTGAGCCCTATTTTAACTTCAATCTGAGACAGTAATTATAGATCCAGACAACAAGTTTCGGAATGCGATATTCATGTATATGAGATTTAAGAGCATCTATTCTCCTTTAAAATGATGTAGGCCAATATCTCTTTACAATGTCGTACGATAGTTTAAAAAACATTAAAATCTAGTCTTTTAATTATTAATTAGTGCCAATTTTTCATTTTCCTTTTCTCTCGGACGTTTGGGAGACATATATTAGTGCCCGGCCCTATTGATCGTTGGCTTATTGGTCGCAATTTTCAAGGAGCGGCTGGCTAGTAATATATTGGTCGACAGTTTTATAGAGCGACTGGCTTATTGGTCGCCGGTTTCAAGGAGCGGAAGTCGACGTACACACGTAAACTCCATGACAACAATGGACGCGATTGGACCAAGAATTCTTCTCTCATAACTAGATGTAAGTTAAGATTATTGTTATTAAAACGTTTTTTAAATGAAATTATAGTGTGATAATGTTGGATTAGATGATTGAAATTTAATTTTAAAAAAGATTATTAAGTTGATTGATGAGTTGAGCAACGGCAAGTCGACAGCTGCAGCTGACAGCTTCTGGTGCAGCGGAAACATTACCTCGGTCCCATATGTGTTTTTGTTTGTGTGTAATTCTACGCACGTTTTAATTGGTAAATTCGTCTTATTCTTCCAGTATAGAAGATATAGATCTATATGTATATATATATATATATGGGGAGCTGTGTGTCTGGAATCTGGACGCTTACTAAAAAATGAAGCCTTCTGACTTCACACATAGCTGCATCGCTATCCTGGCTGTGTATTAAAAATAAAACCTGTTTTATTGATCTCAACATTTCAAACACCACTGTACAAAATTAAACTGATTTCACTCAAAATCGGTACTTTAGTGACAATTGATGACACCTAAATAGCAGTAAAATACAATTTTTTCAACTCACCGATGTTAGAAAGAATAATTTAAAAATTAAAATCGTAAGTCCATTGTCAAACTTGCTTACAGTTTTATCGGCATGATTGTGTACATTTGTGTGTTGTAAGTCTAGACCTATTAACTATTCACGTGTGAAATTGCTGCCTATTAGCACATGGTACAGCGCTAGAGGTCCATACGCAGTATTGACTCTCTATGCTTTGCTGGAGTGTCTGACTTCTCATTTCTCTTTTGCAATTGCCTAGCTCAGTAGCTGCTTCAGGACTGGATCATGACATGAATGATGTCTCGCATACGTAAAAACATGTACATTTTTGCAGCCGAGTTGGTAACTCCGGGAAGCTCCAACACCGGGCGCCGGTGTTGGAGCTTCCCGGAGTTACCGAGTTGGTAGAGACTCTCTGCAATTGAGAGACTATCTCCAGTCCCATACATGTTACAAGGCTATTTTTTCCAGCCAAATTTTTGCCTTTCGGAAGTCAGGAGCCCTTTGGTTTTGTGTGGATCAAAAACAAAAGAAGACTGAATTTTGTTAATCGATGGTCAAAGGGGGTAAAATTACACGAGGAATCTGCTCATCATATTTCTATTTTGAGCTGAAGTAATCCCTTTACAGCTAATGTAGATAAACAAAATTGGTTAATTGGTACGATCCCGAATATGGGAGACTGTCTCTCAAACAGGCTACCATAACTAATTCTTGACATTAGAGACCGTTTTTGACATGGGAATTAGTCTCCCATATCGGCCATGCACCTCTATTGAGTATATTGGCGAATGAGATGAATTTCATGATTTGAATATTTTCCTACAAAAGAAAAGCGATATTATAGTATACATCGCAAAATATCTTTTCTCCCCAATGTTGAACAGATTACCTCAAGTGCGCGATGGTGCCTACATTACGTTTTGATTGGCTCGTACATACACACTCCCGTTTCTGGTTGAAACCTATACTGAGAAAATATTCGTTGCGACTGTTTATTGAAATTTTTTGGCCAGAAAATACTAAAACCGTAAAAATTATCACTTTTAGAGCATACGTACATTACATGGAGCTATATAGGCCAGATCCTGTATCCTGCATCCTCCACTGGATCAGGATTGTGTAGTGACTCGAGAAGAACAAGAATCAGGTAAAACAAACAAACCAACCATTTGTTTTATATATGTGCAGGATGTGTGTGAAAAATTTTATTCTGGAAAGCTACAATGTAGATCGGGAATGAGGTCTTTACAGTTTACAGTCTAGACCCCATGCATTGTAGGAGTGCAAATGCATGACAGCCATGTAGACTAATTGAAATTTATTTGGGCAATTTTTTTTTGCAGAGCTAGCTATAAGGGAAGAGTTTATCGCCAGGTGTCAAATCTTCTTGACCCAAACAATTTTCATTGATTGTGACGTTGTGAATCTGCTGCCAAGATGAGTCGTCTGTATGACACAGTGGAGCCGTCCGTGGTGGATGAGATCATGCTCCAGAAAGCAGTCGAGGAGCAGGGGCCCAAGGAAGAAGCCGGCAGGATAGCCAAGGCAGAAGGAATTGACTTTACAGATGTGACACAGCTCAGGCTGGACTTCAAAAGTAATGAAATTAATGCTTGACTGATTGTACAAGTAAGATGGTTGTTATGGGTGACACATGCTCCGCCCAGTGGCCAATTTCCTACACTAAATGAATCCCTCACTTCATCCCTAAACGAAACACTATACTCAAATAAACAATTAACCTAAACTAAAACCCAGTTGCAACCATAACCCCATCCCTACATTTTGACAAAATAAAGCCCAGATTAAATGCCACAGGAGCAAATGTCAGATCATCATTGAAGGGGAGGGGTAGGGGGCTTGTGCCTAGACATTTCTTGGAAGTTAAAGGGAAATCCCAGAAAATGACTAAAATCAATATTTTCTTAATGTATACATGTAGCTCAGGAGGGTCTCTCTTTTTTTAGAGGGCCTATGATAATATGCTATCCATAACATATTTTTACTAGTGCCCCAAGGGAGAAGGCATTTTATAAGGAGAGAAACTGAAATCAATGATATTTTTGTACACAACAAACAGGAGAGTTGTCCATGACTATGTAACAATCCAATGACCAAGTATACATTCTTTGGAATGTATATGTATAGCAAGGCAGTTAAAAGACAAAGTACATAATAGACCTTTAGAGTAGGAGAAGATGAAGTTTTCAAACAAGTTCATACAGATTGTCGACTGATGTAGCACTTTATCTATTTTTTGCCCAATGTCAATTTTTTTAGATATTCTCAAAGTTGACAACTTGTGGCAGTTCAACAATTTGGTCAAGCTGCAGCTAGATAATAACATCATTGAGAAGATTGAAGGATTAGACACTCTTGCTCATCTGGTTTGGCTTGGTAAGTTATTCAACTTCAAGAATAAATGTTTACAAAATCTGAATCTTTCAGCTAGATAGCTTGTACTATAATATCAGAAACTTTTGTGACCTGAAACTTTTAGCAAAGAGCTCTATGGCCACTGTGGAAGCAAGAAACTTTTGTGAATAGCTAAAAATTATTATTTAAAAACAGATAAGAAAAGATAAAGATGTGGCTTGGTCTATCCATTAAATGAAGTGGCAAAGGAGATGGGGAAAATTCTTTAACAGTATGTCATATGGAGCAGTGTATATATGTATCATGTCAGTTTACTGCAATACTTTTCATAAATATAAGATATTAATATCTTCTGCTTATGAAAAGTATTGCAGTAAAGGTCTGATAATTGTACTTCATGATAATCTCAGCAATGGTAGCAATTTTAGGATTCGAGGCCACAGTTTAACAGTCCAAAACTATTATATAATATAAAACTTATGAAAATAGAAACTGTTTGTGGCTCTTTTTATCTTTAAGAAAGTCTTTATCATTATTATTATTAATGTTGTTGTTATTATTTTTTAACTTGTATTCTTGTTTATTTATTTTATCATATATAGAGACATATATATATATATATATATATATATATATATATATATATATTTTTTTTTTTTTGAGGGGGCATATTCCAAGTTCAGATATACATGTAAACAGTCTGTGTTTTTAATGCATCTGATCTAAGCATTTTTTTTTTATTGTTTTGATTCCTCTACTTTTTCCTAACAGACCTATCCTTCAACAATATTGAAGTGGTAGAAGGTTTAGAAAAGCTAGAGAAACTGGAGGACCTGACGTTGTATAACAACCGTATCTCAACCTTAGAGAATATGGACAGCCTCACCAACCTTCATGTTTTTTCAGTTGGCAATAATAACCTTTCATCTTTAGAAAATGTAAGTATATAGTCTCCATGAAATGTAAATAATTCCCATTTAGTACTTTGCAAAGTTTCTTGAAGCCTCTGCATTCTAGTACAGTAATTTTGTGGAAAAAAACTTAAAAGGCATGAACTTCCCACTAATTGCAACAGAAAATATTTCAACTGTTACATGTATATAATTATGTATAAAATATGAACTTAATAACATGTAAAAAGTTCAAAGAAATCCGAGTAGTGGAAAGTGTTATAATATAGCCGAAATCAGTGATAATCATTTCCAATCCTCCATAAGCATCAACAGGGCCAATCGTGCACATAGATCGGCTAAACCTGGTTTCGGTTGGACACACTATGATGCACATTCTTTGTTACAGTGTGCTTGCCCAACATAGCAATGTGCGCCATATTGCGTCGAGTCCATTTTACGTCGAGTCCATTTTTACAAAAGAAGCGTACTGATACAGTAACAATGAAAGAATCATTGACATTGTCTAGCTCACTTCAAGTCTCTTCCCAAATGTAAGTGTGGATCTTTTGAAGTTTGGAGGGGAAATGGAAATTAAATTAATTTTGTTCCTAGTAAAGGACATCTTGCAGAGATATGATCGATGTAAATTTCATACTAGATGTGGTATTGGTATATCAAGCAAGTTGTAACTATACATTTATTTCCAAAAAAAAGATAAGCTAGGTGTGTTTTAAAGTATGTATGTAAGACAAAGAATGTTTATATCTTATTTTACAAACAAGAGTATTTTTTTTCTTACCGGTACTTTCATTTACCCTAGCTGCCATGCAACCAATGCACAGTGCAGTCTGTGCTCATAGCTGCCAACCATACCTATTTTGGAGGAATGATTCCTATTTTGGGCCTTCAAGCTATTGATTTGAGCCCTAGATTCCTCTCTTTTTCTGAAATATTCTGTGTGAGAAGTATACAAAATAGACTGTATATTCCTAATTTTGCCTTGAGAGATTCCTAATTTTTGCTGTGAAATGTTGGCAGGTATGTGTGCTAAATTGTCCTTTCTATGCAAATTTTTCAGTTAATCTACTTGAGAAGATTTAAAGGATTGCGAACACTCAACCTGGCAGGCAATCCATTTTGCGATGATGCAAACTACAAGCAGTTTGTGGTTGCTCACATTCCCACCCTGGCCTACCTGGATTTTAGGCTCATCGATGGAAACACAGTAAGTAGCAAAGAAGAACTCACTTGATTTTATTTGACAAATTTGATTGATTGCACAGTTGGTTGGTCGCGATCGCAGTTTATCTATTTGTTTTTTTTGTTTATCTATTTATTAATTCTTTTGGTGGGGGACTATTATTCCATATGGCTTGAATTAGTGTTAAGTAATGTAATATTGAATCCATATTCAATAAAGAGATATGTATCACCTATTGCATTTATTAAAGTAGACGGCTATAAAATCAGTATGCTTTTGGGAACAGAATTACATCAGATAAGGTGGCATATTTAATCCAATAGCTTGAAGGGGGAAAAAAAATGAATCTCTGATCGAACATTTCCTTTTCCGGTTTGATAACCTTCTAACAGTTACTCCACATGTTGGATGGCACTGAATGTTGGAGGAATTTTGTTAAGGAGAAAGAAAGAAAGAAAACAAAAGAGTTCACTTGAAAAATTGTGAACTTGTGTTACAATATAGAAACCCAATATGATTACTGGATGCCAGAATAAAAGATATAATTCTTCTTTACCCAGCAGAGGAGTTCATGGTAGTGGAAGTTTTTGTATTGAGAAGAGTTTGATATCGGCACGTGTGCTGCATTCCATTTCACCTTCTATTTTCTACTTTTCTTATCCATCAGAAAACAGCAGCTATGGAGCAGTACAAGTATGCTATTGAAGAATTGATGGCTGATGAGACAGCAGCGGAGAACAAGAGGTTGGAGATAGAACTCAAAGAGAGCAAGTTTGAGAAGCAGAAGGTAATAAATAAAAACTTTTTCTAGGGTTTAATGTTCAGTAGGGAAGTCCACTCTGGTATCAAGACCAGCCCAGTATTCAGTACCTGGTGATAAAGATTAATTTTGATATACATTGTGACTATGCATCTTTTATTCTTTATCTTTTTTTTTCTTCTAATGATCTTACTTGTCAACCTTGCGTCATCCCTTTGAAATGCACAATGAATTTAATGCACATGTTGCAATGGGATGTTGATAAACTTGTACTTGTGACGGTTTCGTGAAACAAGGCCTGTAGTCGGGTCAGTATAGGGTTTGATCTCGAATCTAGCCGGTAGAAGTTTTACAATGAGAATAAAAGGCAAGGCTTTTGTTAGAAAAATGATAGTATATGGTTAAGAAACTTTGATGTGAAGATAGTAGAAAAGGTATCTTGAGGAGAACAGAAAGAGCAGTGATACAGAAGATGTGTGGTGTGAATATGTTTAAAAGCAAAATGGTCCTGCATGACATCTTATTCTAAGGATTGAATCAAGGTCTTCTATTCATATTGAGAACATTGTTGGACCATATGCCTTCGACACATTCTAAGGCAATATATATGTACATGTAGCTTGCCTATGTTTAGAACCTAGGTGGACCTGACATATCTAAGGGTGATGAATATGTATATATCTTCATTGTTTACCACCAGGTTGCCTACTTTGATAATTAGATATATGGACCTGGCATAGTTTAAGGTTATGAATATTACTCAGGCAAATGTGTCTCTGTCTACATCTAGCTTGCCTATGTTGAGAACCTACGTGTAGATGGATGATTTCTCATTTCTATTAGATCATGTCTTTTCATCATGCAGATCAAGCGTGCCTACATTTACTTTAAGGTCATATTCATCATTAATAAATCTCTTTGATTTTTTCATCTAGCTTGCCTATGTTGAGAACCTAGATGGACCACATCTCTTTGATAACATGTTCGCTGAGGACCCTGAAGCAAGCAAACTGGGAGCCCTACCTGGGGTCGATGAACTTTTGGCTGTATATCCTTTTCCTACAGGAAAATCTTTAGCCTGTTCATGATAAGTTGAAGACAATGCATTAGTAATCATTGATGAATTAGTCTGATGGTTACAAATACAATATGATTTTGTTATATGTACTTTCCAAAGACTCCAGCCAGAGTTATCTTGGGCTTGGTATTAAATAGGTAATAATCTTGATTTCGTGTGATTCAATGATTTGACATGTACATGTATGAGAAACTTTCAGTTTGATTGAAGCAATGTAGAGCATCAACGTATATTCTTGAGCTTCTTATGCTTCCGCCACAGAAGGTGGTGCCGGAGGCATGTTTTCAGGTTGTCCTTAATTTCTTCGATCATCCATCCCGCTTTTTGTTACTGCAATAACTCATGAACCATTAAGCGGATGCATGGTTACCAAATTTTTAGCAAATATGTACATGTATGAGCATGCATGAACTGATTAGATTATGGGTGTAAGAGGATAATGGTCAAAGGTAATATACAGGTGGTAAGAAATGCAAGAAAGTATCCTGTTTCCGTGATAACTTGAAAAGCAATAAAGCAACTTAAACCAAGCGTGGATGAAGTATGTAATGGTATGCAAGGATGAACTGATTAGATTTTGGTCGTTAGAGGTCAAAGGTCAGAAGGTCATAAAAAATATTTTAAAATACTAGAAAATATCATGTTACTGGGATACTTTAAAAGCATTGTAGCAATTAAAAAAAAAACATGGATGCTATGCAAGAATGAATTGATTAGATTTTTGATGTAAGAGGGCATATAGGTCAAAGGTCAAAAATTGTTAAAAACAGACTACTGGGAAACATGAAATAATGATAGCAAAATATGTGCCAAATGATAAAAACAAAAAAAAGCAAAGCCAATAACGAACAAAAACATTAAAATACTGTCTTGCTATATCTATCAACTACATGTAGATTAAATCTCTCAACTGGATTTTCTGTAGTCAAACGAAATTGAGCCAATGCATGTACTGTTTTTAGGCAACATATCATCTTGTTTAACCCCTTAACTGCTGTGCACTTACAAGGAGAAGATGGTGGCCATTTGCCAGCAGGTCTTTGCCTTTGGGTTGCAGGAGCATGAGAAGAGATGCAAGGAGGTGGACGAGTTCTACTCTTGTGTGCAGGAAGCCAAGGATGAGAACAAGGAGATGGCTGTAGTCATCATCAATGAATTCAACAAGTACAAGAAGAAGGTACAATGTATATAGAGAAGGGTTCATTCTCTCTCAATTCAAATATTATAAATATAACAATTCAATTCAATTAGTTTATGATTTGTGTTACAGGAGAATGAAACCCAACAAACAATAGCTGGTAATCTTGCTCAAATTTGGTAGCCAGTTAAAAAACATTTTGAAATTACTTGCATATAATTCTTTAGCAAGGAAAACAATATCTCTGAAGTTTGTAGTTTCCTGGGAGAATGAAGGTTGTAGTATTTGAGAGGTGGAAATGAGAACATTGGATTAGTCTTGGAATAGCTCTTCAAAAAATCTATGATATGATGTGATGATGGCTTCTTGTACAGCCCCCCTTCTGGGTGCTCATGCCTGTTGCTCTAAAATATATCTACAAAATTCCAGCCTTTATCTCTATCATTCATGCTAAATTTTCAACCATTATAATAAACAAACATAACACTTGTTTCCTTTTCGCTGAACATTTTAAAGATGAATGAAGTAATAACATTTCTTGGTTATCCAGGGTAAGCATGCAGCCTAAATAGTACCCATACTGTTCTTCATGAGGGCCCTGTATTCATAATATTAATATATAACCACAATGTATGTTCTATTTTTATTTTCAGATTGTGGCCGAGCTGACAGTGATGAGTGATCCCAATGGAATTGAATCCCAGATTATGGAGTACAAAGAGGAGGTTGACAAACTTTGGGATAGATTGATGGGATTTGAACTTCAGTTGGTGGATCAACTGGAGGTCAGTACAAATCTAGTTTTTTTTCCCCAAAGTGTCATTTTCTAGCTGTAGATATTGTTCTTGAAGCATATACATGTACTTTCACAGTGCCATTCAGAGTATTGTATTCTTTGTGATATTAGACTGATGAAAGAATTGATATTTAATAGAATATGCAGCAAAATATTTATGTAATGCTTCAGTCTATGATATGAAAAACCACAAACATTTGAAACTTCTGTGATAGTTTCATGGTGCAAAATAATTGAATCATGACACTCTTTTTTTTAGAGTTGTGAAAGTTTATTGGTGCAGAAATGGCTGTTATCAACAATTCCCAAAAGTTTCTGGTTTTACAGTGCTCTCAAGTCCTAATTTTGATGCAGTTTCTTTTAGTTCATGCAAGTATAATAACTTTTGATAACTTCCTGAAAGGGCCAACCCAAAAACATATTATGTGTAGCTGTAGCATTATCACAGATAATGATGTAAAATTGCTTTGTCTTTTTACCCCAATTCCAGGATACGATAAAGGATTTTGAAAGGAACCTAGCAGACATGGTGTCATCGTTTGTGGAATTTGTCCAAGGATTATATCCTTTTGATACAATAGAACTACAAGTTCATGTATAACATTTGAATGACATGGGGTTGTGATGAAGGAATAGAAATCAATAATTCATCTACCTTGTATGAGTGGGCTATGCTGTCTAGATAGAAGATATAAAATGGGCTTTTGAATTTTGATTGATATTGCTGAATGGTTTGCTGTTTGATTGATCATTTTTTACTCTGGATCTATGATTATGCAATGCCTGACTGAGAGATTGTCCGATGTCAGATTTTGAGATCAATGTATCTCCAAAGCATGAATTTCAAAACATTTTTCTCCTTCCATCTATTTCCATATCTTACCTTCAGCTGTGGGATATATGGGAATTCAAGGAACAAATGGTCAATCACAAAAATGTGTGTGAAGTTTAGAGACCCATAATATTTTTTACTCAGGGGTGGTATTCTGAGCACAATTTTATCTCTAAAGTACATGTATATTATCTCTAAAATGAAATCAATATTCTGAGACTACTTTTTAACTTGGATTTTATCTTTTATTTTTTATTTTATCTCAATCTCTTACTTCTTGCATACCATTAAAATTATATGAATCATACATGCAGCTCTATCACTAACGCCTATCTTATTTTATGTGAAAGTTAAAATAAAACTTAAAATAGGGTAGTGGCTATGTTATTTCTCGGAGTTCAAAAGCCTCTGAAAGAACCTCAGTCGTTTTTCAAGGAAAACCTATCAAAAGAGCATTTGCGCTCTCTTGCCTAAGAGACTAGCAGAAAGTGATTTTATTGGCCGATTATGAATAGCGTGAAATCTAACTTTTCTGGAAGAAAATTTTAAATGAAAAGAGTTTGGTTTCTTTAAGTCAGATGCTAAAGTTCACAGGATCATTGATCAATGAACATACATATTTAGGCGGAGGTATATTAGAAGCACAGTCGCATTCTTCTTGTTTGTTTGTTTGTTTGTTTTTTTCTCAATCAGTTTAAGATCAGTATTTATGCACAATTCAACCTCTTTCATTTTTCTTATAAAGTTTGATTGTACCTTTAAGTTAAACTTATATTCCTAATATCCTTAACCGCTTGAATTCACGATATCTCAGGTCAGAGATCTAGAGAATATCCATCATGAACGTCTGCTGGAGATTGCTCATATCACTCTGGAGAAATATGTCAAGAATGAACTAGATGATGAACTACCAGAAGATCTTAGAATGGTATGTACTTTAAAGACATTTTCTCTTTGTTGCTTTTAATGCTATAGATGTTCAGTTAGCATCCTGCCCCTTCATGTACATTTTCACTTTTTAAAGGTAATGCAGAGCACATACCAGTATTATAATTGCCCTTTCCGGCATATTCTTACAAATCTATTAGTCACCCTCAAAAGCAAAAAGAAGATAAAGATAGATCTATATGAACAATATTGTATGACACATATACATTGGACCAGAAAATTGCCATGTTATATCGCAACTATGTTATACCAGGGCTAAAAAACAATAAAATACAGAGAAATAGGACTAGTTGTTCATATGAGAGTTTGTAGAGATTTGACTGTAAAACAATGGATGAAGATACCTTCAACCCATAAAAAGCAGTTCATGATCCATTCCTCTGCACCTATTGGTTGGCAAGGGCACAATGCAATCACCAATGCTGTAAGCACCTCCCACGATGTCTTTTCTAATGAAATATTATATACACTGTGAGCTAATGTACAGGGTATCACAGAAAAATTCTTTTCTTATGAGGATGTGCCCTCCCTTCTCAAACCATTCCTCTGTAGCACTTGGCTGACAAGGATGCTATCATCAATGATGTGAGCCCCCAAAAAAAAAAATGCAGACATAATAATTTCCCATCCCTAACAAGCAGTTCTTGAATCATTTCTCTGTAGCTGTTGGTTGACAAGGATACCATCACCAATGCCGTTAGTGCCTCCCACGATGTCCATCTCCTGAAGATTGACAACCGAGAAGACGACATCATTCAGCGTGCCAATGGCTGGCTGGGAGGACTCATGGAGCGCATCCATAATGAGGAGGAGGTGGCCAGGAACAGGGACCGCGTCAAGGAGATCAACAACTTCATTGACCATCTCAAGGATGATATCGAAAACATGGAACTGCCCAATGCGATGTGAGAAGTTGGAGTTAGATCGGAGCCCGGGAAATTGATAATTTCCTGATGGAACTGTACGAGCTGGACTTTGCATGTTGGAAGATTATTATCAAATCACCTCTTTGAAGACATGAGTAAATTTAAGCTTTGCTGATATTAATAATATTTGGGCAAGGAGCCATCACATAATATGTAAGTAATAGCCCTGATATGTTTAATATTACTCCTGTAGGTATATGCATTTCTGACTTACATTTGTTTATCTTATAATTTTGAAATTGCTGCTCAATACAAAAGTTTAATATACATACATATATAAGCTGTATTCAGTGGCAGTTAAAATGCATTACGACTTTGAGAAGGCAAAACTGGCAAATGTTGTTCTTGACTATTTACAAACAAACATTTGTCAACGGTTGTCCAACCTGGCAACTACATTCATTACTTCATGAAACCAATACCTTTTGGGTTCGGTACTTTAAAGAATGCACATACAATATTCCTATGGAGTATTGGATTATTGTTAATTCAAAGAATAGGCCTGTTCTTGATATGAATGAAAGTTATGTAACATGAAAGGGACATAGGTTTCCTTTCTTGCCCATCACAGACACCTTTATTCACCCATACACAGCACTTTAATAGATCTCCACTTCCAGCCTGGGATGCACTCGTTTTTCATTGAATTGAATTGAATTGAATCCGAAAATGAAATAGGGTTCAAATTTTATTCAGGGTCGTTTATCTGAAGGTTAATGATTCCGAAAGTGAAAAAATTTTCCTTATTCATCAGCTTCATAATTCTGACAAATGATACAGGGTTCTTTGTCCTTTGCGAAATTATGAACCCTATTGCGTTTTTGGAAATACAAACCTTAGGACTTAATACAGAGTAACGAACCTTCATAATAATGAACCTTCGGAAGTGTGAACCTTCAGAAAAAAACGACATGGAATCTCCAACACACTGCGATGTTACATTATAAATCAGTCATGCTATTAAAGAATATCTAATTTATTCATGAAACACCTTGTATATCAACCTCTTTTGGTCTCACCTAGTGAACTGTTTCTGGTTCTGATAAATTTGTAGGGCCTACTTAGAAGATATATCTCACTAGATTTTTACGAAAAAATATTGAGAGGCAAGACCTGATTTTTTAAAATAGCTTTATACAGTGTGTAGTGCATATAGCAAAAGATATGTCAAAAGCTATCGATGGAATGAGCAATTGTGATAATAATAATAAAAGTACATTGCTTTAATAGTGAAGGATGAACTTATTTGATTGTGCATATTAGAGATGCAGTCGCATTCATTTTTTTTATTATTTGTTTTTTATTGGATATCACATTGACTACCCTTTATCACTAATCTTTCAGTCCTTCAAAACACAGTCAGTGAAGTTGCAAGCAGAAAAAAAAAAAAATGACTCCCTATATATACACTGTATATGCAACCTTATATACCACTCTGACCCAACATAGATACTGATATGCACCTTGTGGCTTGTTCAACTGTGATTTGATCAAGAACAGTTGCGTTGTTCATTAGATGTAAATATGTACAATAATGAATGCTTTTATCTGTTACATTGAGCCTTGTTTATTCCACTGTGTATATATAGGTATGAATAAATTGGTTTATTTGTAAAAATAATTGTAATGATGATACATATTTCTAGACTTATTCTGTTTTTGTTGTCAATTTTTGTATTACCTGTCCATATTATCTGCATACCCAACCTTATTCATCCCTTGTCCACCCTCTTCCTCCACTTATCTCCTTCCCTTTCTTTTACTCTCCCCTGCTTTCTCTTTACTCTCTCCCCCTCTTTCTTCTTCTTCTAGCTTCCCTCATTTTGTACCTCCAGTTAAATTGATTCATACCTTACTCTCAAAAACCTAGGCTCTGTCTTACTCCTTCCTCTTCTTCCACAAAAAGCTTCAAATGGTTCTATTCAAATGATCAATATCCAATTTTAAATATCGCTATTACAGCTTAAATACGTAACCTCATTCCCTTTTTTAGATCCGTCTCCTTCTTTGTTCTTCTTATTCCTTCTCTCTCTCTTATATATGAAAAGCCAAATGGGATGCTCAATCATTTTTAACTGCATCAACTAAAGTTGAACTGTGCAGATGTAGATTAATATTCTGATTATAACAAACATTTTTAATGCAAAGTATATTTTTTGCCATAATTTAATTGAGGTTATTGGAAATATAGTCACACTTTGTTAAAACATCAGGAAAAACTTTGGGCATCCTATCTGGCACTTCATATTCAAGTCGTTCGTAAAGCATGCGTAACTTTACGAACAGCTTTATGAAACACCCCCCAAGTTCTATTCAAATGATCAAGGAGGGAGTGGAGATTGTGCACACAGTGTGTGCGGGCAAGCACTGAATCCAATGACCGGGGTAATAGTATATCTGTAAAGCGCTTAGAGACATTTGTATTAAGCGCTATATAAAAGCTGAATATTATATTATATTATCAATATCCAATTTAAAATATAGCTATTCTAGCTTATATACGTAGTCTCCTTCCCTCTTTTAAATTTGTCTCCTTTGTTTTTCCTCTTTCCTTCTCTCTCTCGTTTCTCAAAGAACCCTCCTCTCCTCTCTCTTTCTCTTTCCATATCGGTCACCACCTGTATCATCTCACTTCTGATTTATGTGCTTATTGGCATACCGAGGGTTAATAAGCACCTTTCACAATTTCATTTAAAGAAATAAGGCACTTGAAATCACAATATCTTGCATGATTAAGAATGGAAAACTTTTATTTCTAAACAGCATTAAAACTCAGGGTGATGTCTGAATAGAAAATATTTGTAAACAAATTTTAGCTGAAACCCAGTAAATAAAGATCGCATGCTTGATCTTATAGTTAAAAACAAGTCAAAAAATGTCTTGGAACCAGAGGGATTTAAACCTTCCATCTACTGCTTGCCGGTCAGCGACTCTACCACCAGGCATCACTGTGCCATGGACCCTTTACTAACTGTTCCTGACCTCTGTATTTATACAACATCTGCTGCAAAGAGTCTTGGCATGGAATTTGACTCGGCACTCAAAATGCATCTACGGGTATCATCCCTCTGTTGCGGTCTTCACTACCACCTATCAAATTAAACCATCCATAAATGCAGTCCGAGTTATTGTGTTGTCTCGTTTTGACAATGCTAATTCACTACTGCATGGAATCAGCTCATCTCAAATGCAACGTCTCCAGAGGGTTCAGAATGGTGCAGCAAAGCTGATCTTCATGGCCTATATATAGTGTGATCATGTCACACCTTTGCTAAAAGAATTGCTTTCGTTGGCTCCTAATTAAGCAACGCATTGTATTGAAGGTCCTGGCTGTTATCTGTAAGTGTATCCAAACAAAGCTCCAGCCTACCTCAACTCTCTCATCATACCACATCAATCTGCACGTCCTGGCCTTCACTCTCGTATAGACGGTACCCTGCTCCAGGTTCCTCCAACATACACCACAGCTGGTGAGAATGCTCCAGGCATGTGCTCCTCAACTCTAGAAGGAGCTTCTTCGATTCATGCTTGGTTCCCCTTCTTTGGCTTGGCTGTCTTCAAGACATATCTCAAAACCCACCTTACAATCAGTGATCAACAATATTATCATTTTTTCTTGTTTTATATCGATGTAAAGTGCTGTGAAACACTGGTTAGTTTGTAAGAGCTTTATACAGATGTAACTATTGTATTGTATTATAAACATGTACATGAACTTTGACCTTTCTCACTGAGTTCTTGATTTTTGATGGTCTCTGTGTGTTCTGTTACCAGGTGTGTGAAAAGCACTGCTGCTGCCACCCGGGACTTGGTGTCAGCGAACTCTGTGTCATGTGCCCATTCCACACTTCCCCATTTATAAATCTGAAAAGAGAAACATAGATAAGGGAATTTTATGCAGGTACACTGGTTATTTGTACGATGTACATACATGTACAAGTAGGTACAAATAGGTAGATTTTGAAAAATAACCCTGAATTGATTAGTATTTGATTGGTTGAGGGGGGAGGGGGAACAAATCTACTACATGTATATATACTTTTCCTGAAACTTTTAATTTCATATGACTAAAGATTCCCTTTTTAGGCTAGATCACTAAAATTATTCTAGAAGCCCTTCAACATTTTAAAATCTGTAACATTATAAATGTAACTGCAAACTTCACTCACTGGTCTCATGTCTAGTTTGTGCTTTTCATTATAATACATGTTCACAAGTACCGGAAATCACTTTGTATAAACTACACATTTTCGCCCATCAGTAATAAAATCTATAAAATCCATGATTTTCATTTCCATTATATAGTGTTTCTCATTAAAGCCTGAATCAAATGGACCTGTACATAAGGACCACCTGCCTATAAAAACGTTTTTCATCTCCCTCCAGTGTCTTTATATACAGGTTTTTCCTGTACAAGCATTAAAATCCGTAGAGCACACATAACATGCACTCCACACATTTGGCTTTATGATAAACCAGTAATCCTCCAATTACAAGTACGACTGTTTTACCTGAAATTCCGTCTCAAGTCTTGACAATGAGGCTGCCTCTTCTACAGTGATCTCTCTATCCATGAGGGCAAAGGTCAGTACCAGAGATTTCAGACACTCGATCGCATTCTCATAACCTACAAGGAAACAATCATAGTCATACATTGAAATTTCATATCTAACTGATAGACTGCTTTGCACAGAAACAAAGATCGGTATAAAGTCATGAAATCAGAAGCATTCTTCTAATGAATTTCAGTCCGAATCCAAGACAATAAACACAAATTTTTTTTTAAATGTAAGCTTTCTTCTTTCACAAATAATCTCATTACTTCTCTTCTTCTTTAGCCTCTCACGTGTGTTTCTCTCCGTTTATCTCTCCTTCTCTTTCTCATTTTTATTTCCTTCTCATTTTCATTATTCACTCCTTTCTTCATTCTACATTTCCTTCATTTTGCCTATCTTCATGTTGATCAAAGGGCCTTTAAAGTCCAACACATCAAGAAATGTGTAAGCTCCATGAATGTGTAAGAACCAGGAGTTGTAATCTGAAAACTATTTAAATTTCTGTGTTAAAAATATGTGTAATTGTCATTACAAATCTAAATTAGGACATGTCAGTGGTTAGTTTCTGTGTCCGCTTCACATTACCACCCCTGGGCCTAGTCAGTATACAGTATGTCATAAAAAGACACATAGTCCCAAATGTTGAAAACTGAATAAGCTCCATGCTTACACTCAACACCTATGCAGCCATGTCCCAGTCAATGTGTATAAATATTGGGCCATATTGAAATCTATGTTAGCTTCCAAAACCCAGTCAGATTGTGTCTGTTACAGAGAGACACAGGCCATGTACAATGTAAAGCTCCATGAATGAACTCACCAACAAGGGCCCAGTCTGAGTGTGTCTCCAAGTGATGCTCCAGATTCCTGTAGGTCTCCTGGGGTATCACTGGCCCAGTGATGGAGGTGGTGGACTTGATGTCTACCTCGTATCTCTTGTTGATCCAGTCTAGCATAGGTTCCCATTTCTTGTCTTGCATGGCCACAAGCTCAGGAGGGTCTTCTAATCTGTAACTACATTAAAGAGAAGGTCTGGTTCTGGTCAAGTTGATAAATAATTTGTGAGCTTTCTCATTATTTGAATGTCAGTTTGGTAGAATATGAGAGTAGAAATGTCCCCTAAAAGAGCTGCTCTCCAAATAAGTCTAGCCCCCACCCTCACCCTAAACCTAAATCTCAAATTCAAATGAAACCCTTACCCCATATCTTTGATGAAATAACACTCGGAGCACTAATCGCCAGAGCATGTGTTAGATCACTAATTGTGTGGAATATTTTCTAAAAAACTTAAAAGATAATCTGAAAACTTACCAAAGTGTATCTGTTTCCAGAAAATGGAGCATAGCCCTGATAATCTGAGCCTTGGTTCTGTGTGTTGGATTGTCCAGCACTGTATTACATAGAGCAGTCTAGATCAGAGAGGAAATGAAATAGAACATTATCACATCAAGGCCCTGTCTTATAGAAAGTTGGGATTGATCCGAATTGATTGCAAGTCTACTGAAATTGTGATAAATTTATTTAATCTTGCAAAATACGAGATACACAAAATTGATAGAGCCATCTGCAGAGACCTATTAAATATCAAGATGCATCATCGAGTAAATTTGTTTTGTTTGATATGGGAAGACTCAGAATTTAAATCGGGAGAATATCATGCCTGATTTTGGAGTAAATAAAGGTTTTAAAAACAATTTAAGGAGAAATTACTTTGTAGTAATTTCTCAACTTCACTTAAATCCAGATTAAGTACTTTTTTTCTTGGTTGAAAATCTGTCGAGGGAAAATTGCCCAATACTAGGGCTGTGCATAACCGTGTAATGAGGTACTCGAGTACACTCCCAGCCTTGCCCGCGAATACTCGAATACTCGGACGCCATGTTTTTTTTTGAATTTTTTTGAATTTTTGAATTTTTCATTTTTTTGTTGTTTTGCCAACACCATACTACGAACAGTACGAAGGTTCGTCTTTGAAAACCCCCGCGATTTTACTTCAAGTTGCTGTTGAAAGCGTCTATTTGTGCTTTTGAATTTTTGACAAATAATTGAAACAATGTTATGTTTAAAACTAAAGATGACAGGCAAATATTCCTCCGAGTCCAAACAGAAATCCGGAGATTTGGTCCCAGTTTTTGAGTGGTGAGTTGACAGTGACACCCTGTGTATGATTGAGCTGGGAAACATTTTTACCCACGGGACCATGCCGGTGCTCTTCTGGCACGGGTGACCGTCGGCCTGGACAGTGCCAGGTGAACGGGAAAGAAAAAAAAAAAAATGGCGGCCGAGTATTCGAGTACGAGAAATCGTACTCGAGTAGCTGTCAACAGTGCGAGTATTCGAGTATTCGACTACTCTTTGCAGCCTTACCCAATACGCGCCTTTTTCTGTTATTCTTTATTTTCTTCATAATATTTCTTATCAAGCATTAACACATAGAATGCACGGTTAAGTTTTTTTGAGGTTGACTTTTTACATTAGTTAGCTGTACACAAATTATCTTCTTTTTTTATGTGAATGGTACTCTTTAAACATTAAACTGATCATTCTGACTTACCAAATGCATACTGTGCTGCTTGATAACCTCATGTTGGGTATCCCACTCGTCGCCACAGCAACAGCTAGGGATTCGGTTGGAATGACCAGGGGCTGACCACTGGGTGTTTTCAGCTTCCTCTGATCAAGGTTGATTTCAAAGGCTTTACTTCGGACTGGGTGATGGACACATTCTTGTAAAATCGTTTTTTCTCTGTTGATTAAAGTTAGCAATTGGTATCGATAACAAATGAATATGTTTCATGCATTTCTACATCGTGCCATTGATGGTCATGCTCATGTCATCATCATGTGTATTTCGATCTTCAGGGCCCCTTCTTATAAAGAGTTGAGATTGATCCAAATCAATCGCAAGTTTGCAGTCTCCTATCTCTTATGTACATAGTTGCGATTGATATCAATTCAATTGCAAATAAGTTGGGATTAATATCAACTCCAACTCTTTATATGACAGGCCCAGATCTACCAGCCTGACCAACTACATCGTGTCTAATACTGTTTATTGAAGGGGAAGTCCATCCTCATACTAAATTGATTCTAATAGAAGCAGAAAAGTGAGCGAAACAGGTCAGTGAAAGTTTGAGCAAAAAACGATTAAAAAAACCCAGAAAGTGATGAATTTTTGAAGGTGCGATCAATCAAACACAAATTAGAAACTCTGTGTTGCATCTTGCGAGGTCCCTCCCATTTTCCCTGTACTAAAAAATGTCAATATTAATATTTTCCCTTAAGAAAATGTTTAATCATACATTAAACCTAAACATAATTATTGCAAATATGTTCATATATACAACCCCTGTATGAAACAAATCTATTCCATCATCAATAACTTAATGAAATTGTCTGTACAGAGCAAATTGGAGAAGAGTTCGCAAAATACGTCACAGTGTTGCTAATTTGTGTTTCACTGACGACATCTTCAAAAATTCATAACTTTCCTATTTTTAATTGGATATTGCTCAAATTTTCACTTCTTTGTTTTTCTAATTTCTCTGGTTTTATTAAAACCAACATAATATCAGGGTGGACTTCCCCTTTGAGACTGCAATACAATTTTCACAATTTAATAACTTATTAATGAAATAATCATTTGACACCAGATTGCACCTAACAAAAGCTTTAATACTCAAGATTGCACTATATAAATTTGAACTGAACTGAACTGAAATGACTTAATCACTTTTGAATTATTATGGTCAGAATGGGAAGGAGAAGGTTTTTTTTTTACTACCAGACCACTTTAGGGCATAAAGATAAATCTAAGGGTACTTTGGTGTATTTTTGCAGGGGAGTGTTATACCCTCAGGCCTCAGCCCTCTTCCCGATGGACGATTTCGTAATTTTTCATATATTTTGTAATGTACAGTCATAGCTCTTCCTTCAACACCAGGGGCCCGTTTCTCGAAACCAAAGACAAGTCGACAAGACAGTCATAACTTTTTCTGCCAACTATGGAGATGTCTCTGATCTTCCTAAACCGTTTCACAAAGAGCTTACTAGCTAGATATCTCATGAAATTGATACTATCGGCGAGAGGAGGAGCTAAGACATATATCTTAGTCGCAATTCCACCGGATTAAACAAAAAGTAATTTTAGGAAAACTGCAATTATTTAAATGAATTAGGAAAAAAAAAAGGTTGAAAATAGTACCAGGGAATAAGAATTCAAAATTTGTGTAGATTTTACCATAGAATTACTTGTAAAATATAATTGTGAGTATTTCATTTCATGACCGGTGAATCAGTTTTGTTTTTGAGATGGGTACCCCCGGATATTTTCATTTGATAGTTTATAAAATTACATCCTTATATATTATTCTTAGTAAAAATACAATTTTATGAAAGTTTTGTCTAATGTTTTAGGCTTCAGCACGATATTAAAATGACGAAACTTCAACATTCCAAACGTTAAAACACATGTTTTAAAATTTAAACTATTCAGTTTACACATTTGGAGATAGAATTTACCTCAAAATAATATGGGTCTGAAAACTAGAGAATATACTTCTGACGATGACTTCAAGAATTTTACAATGTGGAAATAAACGCATATAATAAGTTTAGTTAAGTGTAGAAAAAGCCTTAATTATAAACATGGCATATTTTCATTACTGGTAGATTTTCAAATATACAAAACGATAACTCCCTTTTTAATTGAATGTGTAGAAAGATGTCATACTAGCTGTAGGATTTCTTGTCCTTTTCTTGCCAGCCATATAGTCTACCGAATGAATGACATGTGATGGCGGCATGGCGCTGCCCATCGACTAAAAAGTTATTACATGTATATCTCGAAGTAACCCACTGAATTTTATTATCTGTAAACAATTATTTTACATGGTGAATAAATAAAACAAACAAACAAACATGAGATGGCGCTGCCCATCGACTAAAAAGTTATTATATCTCGATGTAACCCACAGAATTTTATTATCTGCAAACAATTATTTACATGGAGAATAATAAAACAAACAAACAAACATGTGATGGCGTTGCCCATCGACTAAAAAGTTATGACAGAGATATGACGGTGTCGAAAGCGTCATAACTACTTGGTCAGGATGTTGTCCTTGATCTTGGCAAAGAGGGCTTTGTGAAACTGAAATACGTAGCGGACAAGTAGCTTACTAATGCTGATTTAGTCAAGGAGTTAAATCTTAATTAGCTTTAAAGAGAAGGTTCATTGATTTTAAACTTGACTGAATTTGGTATCATTGCAATCGAAAAATTACACTGATTAAAATTATTACATTTGTGTACATGTAACTTGTCAATTCCAGCGAAAAATTATAAAAGTTAATTAAACTTGACAAAAAATCAACCCACTCAAGAGTCAAGACCCCGAAAACATCGTAGTTCAGCTGATTTGTCAGTGCCGTCACAAAATGAACAATGGGCCGCTCATTGTGACTCTCATTTATACCCAACATTGTTTACCTTCATCAAAATACCCTGGAAATATTCATATATGGACGAAAAACATACCGGTACTTGATTTGAGTTTTGAGGAGATAGAAGAAGGAATTAGTACCTCGGACATATCGACAACGACAGTGGAGATTTGGGAGATCTCTAGACTATAGATCAATTTTATAACTTCCAAATAGCGAGTGGATATCGTCGATGTAGCATACTTTTACCGTAGGCCTGTCTGTGCATTACGCGTACGTATAATACGTACGTACAAGCTGCCAGCATGAATATCTGGACAATTTTATGTAGATTTGTTGCCTATTTTGCTCCAGGAGAATCGTTAGGTCAGCATTCAAAATGTCCTCTGCACTCCCAGATCAGACACATATACGCTGACCTGCCCTCAGGGATATGTTATTATTTCCCCGATTTTTATGCTCAAATGTGACGGGAAATAACATAAAAATCAACAAACATTTGTAAAAAGTAATATTTATTCAGTGTATCTCATTCAAAATGCCCAAAATAAAGGAAATATCACCACTGGCGGTAAATATATAAACAACGTTAACCCATATCTAAAAATTGCAATGGGTATCCAACATTGTCCCGAATGTGTGATATAGGTTGTTCATATTGTGACGTCACATTATCGTATGTAAATAACGCCGTCATTTCACTTTGTGCGTGGGTTCTGGAAAGGGTATCAAAATTGCATTTAATTTATTCCTCACAATAGTGAGGGCTTAAAAAGTACTTTACTCATTTTGTTAATGTTCTCAGCAATCTGTTGAGGTATAATTTGCCTATTTTCCAAATTTCAATGAACCTTCTCTTTATTGATACTAATAAAACATGTAGCTTACGAGTTAAAATATGGCGGTTTTGAGAAACAGGCCCCAGGCCCCAGCGCCCAGCATATGCAGCATGACTTCAAGTCAAGTTCGGTGTTGTGGCTGGTGCTGTTTTCACAACACCAACACCAGCTTTTCGACACCGAACTTGAAATCACCCAAAAAATGCATCGTAATTGTGAGCTCCTAGTCCTAGTGCATAGTGCATGTGGTAAATATTCACGTTCACGATCAGAGTACAGTACATGTAGTGATGTACATATAGACTACTCTAGTCGAGTCTTAACTGGTGCATGGTTAAATAGTCAAGGTTAACTCCTGGGAGCTCCGCCGCCAGAGGCGACGGCGGAGCTCCCGGCTCCCTGGATTTAGTGCATGGTGTGCTGCATCAAAATACAACGGCGAAAATATAGATAGGATCGTGATTAATTTAAGTTAAACTAATTTTACCTCGTCCTCGGTAATGTCTCATAAAGGCAACATCAAGTTGCCACAATTCCTTAGACAATAAGCACCGATGAGTAACATGCTTTGATCCAGAAAACAATCCAACTCTTTTGATGAAATTCATGTCAATGTTGTGGTCAATCAATGAAGTGTCTTAAATTCACCGGCGTTATACACACGTGTTATTGCGTAATTAATAGCAAAGAGCCTGATAGCGAAGAGTAGTTACTCCCGAAACCAAACACGCGAGTTGACTGTAGTACATGTACAAGCATCGATGCGTAGCACCAAGGAGTTATACATTTTAGGCAATGCTGTTGTTGAGTTCAGCGTTATATACTATGGCAATCAGTCAAATTTGAATACTAGTATTATCACCAACTGTTTTATTGTTATTTTTGTTAGAGTCCCTGTATTTTTTTACTTACATTTCATGCCCATTTCTTGAAAAACTTATTTACGCGTGAGAACTGTAAAGTTTCTCAATACAAGTTAAAAAAATTACAAAAAGTTACAAAATGTCAGTTGTCAGGAGTCCTGCAGGGATCACTTCTTGGTCCTCTTTTATTTATTTTATTTATTTTTTTAATATTTTCAACCACGGTGTTCTGATAGACAGGGTAGCTAGCATCAACTAAATTCCTAGGTCTCCATATCGATGAACAATTGAAGTGCATGGAAAACTCATATAAATGATTCTATGCAAAATATTGTCAAGGAACTTATACTGGTGTAAATCGTAGGTTGAAGTCTGCTCTTCCTCAAAGTATATTACTTATTTTGTATTCAACTTTAATTCTACCTTATAGTAATTATGTGCTTGCTTGGGGCAAATCTCTAATAACACAATTATATAAACTATTCTTGGCTAAAAAGAGGGTATATAAGAACCACCTGTAATGCTGACTTTCGTGCTCCTCTTTTTTATCATCATAGAATTTTAAAAGTAAAAGATATTTATTATATGCAATTGGGTTCCTTAATGTAACTCAGGTGTACTGCCACTGGCATTATAGCCAAGATTTTCAAGAAAAACAATCAAATTCACAATTATGCCACGTACAAGAGGTGCCTCTGCATTCCACTACCCCATGCAAGGACAAAGTTTACTCTCAACGTACACTTTAGTTTGCACTGGAACAAGGTTTTGGAACTCTAACAGTACCGGTATGTCTGTCTTCAAACGTACTGGTAAACTGAAGTTATACTTATTGAATAATTATAGTTGATTCTTAATCATTCTATGCTCCAAATTGTGCCGTGCTTTATATTTGAACTTAATCCATTCCTCAATTTACGACTGTATAGCAACTGCCGACTCACCTTTTCCTTTTTCTTTCCTTTTCTCGCCTGTAGCTATAGATTTCAGCTTGCAGTGAAAGTCTGTCCATTTTTCTTTCTCCCCCCCCCCCTCTGTCTCTCTCTCTCTCTCCCCCTCTCTCCATCCCACGTTTTTATCACTATTATCGCCCCCTGTTGTACATAGTCTCTTCTCCCCACCCTTTTTTATTACTCACTTAATTCATGTTTATAATTATATGGTTATAGTTTATATAGTTATTTGCTTTTACTTAAGCGCCTTTGACAAACATTTCTTGTATTAATCTACTTTATAACCAGACTGTTTTTTTGTTGTCTATAATTATGATATTGTTTTGAGGGACCTGACCTCTACAAGCTAAGCTTTTCTTAAGGTCTCCTCGTCTTTAATTCTTTTTTTTTCTCACTTAAAATAAATGCATTATATGAACTTGTTCCTTATAAGTGTTCCTTTTATATATTCAACATGTTATAAATTTGTTAAATTGTATTACATTCATGCATGTTGGAAGAAAGACAAATAAACTTGAACTATAACTTGAAAAAAAGAAAGATAAAAAAGCAGTTATCTCTCAAAAAGACATTATAACTCTCAAACAGACATCAGAATTTTCAAATAGACATCAGAATTCTCAAACAGACATCAGAATTCTCATAACTTTCAAACAGCGCTAGACATCAGATTTCTAAAACAAACATAATTCTCAAATAGACATCAGACATTTAATTATGAAAAGGCACTTTAAAAATGAAATATAATTATTATCATCGCCTGAATATTAGGAATCCTATCTATCAGTGACATAAATTGTGTGTGGGTGTGTGTATGTGCGGTTGAGGGGGGGGGGGCAGGGGTCAATGAACTTTAGGTAGGGAAACTCCAGTGTCACCAGGATGGAGATAACTGAAAGAAGTAATTTCATTGTCACCACATACGGTATAATTAAGGCGAAGATAATAGAACCAGTTCACCCACTGCCTATTTTGGGCCTCATAAATGGGTGTTTTTGTTTGTTTTAATCAATGATTATTGATCAGTCTAATTTCTCAGTTACTGTATTTATTTAGCCAACTTACATCTGTCATTTTCATTAGTTTTTTCAGTGCCCAAGTAATAAATCATTTTCGCCTCGTCTTCTTGATTCACAACTGATTTTTCATGTTGTGCCCCTTGCCCACCCCCCCCCCTGCCCACCTCCCCCTCCACTACAGTAAACATTTCCAAACCAGGCTCCCCCTTCCAATAATGAAATTTCCATTGGCCCCATGTGGATGGGGTCTAGATCATCCAAGCATGTATATTCGCAATCGCAACTCTGCATCTAAACTAATTAATCCAAACCCCCAAAATTATTTTTTACACAAATAAATAAATTAGAAGTTGAGTTTCGAAAAGAAATTGTAGAAAAATTTAATGTAATATACATGCATAAAAGTTTTAAATATACTCAAATAGAGCACTATCCATCTTAATACAATTTTTTGTTATTTGAGCTTTTTTTCACCCTCAACAAAAATTAATCAGAGTCTATAACATGCAGACAACACTCATGGATGCCAATGGATGCACGTCATATTTCAGAAACACATTGTAATTTGCTTTGTTTCATCGAAAAACAGAATCCTGACAATTTCATGAACTAAATTTTCTTTTCACTCTCGGGAAAAAACATGTACATTATTACCGAATGTTTTCAGGACTCCCCAATCCTCCCCCTCTCTTACATGGTGCAACCGCAAGCCTACTATGTACATTATTATTCAGAGATGTAGAAACAGAGGAGTTCCCAGAACTTGCTTTTAAGAAAGAGGAAGAAACTACTATAAAAGAGAAAGAATTGGCAAGGGCAAAAATGAAGGTGAAAATAAAATGATAGGAGCCCTTTCCCTCTGTAACTTTGCACCTCTCATCTGGTAAGCCCCCCCATAACAGTGCCAATGCCACTTTTTATACCATAGAGAAGACGTGTGGAACCAGTTCAGAGCCATATAGTACAAGCATTTTTTTTCTGCAGTACAAATAGCAGGGAATCTCATTTGCCTTGGCCTAGACCGAATAATTGTTAATATCATAAATACATGTAAGAAATACTGAGCCACTGAGTGGACTCTGAATTGAACACTACCATTCTAGCTATCTTTGAACTTTCAATTGCGGCAATGTTTGATTGCTGAACATTTGCACAATCAGTGGGCACAAGTCTGCACACATAATTTTGTAAAATACAATTGGTTCAAACTCAACACCACCAGGCCAAATACAACAAAATGCAAGAAAAGCAAATGTTCACACAAACTTTAAGAAAAAAGAAATTTTCAAAGAATTTTTTAATCATTTGTCAAGAATGATAGAATTTATGAATAACTGTACATACAAAAATCAATTTACCTTTATCTCGACTGAAAAGCAAGAAGAGACAATTTTGTAGAAATCATCTGTTTGGAGCCAGAAGGTCATGAACTCATAGAGTTATGCCATTTTGTCTCTCAACAGACAAATGTGGTTAGAGGTACATGTATATCCATACCTCTAACCATACTTTGTTGAGAGACAAAAGGGCGTTAACTCTGTTGGAGTTCACAATCTTCTAGCTCCAAACAGATGATTTCTAAAACTTGTCAATACTTGTTTTTCAGTCATGACATACATGAAGTAGTACGAATTTATACAGACAGAGTTAGTAGTTGATTAAGTATCGATCAGTGAATATAGAGGAAACATCTTTGATATATTTTCTTTGGAAACTCTAATGAATATATAGTACTAAACAGCAAGTCATATATAGTTTTCTTAATAGCGACCACCTGAATAGAAAGACCACCTGTCCGTAAAGACTACTTTTTATGTCTCCCCCATCCCCTTGCAGGTCTTTCTATACAGCTTTCACAGTGAATTTTCAGTATGGGTACCCTGAATGAGATAATCACAATATACATAAATTTAATATCTAGCCAAACAAAAGTATTTCTAGGGCAAATCAACACATTGTATATGAATGAAATTAAACTGAAGTTTAACCTATTCCCCAACATTGATATGCCACTATCTGAATATAAAACCATTCAGTGTAAATTATCTTTCAAGAATCATTGAATTTTAGTACATACAAATCATATTCTTGGGCAAGTGAAAGTTATTTTGCTGTGCACATTACCAACTACATTTAAGATTTGAGTATATCCACTATTGAGTTGATAGTCCTACTACATGTAAGGCTTGGATCAGACCAAATATCAAGTAAAATGTGGGGATATCAATATACGCTGCATTGTTTAAAAAGTATGCATAACATTAGTAACAGGTTTATTCTAAACCAGCTAAAAGCAATTCCTCACTCTTCTGGAATCTACTTTGCATTCGGCTTAGAATATCTCACAATCAATGCTGACTCAATCATCTCTGAGTATAGTTGAAAACTGAATCAGCAAATCTAAAAAATGAATGAAGATCTACAAGTACCTACTCTTACATAGTCATACATGTCTTATTTCTTGCAAAGTAATCTTGCAGTGTCACAATGATGAAAGTCTAAATTTCATAAATTCAAATCAAACTTTTAATCAATCTTCAAGACTACAAGTACATATCTGCCAAATGGATTTGGTAGAAAATAGTTGAACAATGGGCAAGGAAAGATTACAAAATTGAGCTACATGTACATGTTATTATCCCGACTGCGTGTCCAGCACTCAATCATGTGGTTTCTATGAATGGGATTTCCAGCAAGGTTTAGATGTTTTTTTTTACATATTTTTCTGTACTGAGCAACTGATCTACTGCATGATAAATCAATTCAGAATTACCTACTGCCAGTTTGTCTTGAAATGCAACTGCATCTCCAGAACCTTTCATTTCTAAAATTTTGGTAAAGGAATATTATTTGGACACAGACAGGCTCAAGATCATTCTGAATGTTTTATCATGCGGTTGCTTAGTCCAGCAAGATAAGTTTGCTTATTTTTTTTCCCGCTATCACTTAGCTATTTCATATTTTCCACCCAAATCATTTGGCAGATATAATCCTTTTGTAGTTTCAAACATCCAGAGTAATTTTTGTTTGATACTTTGATAACTTTATTTTTTCTGTCAAAAGCACCAATCAATATTTAAAAGCTTTAAATGCAGCATGACCATATACTAGTATAAGAAGTAGACTTTATTGGATAACTTGTTTAGCACAAGGCTAATCTACCACATGGTCCATATCAAGTCAGAAGGCAGAATATAAAACTTACTCATGGCATGTTATCCTAGAAAATACCAGAAAGAAATGATATACTACCCCAAGAAAGCAATCACATAGGAAATAGAAATACATGTAGAAAAAAATATACAATTAGATATCCAATATACAAGAACCAAGAAATCCCTGAAATTAAAGGAATTCACAAACTTTGAAATACACAATAAAAATTGTATTTTTTATAAAGCATCTACTTGTACATGTAAACATATATGTAACTGCATTTGAATATATATTCACACAAAAATGTAATGATAAAACAATCAAGGCGGCGCATCTTGTGTCTAATTTCATTCTACAAGTTATTTGCTGTTAAAATAAAAAGCTAACATTCCCTGAATTATTCTTTAAATGCTCAGATGAACAGCGATGATTAGGACATTTGCATGGAATTAATACATTAATAAGTACTATTAAGTCCACAATATATCAAACTACAAATAATACATCATGTATTTGTTGACAGAGTAAAAAAGTTTTTTTATAAACAAAGAAGTGTCAATTTTCAGACAAATTATTGATATGTATAAATATTTTAAGCTGTGTTTAATACCACAAACCATAAACAAAAACTATTTAATGCATACCGGTAGTGTAACACCTATGGCAATAAGAAGATCCAATTTTCAAGAATTAATGAGGAATGTTGGTGATAGATGAAATTCTTTAAGGTTTTCTACAAATCCTGCAAATAAATTGCATGGGGTATGCATGCTTATATACATGCCGGCATAGACCTTGCCCATACATTCATCTTGTATGGGGTGAGGGGGCAAATATCCAAGTGACAGGACTAAAACATGACATACTGCCCCTTATGTGATGGGGTGGGGAATATACAGGGTATGCCCCTTGAATGCTACCAAGGTTTCTGTGAAAGGACAGCAAGAAAAAGAAAGTTTATGACATTTTTCAGGTGTCTTTTGGGGTTGAATTTCGAGAGGGGGGTGGGCACCTAATTTAGCTGTACTCAAGGTATGCTAAATAGCTTTTAGAGTGGGGGGGGGGGGCCTTGGGCAGTCAGTGCCCCGCTCCCCCATTTGGCAGTGGTACATACACCTAGAATCTATTCTATTATTCTAGATCTGTGTCTCAAACTGAGCAAAAGAAGCACTATGACACACAGGAAAAAGGGATTTCCGTTTTGCAGAAATATGATATGGGGGTAAATGCAGCAAATGAAGCTACTGCCTGACATGACTCTGGGTAGCATGGGAAATTTCATTTTTAACTGTTTCCATCCATATTATTCTACATGAAGTAGACTTCCACAATCTGAATGAGATATTCTTTGCTTCCTTCTATTTTTTCTAATCAAAATCATAACATGATGGTATATAATGTGAAATGAATGCAGCTATATTCTTCATGATTTTTGCTCCCATAACAACATTGCAAATTTAATAATTTATTGTTAAAATGTAGTCACTTTGATGTGCTAACATACTAATAGCTATAATTTTTCTCTTTCCCCTTCCAATTACAGTCATGATTTTGGGCATTAATTAAACCAAAGAACTGAAAATACACTTGATTACCAAAGGAAAGTACATAATTATATATAACCTACAATTTACACAAAATATAGACCTTCATTCTTGACTTTTATATATTCATTCCTTTTTGAACTAGATGCAAGACACCATACAAATTAATATTTTACAGAATAATTAATTCAGAGGCTTGCATAGCAACAATGAAAATATTGAGTTAACTTCATTTTTTTTAAACATATAGAAAGTTTTAGCTGTGGATGTTAGCTTAAACTTTGTACTGGTAAGCTGTAATTTCCTACATAATATTATATTGACATACATGTAAATGTACTTAAATTGGCATTAAAAATAAAAAAATAAAAAACAGAAGGAGGGGATGAAGTGTATAAAAAGTATGAAATTAAATGGTAAAATCAATTCCTTTCACGATACCTAGTGTAAAACAGTGAATAGGAACAAAAGTTGAATAGGAACGGAAATTGAAAAAGTGTTCAGACTATTCAGTCCATCCGAAGCAC
Source organism: Mesocentrotus franciscanus (assembly GCA_037976565.1). Classification (NCBI taxonomy): domain Eukaryota; kingdom Metazoa; phylum Echinodermata; class Echinoidea; order Camarodonta; family Strongylocentrotidae; genus Mesocentrotus; species Mesocentrotus franciscanus. The sequence goes on from CP137673.1 coordinate 17,231,944, forward strand.
CTGCTAACCTGCATCTATTTTTATATCGGAAAAAAATGATATCTAAAAAACATTTGTTCCTTTTCACTCAAGTGTTCCTTTTTACCCACTTTTAATACATTTTGTTTCATAATGAATTACACCCAGATTAGACTATGAATAACCATAAGCGAAAGACTGATTTGAGTAAAATATTACAATTATCACAATCACAAAGAAAAAAAGATCATAAAGCAGCAAAATTTGCTAGCTTGCTGGTTTGTAAAATACCTAAATAACGTTGTTCAGTTGTATGTTGATCGCGGATCTGCATGTTGAGTATCAGTGCACTGCATTCTCTAATACCATTTCTAAGAACTGAAAAAATGAGATAAAAATAAAGACAAAATTTAAAATTAAATTAATTGGTACGACTTAAATGTACAACATAATCTGAAAGAGCATACATCAGGTAAAAAGACATGTACATACTCATGAAGTCATCTGTTTGGTGCCAGAATGGCGTTCAACTCATCTACTTTAACACACAGTTAACACCCTTCTGCCTCTCAACACATGTTAGACCAATAGCACATTCCACAATACATTTGATAGGAATCATAGCAATGGTATGCAAATAAGTTTAAAGTACTTTGAAGCATGATATTCTTCTAAAAGCTCAAATGTGGCAACAATTTTGGTCAAAACATCCTTACTTTGGGTCTCATTATTTCACGCCACAAGCGCTTCAGATTCAATTTTTTTTGTTAGTAAATTGTGATGAAAAAAACAACAAAAGTTACTGATAAGACCTTTTCATAGCCTATTGAAGATCTTAATAATAAATAATAATAATGGTAAAAACAGTGCTTATAAAGCGCTTTCCACCGAAGTCTCTAAAGCAAAGCTGCAGAGATTTACAAAAAGCAGACAAATGTGTCATGTCTGTTACCCTACTTTTCTAGCTCTGACAAGGAAATGTGTAATGTAATAGTTTGACAACATGCATTTATGTCTAGAGTATGAATATAAGCTTCTACTTATACCTAAATTGGACTCATTGAACTGTTAAACTCTAAGATTTTTCAGACTGTTCATAGAGGTTAAAAGATCTGTCTATTTAGTGTCTTGTCCATTATGGTTACAAAGAGTCCCATTTTCCCTTGAACTTTTAAGCAAAATACTGTTAAATTTACTGGGTATGAGTCCGTAATAGTCAAATGTGTCTGATTCACTTGATAAAATATGTTTTGGGACTCTTGAGTTTGTTTAAATCAATCTTAAATGGTGATATATGGTGATACATACTACTACCATTTTTAACCCTAGTGGTTTTGAGATATTGCCATAATGAGGCTGATACATGTAACTTCATAAAATAGACATCTATGACCCTTGACCTTTGACCTACTTACTCCGAAATCTAATCAGATCATCTTCCTACGGAGATATATACTATCACAAATGTTAAAGTTCATAGGTCAAGTAGATCTTAAGATAACAAGAAAGCGGAATGGACGGACGGACAACCTGAAAACATAATGCCTCTGGGACCACCTTTCAGTGAGCGGAGGCGTAAATACTCACATCCTCATAGTGCACATTGATGACGCCATTCATGGACTTGTCCCTTTTCCTGAAAGCTTCGGTCAGAGACTTGAGCATCACGCACACCTGGATAAAGTCATCAAACTTGATCGTTCCAACATGATTCCTGTCGAATCTCCTCACGATGAGGTTGCAAAACTGGGGGGACCTGGGGATTCCAGAGGGTAGTCGTGTGCAGTAGAGGAGAATGAAAGTGTGAGAAAAAAGTAGAAAGCAACAGAAGAAAAAAAATTGACAAGAGTGAGTACATAAACACTTTTTTAAAACTGGGAGAAACATACAGAGAAAAGGGTAGGAGTATAAATAGAGCACAATATGGTAAGGTACAAAGACCACTCCAAAATGCGAAAAGGATGCCACCAACTGATTTTTGAAAATCGGTGCCCAGAATGCCCAAATTTTATGCGTTTCAGAACAAATAGTTTGGTTGAGAATTTTTGTTTGATGTAGAAAACCCACTATGAACAATACCATGAATTATTATCTATATAAGGCTTCCAAGTGGTACAATAAATCAGTGTATTTAATATCTTTATTGCAGTACCCGCATGACAGATCAATATTGTTTTTCGTATTGCTCTGTCATCCGGGAACTTCAACTGTCCATACAATATTGCTTGATTATTGAATTTTGTTATTTCGCTAGTCAGCCTGATACAGATAATAATAATAATATTGTATGGCTTTGTTTTCGTGTGATACAAGAATAAGAATAAATTGCTCTCGCTATGACATTATATTCTTGTATCACACTCAAGGCCATCCAATATTATATAAATATTGAATAGGTCAAGACCCATATTTGACCACAGGGGCCCTGCAGTTGCTGAGCTCCAAAGGGGCCCAAAGGATCAGCTACTCTAGACATAAAGAAGAGGGTGGTACATTTGTAGAGAAGTGACAAAAAGATGAAGTGTAAATAAAATACATGTATGGAAAAGGAAGACAGAACAAGACAAATGTGACTGTGTCTAAGTTCAGTTAAGTTCATGGCTTGAATAATTCTCGGCATATCACAATGAGAAAAAAGCCTATACTTCCATGTCAATTGATCTTTACAAACTTTAACCTGACAATCCCAAAATGTGGTAATTTGTCTTCCTACAGTGATGCATACTAGTGACAGGTTTAAAGTTCACATTTAAAGTATATTGTAGCTTAAAATAGTCATTGATTTGGTCGTTACAAGATTAAAAACAATTTCACGTAAATCGACTATGCTGACCTTTAACCTTTGACCTTCTTTTACCCACAATCTAATCAATTTGTCTCACTATGGTGATAATAATAATAATAATAGTGGTTTCTTGTATAGCGCTCATATCTGTCAGACTTGACACTCCTGGCGCTCCATAATTATTACCCTGGCTTTAGCATGGCTGCCATTACGGCGCTCTAGCATTTCAAGGAATTAATTCCTGCCAGGTACCCATTTACATCACCAGGGTCGAGTGTGGCGAATGTAGATCAATGTCTTGCCAAAGGACATTAGTGCCGTGGCAGGACTCGAACCACGGACCTTGTGATCCACAGTCTGGTGATGTTTCCACTTGACCACTAATACACACTAATACCACTAATACCAAGTTTGAAGTTTATGGCTCAAACTGTTCTTCAGACATTGCGATAACAGGGCTAGATTTCACAGAAATTGACCTCTATTACCTTTGACCTTTCACATATTTACCCAAGTTTTAAGCTATTATGTCCTATACGTTACCGAAAACAAAATAACTTTAGTATAAAGTGCAAGTTCTACATGTAAATAGGACTTGAATCAGACCAAAGATCTGGTAAAATGATACTTGATGTCAATTTAATTTTAAAAATTTAATATTAATACTTTGTACTGTATGGGATGCAAATAACCACACACCTTGGACTGTTCTACTAATAATTGTGATGGAGCATAACTTACAATCTGTATCCAAATGTCTGGAAGGCTGTATTGAGTTCATTGGCATCGATGGTCCCTGATCTATCCCTGTCAAATCTATCACAATAAAGAGACAATTTTACAGGACAATGATAAATAAGGAGTCATAATTTAAAATAACAAATAGTTGAAAAGCAGAATGATGTAAATGTAGCTAATTAAGGTTTGGATGATAGTGAATTACTTGTAGAAAGGGCAAGAATCAAAAAAACTGAGTTTACAAATTTTCATGATACTTTCTTTTTCTGCCTGAAAGCTAGGATCCAGGCCAATTGTTTTCTTCTTAAAACTTGTCAATAAAAACATTTAAAACCAAATCTATAGGATTTATATCCCACGGTTTCACACCTCAATGCCAGTTCCAATATTTGTAGTCTCAGTCCTGGGTTAAAGGAAATGAATCCATAAACATGTAACAGTATACAATTTGTTACAAAATACAAAAAAAAAAAAATCAAACAATTATTTTTCTTCTTTGTATCTACCTGTCAAAGCAGCCTCTCCAATCCATGATGTACTTCCATAATGATGCAAACTCATTAAAGTTTATGGTGCCATCCCTATAAGTGATCAAAAAATGATATTTTTTTAATTAGTTGTATAAAAGTCTGTGCCATGATCGATTTGAAGTAAATGACATTGAAGCCAATGTAGAACAACGGCACCAGTCACAGTAATAAGGAAATATAGAGTGTGATCATTATCCTCTTTTGAAGAAAGTTAAAATCCAAAAGGATGCTTCACAAAGTCCTCTGCATTAAAAAAAAATGAAATGGACTACGAACACAAAGGAAAACAAAAAGGATCAAAATTCTTCTTCAACTTCTATTTGCCAAAGAAATTTACTTAACTTTATACAGAGGGAGAGATTAAGAAAGCAGTTTAGAATTGTGAAAAATATTGCTATCTATTCAACAATTTCAAAAATATAATGAAATGATATTTCTACAAACGTAATACATGTACATCTAGACTTTAAAATCATAGGAAACACGTATCACAATCTGAGAAGCGTACAAAAGAATTTGCACAATTGTACGACACACACATGTAGCTCAGGAAATTTGTGATTCCAAAATGAATGTCTCAAAAGGTGTGTATTGTCTGGAACAGTGCACAATAAGTGATGAAATTACCCTGTGAATAAGGAAACATGCAATGAAAGTCAAGTTACACTACACTCCAGCTATTAAAATTATCTTTGCAAAAAATACACTACTGTTTAAAACATAAACAGCCACTAAAGCACATCCTCATATATTATGCTAAGGCGCAAGAGAGACGATACGAATGATTACGGTACGTCCCAACAAAAAAAGGATAGGATTCAGAGAAAATAAAGAGAAAGCACATGGGATGAATTTGTAATATAATAATAATAATAATAATAGCAATAATAATAATAATAATAAATATGATAATTTTATTTAACCAGGAAAGCCATTTCAGCATCAAAGCTGTTGTTCATGAAGGCCCCACAAATATTATTTCCCCAGCTCTAGCCAGGTACCCATTTACACCTGGGTGGAGAGTGGCAAATGTGGATTAATGTCTTGCAAAATGATATCAGTGCCGGTTTGGGATTCAAATCCTCAACCCTTGGATTGAGAGTCAAGAGAACGAACCACTTTACCACAACACCTCGACTATATAATATATAATCAATATATATGGTGATCAGAAAATAAAATCATTTTCAGAGTAAAAAATACAGGAATTGTGAATCTTGGTGTACTTAACTTCCAACCGAAAGTGATTAAAAAGTAAACCCTAGAGGAAGATGGATTTGAGATTATGACTGACTGCTGTATTATTTGCACTATTTTGCAGAATGCATTCATTGATTCATTCACCTGTCTAGGTCAAACATGCCGATCATAAGCCTACAAGTCTCATGATTGAAAGGCGTCATATTCCCATTAAGCAATGCCTGCTGAAGCTCTTCGGCAGTAATCCCACCGCTGCTGTCCACATCAACTGCCTATACGAGAGGTCGGGAGGTCACAAGACAAAGATACAAGACAGGATTAAGCAAAACACAGCACTGCAAGAGTTACAGATTAATAAATGGGGAACAATTACCTATTCTTGTCGAACATTCCGATCATAAGGCGACACGTTTCGACGTTGAAGTTGGAGTTGTTCCCATTGAGGAGTGCTTGCCGAAGCTCGTTAGCAGTGATGGCATTGCTATTATCTTGATCTACTGCCTAGTGATATATAAGAAGGGGGTGGGGGTCAGATTGGCATGAAAGTCTGGCTGGTTTGTGCCATCAATGGCTGCAGTGTTCTTAAAGCACCTACCATGCCCTACATCATCAAACATTCATCACAAATGAAATAATGTGGGACAAGCTTTCAATCATAAACCTCCTTTTCATAATATGTATTTTGTGACCAATTTTCCATGATACCTTTCTAATTTGTTTACAAGATCCCAGTCACTCCATAATCATAAAATCTGTAGTGCGGCCAATTTGGGACTTGTACTACCATACACAGCACGTGAACCCAAATGCAGGGGTAAACTTTCATTTTCCCATCAAGGTCCCGCACTATGGAACCAACTCCCATTTAATGTTACACAGGCCCAGTCAAAACAGTCATTTGCTAATCTGTACTGGAGGTACATTTGTAATATTTTTTAACAGCTAGTAACAATGTTGTTTTTTTAATCTCAGAGGTTGTTCTTTTCAGTAATAACAAACCAAAGAAGTATTTCAGCTTTCTCGCTTTAATTTTCTGTTTATCGATTTGAAAGGATGTATATTATATTGTATAACCTGGTCAAAAATTTTTTTTTTTGTGTGTGTTTATATCACGAGGAGGCGCTATAGCTCAGTTGGTAGAGCAGTGGTCTCGTAATCCGGTGACCCGGGTTCGAAACCAAGTCGATGCGCTAGTGCCCTTTGGTAAGGCATTAATCCTCACTACCAGGTCCCTCGGAGAGGACCTAAAGCCGTCGTCCGTCTGGTTGCTTACTTACAAGCATTTATGCTTTCTTAGCAGTCAGGTAAAATAACCATCAATCAATCAACAATCATGGTGTACAAAAACAAAAAACAAATAATCCATGATATGATACAATTTCCTCTGTATTCATAACATATAATTTGTACAGGGCCTCTCAGGAAAACAGAGAAAGTTACCCTGTTTAAATAAAAACGAATTTAAAAAAATAAAAAATAAAAATAAAAATATTGCAATTCAAAATTCGTCAATGTCTACTATATAGATTTCAAGAAGGAAGGCAAGCTTTTCTTTGTCTGGAATGACTGTACAATCTTTCCAAATTAGGTCAGTTTAAACCAACTACATGTACGACAGAGAGAAATTAGAAGGCGACTAGCTGGAATGCTCCCCAGAGAGTGGAGAATATGTACTATAATGACAATGTGCAGAATAGTAATTGAATCAAGTGACCGGGTTAATAATAATACTTTAAGTGCTTTGGTCAGTTAATGTTAAAGTGCTATATAACTTATAAGAAACCGTTATCATTATCATTTTGTGTGAAATACGGGGTGTCTCACACAAAAAATGTAACAAGATTTTGATTGCCAATATCTTCAAAAGCATTTAGCCATCCTCACTGAATTTTTTTGTAGGTAATTTATGAGTTGTATCCCCTAAACTCTGAGTGAATCTCACAAGGATAGATACCAGTATAATAAAAGTACAGACTTATGACCATTTTTGTAAAAAAATTCAAATGTTACAAAGAGAATAGCATCAGTGCGCAATAGGCGTAGACCTTTTGCTTCTATATTTTGCAACAACTTTTTCCATTGACATGACTGAAGACACTCTAACTCATAATTTCTTGGTAAAATCACCACTTACACATTTTAGATTGATAAATCATTTGTAAACTGTCATGGATCATGTATTTAAAATATCTTTTAAGAACAAGAAGCAAAAGAAATTATTTCAAGAAGGTTTTGAAGTATTAAATTATGTGTTACTTCTTCTACTCATTTCTATTTCAATCATTATGAAAAGTAGTAATCTGTAGGAAACACAAAGAATTGTTTTAAAAGAAAAAAAAAACTTAACAACTTATTTAATTCTTCAAATAATTGTTTTAAGTTATGCAACAAACACTAAAGATTGATTTTATGATATCCGTTCTAACAAGATCTATGAACATTGCATACCGGTAACATGCCCTTCAAGTTTCCCCACATATTTTTGTTAATTTCATTTGGAATTTTATTGATTTACAGTCACTATGTCTCTCACAGAGATACTAAATTACCTCAATGTGTGTGTAAACGATATTAATCTTAATTGAAGTTAATTTGACAGCTTGATATGAAAATTCAGGTGCCAGGTATACACTTACTGTACATCGATGCTATTCAATGCGCTTTCCTTGTAACATTTGGAAAATCCTACATTAAGTGATTATAACTTTGTAGTTTGCCCTTCAATTCTTTTGAAATTCACAGGACTATTAGAGGATACTACTACAAGATTGCCTATAAATTTTCAATGATAATGGCGGAGTACTTATTAAGATGTTGCCAATCATAATCGTGTTGTATTTAGTTAAGTATCATTGTACTAAGTTTTATGTAATATAATTTGGCAACATTTTGTATTTTGTACAATTAATGTCCTTGATTTTGCTTGTTGAAAGAATTAAATATCATTTTTTAGAGATATAAAATTTCACCTGTGAGTGAAATGCGAGCCATCTTTCTGGCCTTCATAATTCAAGTTCTACATGTAGGTGTGTAAAAAAAAGTGATTGCAAAATCTGTCCGGTTGTCTCACATGCAGTAATTCATCAGGGCCAAAAAAGTTTTTTAGCAATCGGGCCCCAGTTTTAAGTAAAAACCATGATGGCCTAATCCAAACTTTTCTCTTTCACATTTACTGGTACATTATTTTTTTTAAAAGTTAAACTACCTGGAATATAATATAAAGTAAAAAAAAAACATTCACGAGTTCATTGGAAAACAATGATATTCCATATCTCAATGTGCTGCTCAACTTGAAAAGAGAATATTGAGGCTTCTTTCCTTCTTTAAAGATTCTTAGCATCAAATAATGTTTAGAGATGTAACGAAAATGAGTATGCTATGAAGAAACTGAAACTTCTTTCTGGTCATGTCTTAGATATATTTCCATGTCTACTGTTAAAATTAAAAATTAAAGAAATGGTCCTTAATAATAGTAAAAATATAATTGAATATCTCACTTTGAACCAAGACCACAGGGTTGGGTCTGCACCTGGAGGGGGACCCCCTGGGGCACCAGCTGGGTGGTATCCAGGGGCACCATAGCTGAAAAACAACATTAGACAAGAAACTACATGATAAAGTCAAACCTGTCTATAGCGACCGCCCAAGGGAAACACAAAAAGTGGTCTTTGTAGAGAGGTTCCTTTAGTACATGTTTCAATGGGAAACCATTTTCAAGGGAAACACAAAATGTGGTCTTTGTAGACAGGTGGTCACTAAAGCAGGTTTGACTGTAGCTATAGATCCATGCTAAAAAAAAAATCATACATGTATAGCATAACGGTGTGAATAAACATCAGAAAAGAGACTACTGTACATGGAAGTTACGGGTCCATGCTAAAATAAGACAAATGCGACTGCGTCTCCAATATGCCTCCCGCTAAATTTAGTTAAGATCATGGCTTGAATTATTCTTGGAATATCATGATAAGGACATAAAGCCTATACTGACATGTCAATTTATTTTAAAATGTAGTTTTATAATTTAATTGTAAATTGATTCACTGACCATTGACATTTGACCTTCTCTTAACCAAAATCTAATCAATTTGTCTCACTATGGTGATGCGTACAAATAAAAGTTTGAAATTTAAGACTGACATTGTTCTTGAGACATTGCAATAATGGGGCTAAAGCCCTGCAATTTCATGTAAATTTACCTTAAAGACCCTTAACCTTTGACCTTAATATGCCAAAATCTCATTTCATCTCACTACGATGATTGCTAATATCTAGTTTGAAGTTCTTGAGATATCGTGATAACAGAGATGTTAAAACCCTGAGATTTCATAGAAATTGACCTCTATGACCTTTGACCTTCAATTTATTCATCCAAATATCTAATCAGATTGTCTTTCTATAGTGATACATACTGACATTGGCATCAAGTGGTTCTTGATACATGTATATCGCGATAACGAGAAAGCGGGACGGACATACATACAAAAACATAATACCTCCAGCGCCACCTTCGGGGGGGGGGGTGCATGAAAATCATGCATAATGAAGGATTACAGTGTGAAATTCTTTCAAAAAAGAAGTCTAAAATGTTGCAGTCTATTAGGAGTAGGAGTATATAATTTTGTATAAAAGGTTGGAATTAGTGAGCACCTTCACTTGACCTCACAAATAACTGTATGAATTCCTGACCTGAACAATCAATTGTATTAAACAGAGCTGCCAACCTCCAGGAGCACATATCAGTAATCTGAAAGCTATTTCCTGCATGGCGCTAAAACAGTATGAAAACGGCATTAGAACACTGAACATCGCTACAAGCTTAACACAAAGAGCATTGATAAACATGCCATATCATTATTTACATGTAGGTAGGAAAAATTTAATTGATTGGAACACGGTTAATGCTGTTACTGCATTGTTGAAGATCTAAGGAAATTTATGAAACAAAATCACACAATGAAATATTTTACCACAAAGAATTGAGAAAAAAAACAGACAATCAGTCTGAACCATGTCAGGGGCAAATTTAAAGATTCCTTTTTTTCTTTTTTTGTAGTGCTATACAACCAAAGAAATAAGAGGAAAACTGATCAGATATTTGTACAAAAATTAGTACATGTCAATTGTCCATGATCTAAAGTTTAATTCGACAGCTGATGGATGACGCGTAGAGGTGAGTAATAATCCTTCCTGAAACTGCAGTCGCACCACACTCTCCACAGAACATGAACGGTCTGTGGTGGGAAGCTGGCAAGTGGGGCTACTTGCGCCTTGGAACAAGCTAGATTGGCCAATAGCAAAATGAAAGTAACTACAATCAAGAGCATCTACTGTAGGTGTTGATAAAATGTAAATTAGACAATTCTAAAGTCAATGTAAGATGATAAAGTAGACCAACAAACCAACCTAGTAGATCTCTAATGACCATACAAATGCTGGTTTATTTCACCTTTGGACACCATTGTTTTCTTGATCCTTCTCGCCACTTGTTCAAATGCAAAGTCAACGCAAGTTATGCTATGGTAACAAAGGTCCGTACGAAGGATAATTTTGTACGAATCTCCATTTTTCCATTGTCTGAAAATCGTTCGTACGGCGTTCGTAGCAGTTCGAAATGGCATTTGTGACCGAGGCTTTACAACATGCAAGGAATGGGGAGCACTTACAGACTTCATATCAAATTTGCCGGGAATTTTTTTTTTTGAGGCAGTTGAGAAAATTTGCGCTAAGCAGCTACATGCATAAACCGGAAGGAAACTTGGGTAAGTACACCTGAATTTTCAGAAAATTGTATTTCTATTAATGGTAGTAGTTGGGGAAGTAATTTATACTCCAGAAACTTGCTATGCAGGCAATGGAATCCAGAAGTTTTGGACGGGATCCCGTACTCATCGTCAGTTTCCGTACCAATTACAGGAAATCCGAACTAGTTGGCAGCTCTGATTAAACCATCTCTACATTTTTGTAACCAAAAGATTATACGATGCACATGTACACAAATAAAATGAATTGGCCTGAAGCAGCGAGCCACCAAACCCCCAATTTTTTATCCAAAGTAATCTGTTCTTACCCTTGCTGTGGAGGAGGGGCACCATATGCTGGTGCACCGTAGCCCGGTGCCTGACCTGGAGGTGCTGCACCATAACCCGGTGCATGTGCTGGAGGTGGTGCTCCATAACCCGGTGCATGTGCTGGAGGTGGTGCTCCATACCTTGGCGCTTGTGGGGAACCGTACATTGGTGCTTGGCCAGCAGGCGGTCCACCGTATGCTGGATTTTGAGCTGGTGGGGGAGCCCTATAACCTGGCACTTGTCCTTGGGGAGGGGTAGCCCGCTTGAGGAGCTGATGGGTTGGCAGCAGGTGGGGGTGCCTGGCCATATCCCCCAGGCTAGGGTGGAGATTAAAATTATAAAAATATATCATGCTGGTATGTATTAAACAAAAACCATAGTTGTACAAATTTTCTCTTAGAGAGAAGAAAAATTACCACAGCAGACAAGTGAAATAAGGGGCCAATCATGATATTCATTTAATACATCAAGCTTTGTTGTACCCCATGAGAAATATCTACCCCTTGTTCTCAAATTACATACAATTTGCATTTCAGCACAATAAATTGGCCCACTGGCTGTGAGAACCAAAGGTCCGCTTGAGGACCTGATGGGCAGGTGGGGTGCCTGACTGCTTGGCCACGTCCCCTAGGCTGCGGTGGCAAAAAAAATAATGAAAACACATTCATGGGAATGAGAGAATTTATTCATCAATGAATTAAAAGGACTAATAAAAAAATTTAAATGTCGTACTCGTACAATGTACATGCATAAAATTATTTTACAAAGTGTTACATGAAACATTCATATGGTAAACAAAGAATGTATGAGAGATAAAACAAGAGCTATTGAACTGAGCAGTCAACATTATTCCCGCCATCTGTGAAATTTTCACTTCCGCACATTTCACTAGAAGCTTTTTACCGTAAGTGCTGTGAAATTCCATTAAAAAAAATAAAATGAATACATACTTTGTCTAAGTTTGGTTTGAATACAGTGGATTGACAATCAACATCACCATCTATCAACACCAGTGTTTAGTCAATTTTATGTGATGCATCATGTCATGGGAAAAAGTTGCCATCTGATTGGCTGTGGCTAGGCTTTGTTATAATACCATGGCTTAGGGGATAAGGGGATTTAATCAGAATTCGTGGTGGGGATAGTTTGAATAGCTTACCGTAACTGTGGTTAAATTGTGAACTGATTCAAAAAGCGTTTTATTAGCTGCGTTTACACTTTACACTGCAACCAAAAATCATTGATTTTTCTCACATTCCGATTACTACATGTACCAGCAAACAAGATGAAAAATCGAAAACAAAAAGAACAACTTTTGCAGTGTAAATGCAAACTTTGGTAAGCTATCGATTTTTGCCAACATGACTCTCCTTGCTTCTGTGTTTAACGCATGCAGGGCACCAATGAGTCACGCATGCGCACTACTCACCCCAAAAAAAAACGATTTGAGCAAAGTCAATTGATGGTTTTTATGGGTTTTTTCCAATAGGGTAAATGGTAAATGACCATTTGTATTGATTTTTGTCAATATAAGTAGGGTGTCTGATCGCGCACCCAATGTTATGTGCTAAAATCCTTCCCATAGAGATTGCACGCATCCCTATGCAGTCTACGTGCATTGCGCGATCATGCAAAATTGGTCAATGTTTTTATTACGAAATCGAGATTCAAACCTTTTATTCTTTGTGATCCTGAAGGTGATACTCAATAAATGAGGTGTCATATGAAAGAGCAGGTTTATCTCCATATTTCCAAAGGGGCGTCATCTCGAAATTCTATAAATATCTTGGTCAAAACAACGATTTAAATGTTGTTTCCTGGCTAGCTCCGAGATTTGCCACTTTGGAGAAATGACGCCCTGAGCGATAAGTACATGTACATGTAGTCCCAGTCCTAAGGAATATATCTATGTGCTTATTTTTTCGCTAGCCCCCAGGGATCACAAACAATTACAGTTTGAAAATACCCTTCCCCACATTTTTCGGATCAGCTAAGCAGGGAGGCGTGAGTTCCGCGCCGGCCGAACCCATGGTGATAGCGCATAAAATCTGCACATGAATAAACATCGGACCGCATGTTTACGAACCCGGAAGTGGATGCCCATTGAAGACAATGGATTGCCGATCGCTTTGAGTTGCGCATGCAGTTCAGCAACACGCGTACGCTTGCATATTGCGCAATTCAGCTGTTTTGCTAAATTTAGCAAAACAACATAACTCTGCATGGACGTCTTTTTTATCGATTCCGAGAAAAATACCATGAATATTTCTTTGAGTTGAAGGGGCTGTATCTTTTGATAGAAACATCGGTGGGTCTTGAAATTTGAAATGTATTATTCTGAGTGAATGATTTTTTCAATTATCCAACCATAATGGTGAAAAACAATCCAAAAGGGAAAATTGAAAAATCGTTCAGACACCCTACCGGGAGTTCTCGTGTTGTCTGCTTCACGTGCGCGCGCTATCCTCAACACAACGCGCGGAGGTCAACCATCTTCATATCATATTTGAATATTCATACGCCACCATTTTGATTTCTATCGGTCAGAATGCTTGACGTGGATCATAGAGAAGCAGCCAAAAGCTCGGTAAGTCCTTTTATTTCATTTTTTTTTTTAATTTCGTGGAGAGGGGGGTAAAAAAAGGAACTCTTAGCGACTGACGATTGCCTAGAAATTACTGCAATTGAGGAGAAATGATGTATTTCTCCTCAAGTTTGTCATGTTTGTGGGAGGGGCCTAACGGCTAAAATCTAGCCGTGATATCTTCCACACACAGCCTATATCATATGACGGTCATAGTCATACCGTCTCTGTATGGGGAATGTCAACAAATGTCAGTTTTATTAAAGAATGACCCATACCAGACGGTTATTTCTGTCTAGTACATCAGATGATCAGTCATCACACTCACAGAGTTGCCAATTTGTGTTTGATTGATCACAACTTCAAAAATTCATAACTTTCTTAAACTTTATTTTTTAATCAGAATTTGCTCAAACCTTCATTCAGTTCACTGCACTGTCCTGTTCCTCTCATTTTCAGCTTCTAATAAACCAACGACCAACTATCAGAGTAGAGTTCCCCTTTAAAGAATTACCTATGCATACCAGACGGTTATATAACTATTAGCTAGATCTGTCAATTAAGTAAGTAAAGTAGACTATAACTACTACAGTACTAGGTCTAGATCTAGTGTCAGGTAGCCAGTGTAGGCACTGGTAGGAATTCCGCTAAGACTAGTAAGAGCCGAAGGCGAATCTGAAGTGGCTAAAGCGAAACATATCCTGAACAAAAAATACAAAGTTAAAGTAAATTACAACTGTAGATCTACTACTCGTCCAACAAAAAAACTCACATAATTTGGGTTGTACGACTGTTGTTGACCCCACGACATGTTCAGAAATTGAGTCACTGGATATGGGAATGAAATAAAGGAACCAAGTTAAAGAGACGCTACTAATTACTAACGTCAGCTGAGTGTATGTTGCGCGCGTGTGTTAATCCTTGCCAATAATTTGCCCCGCTCCGGCCTAGGCCTAGCGACCAATAAGGAGCTTGAGGAAGCCGCAACCAATAATGGGGTTGTAGTGTTTCCAAAATGTCCAATCGAAAAGGAAAAAGAGAATTTTGCAGGACTCGGGTCGGGTGACGGTAGCGGCAACAGAAGTAATGTGGATTAGGTTAATGCTTTTAAAACTATCTAGACATTTTAACGAAATAATGACCTACATTAATTCAAGGCTGAAAACTTGCTCTTTAATCTGGTATATGCCACATGCCGAAATTTAATTAAAGTTAGGGCTCAAACCGGGGGGGGGGGGTATTCGCACAATACATATATATGAAATAATAGCCAAAATGCATTATCATATTTGAATGCTTTGAAAACTATCGTTTAACGCTTTAACTAAATAATGACCTACACCATTTTAAAAATTGAAAAATTGCTCTTTATTCTGGTATACGTCACATGCTGAAACTTCTTGTTTGGGTTATAGGGGCTCAAACCGGTACAAGGGCTTATCCGCACTGTAATTGCCGGTTTGAGCACTATAACTTCAATCTAAATACTATACAAATATACACTGTCTTGAGAGGTTCTTTGCACAAGAGGTGACTCCAATAGTACTATTTGCTGAGGGGCGCAGCCCCGAAGCAAATGGTACTTTTGGAGTAACCGAGGCCCATTGTTTAACCAGTACCTCGAAAAGTAGACATGGTATATTTGTTTTATACCCTGCATCAAAAATTGATTTAAAAAAAAAATTAAAAGAATTACAATTTTTATTGAGAAAGAATTATTATTAAAAAAAAAAAATTGAATTCAGATTTGAAGAACATATGGAAAAGTTTCAGGCCGAAATTCCACTAAAGTGGATCTGTGCGTGTCTTTCTTTGCTCAGCGCGCACAGGTACGTCTCATGAATAATTCACGACCCTACGCGCCAACTGCACACACAGCCACGCAAAGGCAAGTATGCGGACCAGTCCATTAGCGAATATAGGTAGATTAAGCTCAATGTACAGAGGGATAACACATAGTTGTAATGTGTGGACTGAAGATGCATTGGGTAGAGTTGGGAATTTTCTCCATAAAACAACGTTCAATAATCTCATCTCTTCTTTTTATTTAAATGTGAACATCATTGTTCAACAATACAGCCAATGTAATCATCGCTGACATAAACAAATGAAGCAATGGCAATGAAACCCCCTGTCAGACAATGGTGCAGGCTCAGTCCTAGTCATGGCGTGATATGACTCTCTATGCTAATGAGCTCGGAGTGTCACCAAATGCGATTGGATGGAATAGATTAATCTTCTTACTTTTTCAAGGATTCCGACGAATTTTCTAGACCAATCAGCTTGATTTTGATATATGACAGAGAGGGGAAAATTCCGGACTGGAAAGTGAAAACGCTGTATGCGTAGGGTAATCCGTTGCTGGGATACAGATCGAGTCTCAAACACGGGGTTGTCGATTAGTTTCCTGCTTCGAATTGTGCAAGTACGTGCATTGCTATGGAAGGGTTGGTGTCAAAATTCACTTGAAAATCTTTCTTTCGAGGCCTAGTCCGACGCAAATACTTAAAATTATTTTCTCATATTCTGGAAAATACAAGAAAAAAATATACACAATAGAAAACCGCTCGCGCCAGCCTTGTATTTTGCAGCATTGCAAAGTTACACCAATATCTTTGACAAAAGAACGGTTTTTAAAGCCTGTGCCCATTGGTTATAGTACATGCGCGCGAGCATGCGTTCGAGACTGGCCAAAAGACACCACTTTTCCATATGAAAATAAAATCAAAATCAAAACAAAAAATTAATCTCCCAAATAGTACTCCCAAATAGTAATTCTACTCCCAAATAGTACTTTTTCAGAGCAACCTTAAAATAGTTGAAATATTTCTGGTCACGTGACGAGTTCTCGACCAATCAAAAACCAATAAATTTTTGATGCAGGATATAGGCCTAATGAACCAGACAAGAAGTTTCGGCACGGTGACAAACATGAGAGTAAAGAGCAAGTTATCAGCTTAAAATGGCGTAGGTTTTTATTACTGAGTTAATATGTCCGACAATATAGTTTTAAAAGCCTGGCAAAGTTACAAAAAAAAAAACGAAGTTTGTCGTTTCCGAGTCTCATGCGGGCATTAGAACTTCCTTAGGCCTATACTGGTTTGGTTTGATCATAAAACCTGTTAATAACTATAACAAATGCTATATTTCTATGACAAATTTGCTCTCAGCCAATCCAATGCCACTATTTCAGTAGCTTAGAACAGTATTGTAACTTGTTATTTGAGCTTCACCTTTAGTCTGAATTCTGAAACAGTATGACCCAGACAAAAAATCTTTCAAAATGTCAATAATTGTGAGTAATGATTTATAATTTACCTTTAATTTGATAAGCGTCCTTCTCTAATTAAAATTTCATACATTATTTCAAAACCTGTATAATTTTGTAATATAGCTCACTGTATCATTTATATAGGCCTATATGCGTTAAACGACGCGATTTCCATATGAAGCCCTGATTTGATTTTGCAAGGTGACTCTCTTGATACTTAAGTATTTAGTATTTTGTTAAGTTCAAAATCTTAATTTATTTA
The DNA here is from genome assembly GCA_037976565.1 of Mesocentrotus franciscanus. NCBI lineage: Eukaryota > Metazoa > Echinodermata > Echinoidea > Camarodonta > Strongylocentrotidae > Mesocentrotus > Mesocentrotus franciscanus. Next base: position 17,249,343 of record CP137673.1, read on the forward strand.
TTTAACAATAGACTGAATATGCTTAAAATTACCTAGTTCTATATTTGTTTGCTTTACTAAACTCCGAAAAAATTGAACTGTTCGCCATAATCTCAACTTGAAAATGAAATTAAAAGTGTCGTTTTCAGCCCTTGAAATGTACCAGTTTATTATATATTTATTCTGCTTCAATAATATTCGTTTATCTTCACATTGGAGACTCAAATAAAAGCTTTTATGTATTTTTCTTCTCTTTATCACCCATGTTACACTTTAATTTTTCGTTTTCCATTTTTGAGGACACCGTAGCCCAAATTCTACTGTTTTCCGAGCTAGCTAGCTAGCTAGCAGCTAGACGTCTGATCGGAAAGCTCTTATTGGTCGCTAAAAGTATGATCTAAGTATATCAGCATGCACACTACATGCGCGCCATGCCAGCGCGCCGCCAGTTTCAAGGGCTAATAGCCTACTAGTGCGCGGAAGAAGAACACGGCCACGGCTTGTCTTCCAGCTGCAATTTTTGTAATTTTTGTTTTCTTTTGCGGTTGATAATCATATTATTCGCTCACCATGTCTGCTGATGAAGACACAGAACTTAGGGATCTTATCGCTCAAACACTTGAGAATACTGGAGTACTTGGAAAAATACGGGTAAGTTATAATCTACATAGTTATTAGGACCCGTAATGGCGCTAATTCAGAATCATATCCACACTTTGACCCGTAACTCCGGCGTGGAGATACCCTATACTGCACTGCACCATACCAAAATGACTAATGTAATGACTAATCATCTAAAATTTTAATGTAATGACTAATGTAGGGTCTATACTATTAGTATTACTATTAGTATAAATGTGATATTAATCAGGGCACGCCCCTTAACTTAAGTGAAGGGCTAGTCTAGGTGATAATTATGAAAAAAATGATATTGATGTTGATGATAATTCACCCAACGCCATGAATTAATCCTTAATTTTAATAAAGTAATAATAATATTAATAAGTTAATTGGATCCCATACTGCCATAGGGCCATAGGCCTACTCCATAGAGAAGGAGATAAACAAAACCCAAAATATGTTCATAATCACGCCTTCCCACACCTGAAAAAACTTGCAAACTTGATTCGGAGTTCGCTAGCTAGTGCCTCATACAATTTACAAATTCAAAGATTCAAAGAACTTTGAAATTGGTCAAGAATTTAATTTTAAAATATGAGATTTTGATACTGGACTCAACTGGAGTGATGCAAACAAAATGTCCTTTTGCAATTTTGTCACATCTGCCAAAATTTTAGAATGCTAATTTTCTTTAGTGCGTTCATCATATGATTTCTAAATTTTTGGCATAGATTTATGAGACAATTTGAGATAGATCCAAAATTATACATCTATTGAAAGTAATTCAGCATTTCATAGGCCTATTCAAGTTTTATTTTATGCCCACAATATAACATGGTATCCATTCACACCTGTCACATCTGCCAGCCTATTTTCTCAGAAACACATCTGGGTGTGTTTCTCTGTAATCTCTGTAAAGGTGATCCACTTGGAATCTCAAGATCTTTTAGCCTCTGTGATGAGCTTGTAAATACCACTGACGAAGAGATTGCTGTGTTACTTGAAATTTGTAAAACTTTGTAAAATGCTTGAAATGCCATGGGGAATGTGACAATTTCAGGTTTGAACGGACATTTGATAAATATTTTCTAAACAATTTGGAAAAGTCTTTTCCTTTTTTTTTAAACAAAAAAGCTGTTTAGACTAAAAATGAAACGTTTTTAGTTTTTACCATGTTTTCATTTTCATTAGATTTTCTGACACTTTCACCTATTATTTGTCAAATCCACTTGATGTCAAGGGGAACTTCCCTAGACTGATTTAGAAAACATTTTGGCCTCGGCAGACAAGACAGGAGCGAGCTTTAATTTATTTGATTTGATTATCAATCCTTCCCATCCTTTTATCAAAAACTTGATGGAAGCGAATATTTTGTTGTCTGTTGATATGAATGTTATCAATGTTACCTGATATTTATTTTCTTGTTGTCTGCAAACAGGCTGAGCTTCGGGCAAGTGTTTTTCTTACCCTCGAAGAGCAAGATGCTGGCAGGAAGAATTCACCGTTTGTAAATGAGGAGCTCAAGAAATATCTGTCAACAAAAGAAGGTAGAATTATTTTATCAGAAAGAGAGTGATTTTATAGAACTTGTAAATTTCATGTGGCTCTGTTTTTTTTTTTTGGTGTTAAACATGTAAATGTGTCCCCCATGATGGTTAAAAAATACATACTTCAAAGTACATGTAAGTTAGTATCAGGGCTATTCATATTTCTTAGAAGTGCAAATATTTAGTCAGAGCTAATAAAAAACAGAACCATATGTAGATGGTACTTAATCATATCTTAACCCATTAGCAACTAGAGATTTTGCAAAAGATGTTGCAATATTGCTCTTATTTTTACATTGTTCTGAAAATATGAAACATGCGCTATTTTCTATGCAGAATCCTACTGTTGACATCGTATGGATTACGCACGTATAACATTATCACGGTAGACCCTAGAACGGATACTATAGCGCATTGAAAACGGACAAAAATGGACGGGCGGTTTGGGGCGGTTTGGGGCTGTTTAGTTGCTAAAGGGTTAAGAAGAAAATGAGGAATTGGTCATCATGATTTATATTGCATATCAATTTCTTTAAGTTGAAGACTGAACAGCTTGGAATTATTTCCATCTTATAAAGTTTACCCCTTTAAAAAAATTGTGTCTTCTATTATCAAATCTCTCTCTCGCACTTCTGAACTCTTTGCTTCTGATGGTCTCCCCCTCTCTCTCTCTCTCTCTCTCTCTATCCCTATACCTCTTTCTCCCTCTCTCTCTATACAGTGTATGTATCTTTATATCTCTGTACTGTTAATCTGCAATCGATATCATATTTTTCTTTCATCTTCCCTATCATTTTATTTATAGGATATCACACAGCTGTTCTTGTCAAAGAATTTCTGGAGTACTTTAATTTGGACTTCAGCTTGGCAGTATTCAATCCTGAAACAAATATTGTGAGTGATGTGCAGTAAAATGCTTACCGGTAGATCAAAAGTTATTTATTAATTCTTTTAATGTAAGAAATAATGTTGATATTATACAAATATTGCATGCTCTGGTGTTCAGAACAACAAAATATTTGAATGGACAAATTCAAAATTTGGAGTTGACTACCGGGTATGTGATATTAAAAAACGAAATGCATGCAATATTTTTTATATAAAATTTGGGGTATTTTCGATTTCCTTTGGACTTTGGACTTTGGACGAATGATTTCACTTTTATTCAAGTCTGACCACATTTGGGCTCTGAGCTTTTATGAAGAAGTTACTCATCATGAAAGTTCGGAAACAATGATTTTCTTTTCTGTGACTATTATTTCACTGGATTGTGACGTAGTCACAAAGAACTTTCCTGTTTGTCATGTACAAAAATACATGTATGACTAATTTCTGATTTTCTCCCAAGTGCCTTCTACCTTGGGGCACTATTCAAAATATATTGTACATTATTATAGGTCCTCTAAAACGAAAAAACCTTGCTGAATAATGCATTTTGGAAAAAGAAATGACATTTCAGTCATTTTGTGTATTGGAACAAATGGAAAAGTTCTCCAGCACTACATCCCAGTTACAGTAGTGGTTACAACTTTCACAAATTAATAATTTTCTTATTTTTTGTCTGATTTCGTTACTTAAAACTGTCACCAGTCTGTTTCTCTGATTTATATTGCATTCTTTTAGAGTGTTTTGATCTTAAGGTTGGATTTCCCTTTCATCTTTTATTTTTGTTAACAGAGTGATGCGTATGATGGGAGGGAGTCCCTCGCCAGTGAGTTGAATATTGCAGATACTGAAAAGACTAAGGGAAAGCCCCTTCTCTATGAGATACTGAGGAGAAGTCAAGACACGGGGGACCCAAAAGGTAGACCACGCTCCAGTTCAGCAATTGATGTAAGTTGGATGCTTCTATAGGAGTAAATTAGAAAGAATAAAGTAACATGCTTTAACCAAATGTGTCAAAAAACTTTGAAAGGATTTAGGAAACATAATTTTTGTGCCACTGCCCACCAAAGGTAGTGCCGGATGTCCATCCCGCTTTTGCGCTATCACAATATCTCGAACAACTTGAGGTATGAACTTCAAACTTGTTGATGGTTGATAGTAACTTGTGTAACTTTCGTGGAAGCCTTGATTTGATTGGCTATTTTGTGATGTTGCCATGGTAGTTCATATTAAAGGTAAAATTTCCAGTACACTTAAAAGTACAGTATAATGTTTTGGGGTCGTGTGTTTTCCCTTCCAATTTTGTTGTTGTTGAAATAATTTCTGCTGGGCGGGAGTCCCCCCCCCCCCCATTTTGTATATGATAGTGCTAATATTTGATTTAAAATCAGAGATTTCATAATTTTGATTTGCAAATATCCCTTTACAATATGTCATTGTATATCCAAAAATTATATTGTTTTGTTTCCAATTTCCAGGAAGAAACTGTTGCTATACCAAAGGTACTTGGATATCATATTTTTTTCTATTGTTGCTTGAATTTGAAAGTTGTATGCAAATAAATCTGTTTGCTTCTGCATGTTCATTGCACATTTGGTTACACTTGCAAAAATAGAAAAACAAGGCTTTTATGATATGTGATTGCATGTATTCAAAGCATGATTTGCATGATGTACTATTAAAGCATACGCTGCCATCATAACAAATATAAATCTGAAGAAAGAAGAAAATCAAGGTTACAATAGTTATTCAAGGTTCCCTGCTATCCAATATATTAGGGGAAACCTGAAATTAGTCTCCTTCTCCAGTCAGGGAAAAGTCAGGGAAAAATGAGGAATGTCATTGGCCCAAAGCCCCAAAAGAAAGTAGTGAGCACTCATTTTCTTGTCTCGTGTCTGTACTGTCCAAACATGGTATCCATTGGATGAATAACCAAGGTGGATATGTAGTACGTAAAATGCCTCCTTTAATGATTATGGAATCTTGAAACTCTGTCAAGAAAAAGTCAGAGAGTTTTGTTTTCATGAAATGTTTGGAATGCTGTTCTTAGGGAACTTGGTAGTATATGGGGAAGAAGTGAAATAGCAAGGAATATCTCTGCACATCATGACATATTTAATCATCCATATCCTGATACATTTATACATACATGTACGCACTCCTACAATCATACCACTTTTGCAGAATATTTTGTCAGTACTTTATCGAGCAGCATTTCACAATTTGTATTTACCTATGATGATTAATAAATATGAGACCAGTTGCATGCATTTACAGTGATATATTTGTTCATAATTTGACAAAATTTCGTATTTACATGTAGTTTCATATTTGCCATTCTTATGAAAAGCTTGTTGCACAATGTATATCAACATGAAGATGCAATTTCTGTTTCTTGCATCATATGTTTCGTTTTATGAATTTTCTTTACATGCACAAAACTTTTGTTAATTTCTCCTCTTTTTGGGGGGTTGTTGTTTCTGAAAAGGACAATATTTGGAGCATTCATTGTGGGAATTGGTATTTGTTGAATGTGCTTGATAGTTTATATCTAGGATCTATTCTCTATTCTTTCACTGTTGGTAACACACCTTTATTAATGTTAAAGATTTGCATTATAATTTGTTATCATTGTTAGTAATATTCAAATGATTTCTCTGTGCTAGATTTGTTCCTTTATTTCAAGCCTAGATATTGTCCCTTCAGGGCTTCTGCTTGCATCTTCATACACAGTAAAACCTTTAACTATGGCATGCATATAAATGTTTTATGTTTGCCAATTCCATGACTTTTCCAGATTTGCACAAATTTCATGCCGCAAAATAATAATTAAATCGCAACTGATGCAAGCAAGGCTCTCGCGGCCATTAAGGATGCTTAGCGCTAGCGCCATAATAATGCCACAGATAATTAATTGTAAACACTTATCGCCACTGCTTCTTGATTTCTAGAAAATTATGCCATGCATATTTTTGTTGAAAAAATGCTGCTAGAGCATTCTGGCGGCTAGAGAAAGTAGAGCACAAATTCAGCTCTTCAGTTTTTGCCCTAAGAAGTTTTGATGGTTGTTAGATAAAGAAGGGTTTCATCTTAAAAATTGGCTGACCTCCAATTCACTTGTACGGTATATCAAAATTGCTCGAGATGGCCCAAAGATGTTGTGATGTTTGTGAGATAAAGAAGGATTTCATTAAATGAAAGTTGACTCACCTCTGATTCTTTTGCCTTCCAAAATTCTTGAAGACGGCACGATGCGCTTACGATCGCCATTAAATATCCCATCATCTGAACTCCCCTGTTGATATTTTTATTCATGCACATTCCAATGTGCTGAACATGAATCGAACCACAGTTTGGCAAAAATTTCTGAACCTTACAGAACCGAACCCGAACATGGCGGTTGAGTTATAGCACTAGGTCGGACTAACAACCCCATTGTATAATAGTGAGAGCCCTGGACGCAAGGCTAAGTTTTTGCAATTCACCAAAGTTCTGGATGGGAAAATGGCAGTCCTTAACAATATGTGAAAGTTTCATATCGCAAATAAATGCATGTTTGAACACTCAACATTACACTGTACATGTATATACAAAATTTGTTGTCATGATGTATTTGAGTTTGAAAGTATTTTGTGCATATATATATATACCATCATACATGTACCTTCATTCTCCTTTTAGTGTTTCTTAAAATACATTCATAATCATTATCTCATTATCCTTCCATTTATATCTATTCAGATATGCAAAATTACTTGAGGATTCACAAGACCGACATGTCAGTTTTGTGGACATTCTTAAAACTTTTCTGAGGGTTCAAGAGACCTACATTGTTGGTCTTGTGGACTTCTCACTGAAAAGAGATAAATATAAGCCTCTCTTTTGCACAAGACATTGTCCTTGTACATTGAAAAATTCCTGGAAAGTTGCAAACAAAATACACCTCTCCAATTTTGATCAATGGAAAATGTTTTTTGATAATTTTTTCTTTTTCTAAAAGACCAAAAATCATGTTTTTTACTTAAAATTCTGATGTTAATTAATCCTTATTCAATTGAAATTGTATTCAAATGTAGATAATTTCTCTTTCACGTGATACAGCAACACATTCAACCAACTCAAAAGCTAAGCATGATATTTGACTTTGTCTCTCCAGTTAATATGTGTGAAATAACTACTAATAGTTTTTAGCGGTATCTTCCATTCTCTTTCATATTTGCAGGATCTAACCGCTTCACAGATTGCAGATGCCAAGGCTCAATTTCAGAAATATGACCTGGTAATGACTGGTATTTGTTATAAGTTCTTTATGGTATCAGTAGTATATTAGTGTATATTTTGAAATATTTTGTATTGTATTTTATTTTCTTATACACTGTCCATGGTTTAGACTGCTGTTGATCTTTTTTTGTTGTTAAATCACACTAACAGGGGCAGTGCTAGAGGGGGGGGGTTCCAAATTCCTGTTGGCTATGTTTTGTTTACCTTGCCTTATAAAGAAAATATGGTGACCCTTTTTTTTTTCTTTCTTTTTTTTCTTGAAAGGAATTTCTGAATGTCTGTCACCAAATTTAAAATTCAGATGTTATTTTTACTTTTTTGAAATTTTCTGCTCGCTTGTAAAGCCTTGTAGATACATCAGGTCTGACACACCTGGGTCATTCCATGTCAAATCACCCAAAAAATCTGAAAATCTTAACCCGACCATTTTTTATTTTGATGAAACTTAGTGTACTTGTTGAGTGTGATCTCACAGCACCAAATCTCAAATTTTAGGTCAATCGGGTGAGGGTTTGGGAGATACGGCCCACCAAATTTTGAGATTTTTGCAAAAATGGGGTGGCGGGCTTACCTTTGAACCCTTGTATCTCGGGAACTAATGGGTCAATCTTCACAAAATTGGTATTGTTGGAAAGGGTATTCAATAAGGATTCCAAATCTGCCATCATTTTGAAGATTGATACATGTTGGGGTACTTTGACCTCTTGACCTAAGATTTGACCTTGAAATTGACCTTGTGGATCACGTGACCTTGACAACATTTTTCATGAAATGTAATCTCTGACATGTTCACTAAAACATATAAAAGTTTCAGAGATATAATATTTTTGTTTAGGAGCAATAAGGATTGAAAGCATCCATACTCATAGATATTCACAATAAACCCTATTATAATGTATACAATACATGCAATATGCACTGTACAACATACATCTTCCACATGCTTTTTTTGTTCTAGTCATATCCATCCTAAATGTCAGCAGTACTTAAATAGAAATATAATGAGAAGTTCATATAGGCCTAAAGGGTTAACAGGATGTATGGCTTCAGGCCTCTGAGTCGGTTCTAGGACAATTACCCCTGAAAATTCCCGGAAAATTACCCTCTAAGGACAATTACCCCCTATTCGTTAAAGGAAGTCCAGTCTGATAAGTTGGTTTTAATCAAAGCAGATTTTTTTTTTTTTGGGGGTAATTATTCTTGAGGGTAATTTTCCAGGGGTAATTGTCCTAGGGGTAATGTTCCGGGGTAATTGTCCTCGGGGGGACAGCTTGTCCTAGGAGGTAATTTTCTGGGGTAATTGTCCTCTGGGTGTGATAGTCCTTGGGGTAATTTTTTTGGGGGTAATTGTCCTCAGGGGGGACATTTCCTGGGGTTAATTTTCCAGGGGTGATTGCACAGGGGTAATTGTCCTAGAACTGACTCAGAGGCCTGAAGCCATACATCCTGTTAACCCTTTAGGCCTATATGAACTTCTCATTATATTTCTATTTAAGTACTGCTTACATTTAGGATGGATATGACTAGAACAAAAAAGCATGTGGAAGATGTACATGTATGTTGTACAGTGCATACTGCATGTATTGTATACATTATAATAGGGTTTATTGTGAATATTTGTGAGTATGGATACTTTCAATCCTTATTGCTCCTAAACAAAAAATATTATATCTCTGAAACTTTTATATGTTTTAGGGAACATGTCAGAGATTACATTTCATGAAAAATGTTGTCAAGTTCACGTGATCCACAAGGTCAATTTCAAGGTCAAATCTTAGGTCAAAAGGTCAAGGTACCCCAACATGTATCGATCTTCAAAATGATGGCAGATTTTGAATCCTTATTGAATACCCTTTCCAACAATACCAATTTTGTGAAGATTGACCCATTAGTTCCTGAGATACAAGGGTTCAAAGGTAGGCCCGCCACCCCCATTTTTGCAAAAATCTCAAAATTTGGTGGGCCGATCTCCCAACCCCTCACCCGATTGACCTAAAATTTGAGATTTGGTGCTGTGAGATCACACTCAACAAGTACACTAAATTTCATCAAAATAAAAAATGGTCGGGTTAAAACCATTGGGTGATTTGACATGGAATGACCCACCTCCTTTACGTTACAATGGTATAGCCATCCCTTGTACACCAATAATGAAAAATAAGTGGTTGAAATTCTTTGTACTTTGTTGGAAACCCAAGGTAGAAGAACAGTAACACATATAAGATATAATACACATTTTCCTTTTGTTAACATGCAGTTGCTTCTTGAGGTTATTGGTGAAGAGTAGATAATTCATTTTTACAATTGATGGATTATTAATCTTTTTCAGGATAAGAGTGGATCCATTGACAAAAATGAACTCAGGAATCTGTTTGTTGACATGTTCCCAAACTTCCACAGGTAAGTAGTTGAAATAAATATAAAGAGGTGTTCCTTTTGTTTGCAAGGAAAATGATTTGATTGGGGATTTTAGTACATGGACAAATTTAGTATAAAACATTGCAGGGTACAGAATCACAGACTTTGTACTGACGTTTGTAAACAGTTATCTAAAGTCCTGCAATTATGTGGTTGGCATTAGCTACATTAAATGTAAATACAGATGTGTATACTCGGCCTGAGTCTAAATGGTTCCTCCACATGGTCTCCGACCGTCACCCGGGTTTGAATTTTTGATTTCAGGTATTTCAAAATTAAATTTTACACTCATATTTTGCATCACAGGACTTAAAGTATGCGATTCATGAACATAATTTTAATTTGACTCAAGATATATGCTGTAGTAGTAAACGGATATCTTTCCAGATGACAACGATGTTTCTTTTTCATGACTCTAAAATTGAGGTTGCAAGGGAAATGTCAAGCTTTGCAATATCGAGCGTGTTCAGAAACGGAAGTCAAAATATGACTCGCCGATGACTGAGCACGTTATGATAGGCTACCACACACAAGACTAAACTGCTGATCAGACTATCAAAATTACAATGTAATATAAAGCATAAATTGTCGAAATATTCACAAAATTATGGCTTAGTTACCTTAGCCCAGCACCATGGCGTGTAAAGCTGCAGCTCTTTAACCTAAGAACGAGATCGTCCAATGGACAAGTGCGCTTTCTATACACAGGATTTGCCTTTTTCGTACTGGAATCCTGCATACTTGCTAAGACTACATTGCTCCCTCTACAGCTATATTATTATGTTTGTTGTTTGCTTTATTAAATGCGCCATAGCATATGCACTTCTTAAGGCATGTGACTATAGCACAATACTTTGGGGGCATAGCTGGAAGATATATTATGAAAAGGACGGCACTATCGAACCACTGTTCCCATCAGGAAAGTGTCTCTTAGATACCCGCCTCCCAATTATTAAATGGCAAGATCAACTTTCTGTAGAAACAATACATAGGAAGTTATACAGGGGATTGATTCACTAACAACCATTGCAAAGAGCTTTTGATAATAATAATAATAATAATAATATTGGATTCTTCTATAGCGCACGTATCCACCTTGCAAGGTGCTCAAGGCGCTCCAATATTACCCGACTATGCTAGGCTGCCGATTTCGGCGCTCACAGGCATTCAAGGAATTCCTTCCAACCAGTACCCATTTAACACCTGGGTGGAGAGTGGCAAGTGTAGATTAATGTCTTGCCAAAGGACATTACCGGTAGTGCTGCGGCGGGACTCGAACTGTGGACCCTGTGATCCACAGTCCGACGACTTATCCAGTAGGCCACAACACCTCTACATAAGACACATTAGGTTGACCCACCATTGAAATATATGTACAGCTTTAGAAATAATTAGGTCTACTCTATGCTGTATGGTACCCTGATACTCTTTTGCACTGCCAACTTATTGAATATACAGGTACAAGAATTTGGATATTGAATTAGGCTTTTGAATAATACCATGCCATATGTTAAGAACTACTTGAGGTATAAACTTCAAACTAAGTGTGTGTATGTATCACCAGAGGAAGAATATCCGATTCTGGGAGTAAATAGGTGAAAGGTCAAAGGTTATAACAGTAAATTTTCATGAAATCTCAGGTTTTTAGCCCTGATATCACAATGTACATGTAGCAAGTATAATTTGAGCCATGAACTATGTTGATGTACATAATACCAATTAGTGTGCATCACCATAGTGACACAAATTGATCAGATTTTAAGAAGGTCAAATGTCTTTTAGTTCTTATCGTGATATTCCAAGAATAATTCAAGCTATGATCTTAACTGAATATAGGCGGATGCATATTGGAGACGCAGTCTCATTTGTCTTGTTTTATCATCCCTTTGCTCTCAATTATAGTCTTTTGATCATCTCTTTCTGCTCTAATATTTTCGCTCTTCCCCTCCCATATTTTCCTTGTGTTTCTTTGTCATAGTATATTATATCTTTCTGTCATTTTTCATTTTTCATTTTTATACTGACAGGAACATGCTAGAAAGATATGTTCAAGATGAATTTCAAGCAGGAGACAAGGATTTCAGCAGTGGTAAGAAAATAACAAACAATGTTAGCTGATTTTATTTGTAAACAGATTTATGCTTTCTGTGTAATGACTAAGCCTGAAAATAGTGATTCTGGATGGCGGCTATTTTTTATTTTTGCAATTTACATGTGTGCCCATAACATATCACGAGTTCGCCTTGGCTAATATTGATATATAAAGTAGATCATAAAGAATGTACATGCCAAATTTGGTGCTTTTGTCCACTCTGTCACAATATTTTCCCTAACCCCACTATTCTAAGAGCAACTATTGCACCAAGCATACATAACATAGGAGTGCATTGGTATCAACACATTGATCAATCGTCTTTCCTATCCTTATTGCCTTCCAGTGATTGATTTTGACGAGTTTCTTGCCATGTATCGGAGGCTGTTCATCAATTGCCGTAGCGTTGTATCACATGATATCTCAGATATGGTTCCAACGTCACCTAAGAAACTCAGAGTATGTCCTACTTCTCATTTTATTTTCCATTTTGATTTACAAATTCATTTGTATTAAGCTAGGTTATTTTTGAGTAGGGAGTGATTTGATTTTGTTGCTCCTACATCACACATATATGTAATATTGAAAATTCTATTAATGAAGGAGGCTATTAAATTGATTTATTAAAGGTACTATGTCCCATTTGTAGGCCAAAAAAAAATGAAAAGGATAAATTATAACGGCATTTGAAAGACAATACTAATTTAGAACTTCCCTTAAAAAAGGGGGGCTTGAAAATGTCTTTAAGTGGGAAAATAACGACTATTAGTTGTCGAATCGACTTAGGAGCTATAGAGCCAGTAAGTAATAGTCTGATTTTTCAGACCATTGTACCGAATGGTCGTACGTTTTATGCTGCGCAAAGATTCAATCAGTTTAATTTTGGCCATTACAAGAAGTGGGTTATTGATGTAGACAAATGCTCATGTACCCTTTACAGCTCATTTTATGTATGTTATTACCAAAGATGAAAAAGCCAGTCAGTCACTCAATAGTGTCTGACAGTGAAGTCTAGCAAGTAAACGGGTTTCCTTGCATAATTTGAATATTAGGACACTGCTAACGTTTAAATTTCACAGATAGGACATACATGACATATTCATAATTCCTGCAAAGTTCTACAGAATTTGATATTGGCTGCAAAAGGGACATAGTATCTTTAACTTGGATAATAGAACCCTGACTTTAAATGAGTTACCATTGATCCAAAATAGTTGCACATCCTCCAATCAATTATGATATATTACATCAACCTATTTTCTATATACAGGGTTGCGATTTACATCAAAAATTTAGTTTGAGATGGATATCCGATTGAACTCTTATTTCTAAGACAAATCCTACATGTGGTGCATGTGTAATAGTCATAATAGAGTAATGATAATGTATAAATCATCAAATAAGAACATGTAAATGCCTTGTTTTAGATAAATATTACTGCTTTTTCAAAATTCATTTGAAAATGTTATTTTCCATTGGGAGCCAGAAGGGGCAAACTTGTGCACGATATTAAAGACAAAGTTACTGCCTCTCTTTCTCTCAATAGATGTTAGATAAGTCATTATTTCTTTTATAAATGATACTATGGATATCAATGGCTAAAGTTGAACCATTGTTTAGAGTGGTTCTGGGCCCCGTATTACAAAGAGTTGATATCAATCGTAACTTATTTGCGATTGATATCAATCGCAACCATGTACATAAGAGATAGGATAATACAAACTTGCGATTGATTGGAGGACTTACGATTGATTTGGATCAATCGTAACTCTTTGTAAGACGGGGCCCAGGCATGTGATATCTACAGTATTAGTGGATTTTTTTCGGCAGTTCTAATACCAAATCAAATCAAAAGACAAGAGACGTTAAATTACTTCATCCAATTTAAGATTTTAAAAAAAATGAATGTTATATGATTGAATGATAGACATTAGAATGTAGGTCACCCAATGAACTCCTTGTCCATTTCTTTCATGTGAGAAGGGATATGTGGTGATATGAAATCTACCAAATAGCAATGTAACAAACTACAAGGAATTTATTTTAGCAAAGCAGGAGTGTGAAATCAACCATTGAGCAATGTTGAGAGGAGAATTGACATTTGAAATATACATCATGATTGTTTCAATTTGTAAACAGGGAGGAATGTCACATGAGATAACTTGGTGCAGTTTCATGAAATTTGTTAACAATAACATTTGTGATTGATATCAGCTACTGAACTTGTGGCAGTTGTTGTTTATAGCAAGGTTGTGTATTAAACAAGACTGAGAAATAGTTTTAAGTTTGGGGTAAAGAATATATTTTTTAAGTATTTAAAAACAATAGAGGGTCATGGTTTATCAGTACATCTGTGCATGCCTTCTAAAGTGTACTTTAAAAGAATATGTATTGGTACATGTACATGTGGGCCCACATGTAGTCATGTAATCAAGCTTTTGAGAGTTATTGTATAAAACATCTAAATCCTAGCATTTTGCCTTTTACAATCTCTTCTATTCTACTCAGCAACATAATACAAATTCACAAGGAGACCAGAAGAAAACAGAAGACAGCTTGAGAAAGCTAGAGGATGACATCTTCTCTCCACTTGGCAACAACAGAGGGCAGCGTTCAACAAAGTCGGGTAGTCACAGTGACGACAGTGATGCATTTTTTGATGATCCACTTCCGTTGGTGGCAATGCATTCGGGAGCAGGTAAAATATGACATTAAAGCCAATCTTGTCTATAGCAGGGCCCTCACTTAACTTTTATAGATTGCCAGATGGGCAACCTAGCTAATCACTTAACGGCTCGTTCACATATATGTATGCTTTGGTAAACTGCTGCGGTTTATCACTGCACGTCACATTCTTTTTATCACATAACACACAGGTAAGTGAGTAAACGGAGGACCTTTGATGCAAGCAGCTACTCTTTTTCATCCTACTTGCTCTTTATTTAGTACATTTAAAAAAAAAACGCCCAGGTTTACCGAGGCAAAGGTGAATGAGCCTTTAGGTTACTAAATTCAAGTTTTTGTGGACTTTTGTGGACTAGTGGACTGCACAAATTTGAAAAAATAACTATTTGTGAGATTTTATAGTTGCCATCAGGGCCCCGTCTTACAAAGAGTTACGATTGATCCAAATCAATCGTAAGTCCTCCAATCAATCGCAAGTTTGCATTCTCCTATCTCTTATGTACATGGTTGCGATTGATATCAATCGCAAATAAGTTACGATTGATATCAACTCTTTGTA
This sequence comes from Mesocentrotus franciscanus, assembly GCA_037976565.1. NCBI lineage: Eukaryota > Metazoa > Echinodermata > Echinoidea > Camarodonta > Strongylocentrotidae > Mesocentrotus > Mesocentrotus franciscanus. The sequence continues at coordinate 17,264,410 of CP137673.1, forward strand.
ATACGGGGCCCAGGTCAACAAAGTCAGGATTCTAGGGTTGCCCCAGAGGATTTTAGATGATCAGTGGAATGTAGGTAACTGCTTATTTTGAGCATTGTCTTCATAAGTCTTAAATTTTAAGAGGACATCAATGTGATTGTTAATAAAAAAAATAAGAAGAAGAGAGAAGAAAGAAAGAATGAAAATCAGGAAGAAAAAAACACTTGCTTTAAAGGTATAGGTGTAAACAGGTTTGTCTCTATTTTGATGTAGTCATGGTTAAAATTCCCCAGCAAATTGTGTAGGCCTACTTAATACACAGGCATTGATATACAGTACATGTAATTCGTATTGCAGCATTTCTTAATGATACATACAATTTGTAAATTTTCTTTACCACTAACTTGACATACAGCTGAACATATATATATACATGTATTTATGCTTTAGCAGGAATCAGAAACAAGCCCCGCCCTCCTCTCCACCGAGGAGCCCTACCAAACCAAGCTCTCTCAGCTCACTCAGTAATGCCCCACCCCTTGGAGGTGGGGGTGGCCTGGGATCACTCCCGCCCCTCAATGTAGGAGGTGGACCAAAAGGTACATGTATCTCTTAGCATCACTTTTTTTTCTGTGTATAAACAATCTCATGTAGCCCAGATGGTGTATCCATAAAATAAACAGTGAAGGATTTTTTTTGATGGTCGTAGTAAACTTAGTAAATTTAGTAAAGTTTATTAACGCTTCAGTATTGATTGCCAATGCCTTTACTTCCAATGGTAACAAACATGGCATAATGTAAACTCTTAATCACTTGTTTTTGAATAAAATATATCTTGTGTCAGGGTACTTGTATTTGGAATCCCCCCTTCTTTTCCTTTCTATTGCACACCCCTCCAATCCTAACATACATGATGAAAAGAGCTCAGGGTATATTTCTTTCTTTACATGGCATACATGTAACACTGCATGTATCTCTTGTTTGTTGCTGTGGTTACAGGTTCCCGCAGCCCAGACTGGGGTGATCTAGATGAGATAGACAGTAAGATTGCCAAGATGGGTTTCGACTCATCGCAGAAGAGCGAGTCTTCTATCAAATCCGGTGGCAGGAGTGAAGCCAGTTATGAAGACGACTTCCAAAGGTTAGAATCCGTGCTGTGGATTTTTTTTGGTCAAAGATTTATGATGTGGATAATTGCTGTCCAAGGCACCCCACCCAGTAAGGAGCCTATGAGCCATAGCCTCTTTGGCTCCGCCTCAACTGACTTAGGAGTTGGACAATGCAAATCTCTAATGCAGATGTGTGGGAAGAAGAGGAGGGGGTGGGGGGAGATTGCAAGTTAGTTTTGTGGTATGGTTAAGAGCTGGTATACTGTTAGGTCCAGAGTTGAAGTTAGGAATTATTTGGTTAGTGTTACAGATTGAGCATGGAGCAAGCATTGCTGGAGTATGGTCACAGAACCAAAGAATCAATAGTTACCTGCAGTATCACAGAAACAAAAGCTAATGTTTTGAAATTTAATTTTAACAAATTCTCCTTCAGGCTTAAAAAGAGGACAGATTCAGAAAAATTGTATACCACAGAAGTGATTGATATCTTAGCTGTATGGTACAACATCAGAACATATTCACCAAGTTTTACTTAAATTTCCATTTTTCTACCAGAACTACACATGTATTTATACATGTAAGTTTTTAGTATAACTGTGGCTAAGAATCTCATTTTGCTCTCCTATAATTTTTAAATGGAGTAAGCTTTTGGATTAAAATTATATGTAAATCTCCCTTTAATGCCCACACTGAGATCATTTCAAACATCTAAAACTTCTGAGCGCTTTGACTTGTAATAAAATTTCCCTAGCGATGTTAATGTTCTCTTGTCACGAAAAGTTATTTCCTGATTCGCTAAGTAGATATTTCTCTTTAAATGTCAATGCTCATTTCTTTTTATCAAGTGAAATTAATAAACGTCTGTTTTTCCCTATGTAGTTCACAGGACAGTCCTAGCCAGACTCCAAGGGGAAGCAACAGCCAACGTAGCAACACAAGTGAAATTAATAAACGTCTGTTTTTCCCTATGTAGTTCACAGGACAGTCCTAGCCAGACTCCAAGGGGAAGCAACAGCCAACGTAGCAACACAGCCAGTATCACAGAGGAGATCTCAGAAGAAATATCTGGCGATGACAGCTTTCTAGCAAGCAGTCAGGATAATGTGAGTGATGTTCTTTTAGGGAATAAGTCATTCAGAATAGTTTGTATATTTTTAGAAGACATTAACAATCCCAAAAGAAATGAGATAATTAAATGGTTAGGGATTGAAGAGCATAGGAGAAAATCATTTTCAAGGCCTACACTAAAGTTAACTTGGAGATCAGTACCATGCACACTATACAGGTAATGAACGAGTCTAATCACAAGTTGCCTTCATTTCTATTTTAAAACTTGCTGCATCTCTCTACAGAATTAATATTTAAAGTTGATGATATATTGAATGTACCAGGCACCAGCATGGGACCCAAAGATACACACCAAAGTAAGGTCCATGATGATTAACACAAAGAATATTTACACCATGATAACTTAGCCTGAGTTAGTGGAAAATTTGTATTGCACTGAAATTTGAATATACATTACAGCAGGGTAAAAGGAATAGGCTAAATGGATGGAAAGAGGTTAAATATCTGCCAAGATAATGTAATTGGAACATTTTTGCCTATGGATACATGGCAGATATAAAAAGGTAAATTGCCATTGGTCCAATGCCATTTGGTCAAATTATCGTATAGACCAACATAATTTCGTCTAAGGCGCAAGAGATTTAATATGACATGCATTCGGAATGCTCTACTGTTCCGATAATCCCTAAGCTGAATGCATGCAAACTCTCTTGGACACCCCTGTACAAAGATTGTATTTATTGTATTCCTTAAGTGCTCTTTATGTGCAGGTTTCATTGTGTAGGAAACCTGAAAAGTCAAATTTTCTCTATTACAGCTTGATGACCAAACGTCTGACCACACCGTGTCACAGCTGAGCCAGAGTGGTCCCTTTGACTACATGGAGGAAGTACGCTCACCAACCGGCTTATGACAGTCAAAACCAGGAAACAACGACAATAAGGACAGCAAGAACAATGGCAATGGTGTCTTTGGATGGCCAGTGTAGAGCTGATTGTTTGGCAATTCTTTATAGTGAACTGTTGAAGTTAATGGCTGGTATTTTTGAAAGCCGCCTAACTTTTGGCCAGATTTGTTACTCAGATTTAGTTCACCTATGTACATGTCACTATAATTCTTCATTGTAATTAGAATATGAAAATTAATATGTATGAAATTTATTTTACATATTAATTTCATGAAAAAAATGTATATATTATTTATTTATTGCGTTATGTAATTACACTAATGTATAATGAACTAACAGAGTTAACACGTGGCCTTCCATAAATCATTGGTCTACGTTTTAGGCTAGGTTTTACTTATGCCACTTCCAGGAATATTTGTTAGAGCCATGTATTGTCCTGTACAGGCAACCAAATATCTGCAAGTATAGGATAGGATAGTATATAGTTTTGTACGGAAAGTAATGTAACATTTGTGTACAGGGGGGTTTGAGATAAAGCAACAATATGGGTTTTGAAATATATACTTTTGAAACATGTTCAAACTGTATGGATATCGGCAGAATAGGACGTTCCATGTAAGGTGAAATATTTTTGTAAAAAAAACTGTCAGTGTCTTCTCTATCCTTTCACTGCACCATCAGCACCTTCTTATGTACTGTTAGTACTGTTCCGTCTGGGGGTTGTTTCACAAAGACTAAGATCAACTTAAGTCGAACTTGAACTATGGCAGGCCGTTCATGCCACTGGTTGCTCCCACCATTGGTCTCTCAAGGGACGTCACAAATCTACAGAATTCACATTTTTTGATAGTTTATTATTGAAGGAAAAAACATTATCTACAGATCATAATTTCTAAGGTTTTTTTGCTCTATTTTACATCTGGTTCAAGACTTTTTAGGGGCATAAATCGCCTGCCACAGTTCATGTCCAACTTAAGTCGATCTTAGTCTTTGTGAAACACCCTCCTGGAGACATAACTTTTTCCAATCAAAATACAGTTTTATTGACAAGCTTGTCGACGGCACTACCCAGTATGCACTAGTGCACTACAAGTGTTCATATGACGGATATGGATCTGTCTCCTAAAGTACAATGAAACCTGCCTCAGCAACAGCCTGTCTATAAAGATCACTGTATCTAATGAGTAGTATAGACTTTTAGAGATCTATTCATTTTATATTGTTTTAATAATTTAAGACGAATAAAACTTTTGTTTCTAAATGACTGTGTAAAGAAACCCCTGACAAGTAAATGTAGGAAAACAAATATGGGTTGTGTAAAATGTGGAACGTCTTCTGATAATTGCCTTTAATCATCAACATTTATATTTCCAAAAGCCTGTTAAAATTAAACTTTTTCCTTGCCAGAGAAGTGTGCCTTTAACTAAAGATCAAAGCCTAGTAACAAATACATATTTATTTATTTTTTCAACTTTTGGAATATATTCTTGTTGAAAAGTCATTTGGAAAGATGATGTGATGCAAGATTTATAGGTGGCCACATTTGATTGAATTTCTTTAAAATGACTTCTCTGCTGTGATGATATCCATGATTTTTACTGCAAAAAAATAGAATTCTTATCTATCCTGCTAAAATTAATTAATGTTCATAACATAAATGGAAGATATTCCAAGGATCAAACAATGAAGTATGTGTGGTTTTATATAAGAATATTGTGTCAAAATATAAGGGGTGTATAAAAAAAATGGAACCAGATCATATGGCAATATCTTGATAAGTACATAATCATTCTCAATGAAATTTCTTAGATTATATTGTAGCAGAATCCCTATGTTTTTCTGTGGATTTCATGAGGATTTTAGCTGAAACAACATTATTTTCAAATGTTACAGATATCACGCTATCATAGTGAAGCTAAATTCCTGAAAGAAAAAAAAGGGTGTTTAGCAAATACAAAAAAAAGTAGAATGATTTATGCAATTACAAAGAGATTCTTAATGATTAGGAATGAATAGTGGAAGATATGACAGTGAAGAACCAGGCACTTCTCGTGAAAACCTGCAGCATAAATTTTCATTTGCAAGAATTATTCTACTTCTCTAAGTGTAATATGCTTTTCTGGTTACATTCAACATTAAATTGACAAACTAATTTTTGTTGTGGGGTCTTTATGGACCTTTCAAAAGCTTTTGACACCATCGACCACCACATTATTATAAAGAAATTACACCTGTATGGAATATTGTTAAGAGGTTTACCCTAACCATGGTTCCATAGTTACCTGTTTAATGGAAAACAGTATGTGGTGGTATGTGGTGGTCGATGGTGTCAAATCAACACAGCTAGAGGTAAATCTAGTGTACCACAAGGTTTGTATTAGGGCCCCTTTTATTTCTTATCTATTTCAATTATTTTGTGAAGTCTTCCTATTTGCTGAATGTTTCACTCTTGGCTGATGAAACTTGTTTTATATTCACACACAAATATTTCTACTCTTTTATCTACAATGAATAAAGAATTACAAATATTAAATGACTGTCAAATGTAACAAGTTATCTTTTAACTTTAAGAAAACAAAGTATATACTATCCCATTCTAAAAGAAAAAGAATTCCATTAAATATTGACCCAATAAGAATTAAAAGTACTGTTATTGGAAAAACTGAATCAATATTTGTTTAGGCATTTCTTATTCGTGAGTCACTGTACTGGAAGTCATCACATTGCTTACATATCTTCTAAGCTTTTCAGAAGTACATGTATAGGTGTATTATCCACCCTGCAAAGTAATGATCAATATCTATAATGTTACTATTATTAATACCACATCTCAATAATTGTAATGAGATATCTGGCAAAAAATGTAAAATCCATATTGATAAACTTAATATTTTTATTTTAAACATGCAATACATCCGATAACAAAGAGTGACTTTCGTAGTCCCAGTCTACCACTAAAAATTATTCCAGTGCTTGAACTTGTAAAGTTGAACATATCAGTTTTCATATTTAAGCATCAAAAAGGGATTCTCTCAATATTGTTTGATAGTATGTTTATAAAACATTCTTCATTCCATACATATCATACTTGTATGTATGATAATGTTTGTGTTCCCATCACTCATCCAATCATAAGAATTCATCTCAAAGGGATTCTCTCAATATTGTTTGAAAGTATGTTTATACAAAATTCTTCATTCCATACATATCATACTCGTATGTATGATAATGTCCCTATTCCCATCACTCATTCAACCATACAAATTCATTCTATTCACTTTACAGGTTTACATGAATGGAACTCAATTTGTAATGACCTTAAATCTAGCTCCACACTTTTGCATTTTAGAACTTTATTAAAACATTTTATATTTGAAAAGATGTCATCCATGTTTGAGTAGGCCCTTTCTTCCCTTTCTTTGTAGGGGAGAATAAGGTGAACTGGGACTCTGGAGAAGTGGGACACCTCATCACACTCAAAAAGTAATTAACCTTCTATAAATTTGTTTAAATCCTTCAAAAGGTTTTAACTATTTAAGTTCACAGATGCATCTACAGCTATACCACGATTTTGCATGCAGATTTCATTATCACCTTTTTAATCTTCTGTTTTGTGGCGCTCACCGTCAAAGGTTTTACCAGTATACCACGTGACTGTTCTAAACACTCTGTTTATCTGATCTGATGTAACCCAGTACTTTGCAATACATTTTTTTACGATGAAAACTCAAGAATAGTATTTGGGGGTATTTTTTTTCCCCTGCTAATGGGGATGTTCTGAATGAGACACTTTGTCCCATTTCACCCCAGTAACATTTTGTGTATGTTAGGATTGTCAATTTTAAGTATTCATAATCCCATTTTTCCCATTTCATAAAGTCAGATAATATTTTGGGTGAACAGTAGAAAGTCGAAGGAAAAAAAAAAGACTAAGCAAAGAAAGATCTTGCCTACCACATTACCCTGTGTGCACTACGTGAAGGCATGCCTAGCTATTGTATACACTACGAGATATATGTCTCATTTGACCATTGGCACGTGACGTCATACGGGCTTGCTGACTATCCGTGAACTAGCTTTTTACAATGACGCTGGCAAAGTAAGAGAAATAAGTGAAGAGGAGACAACGAAATTGAAAATGTGTGCATTGTTAAGGAGCATCGTCTGCTTATGTTAATTTGGTCCCTTGAGTGACGTTACAAATCTCGGCAGTCAGGGTCTGCGGAGCGTCTTTCAAAGTGGGGGGCACCAACAAAAAAGGGCACTTTCTAGACAAAAGGGGCACCTACAAAGGGAAACCTCAAAGTGAAAATATACCATTTTGAGACATTGCATGGTAGGCCCTTATACCTCTACATTGTGATTAGATTATCAGGGATGATTTCGTTGTTTCTCTCTTTACATGGTCCAAGATACTGCTCAAAAATCATACTTTGCATTTGGGTGTGATCGATGGTCTGAATATTTATTTGGGAGCGAGCAAAGCGAGTGAGCAAAAATTCAAAGATTTGTGGAAGCAGTGCGAAAAATATGTCTTATAAAGAGGAAAAAACAATCCTAATCATGAAAGACTGAAAATTAAAGATCATTAATCAAAAAAAAAATTATATTAACTTAATATGCGAGTGAACGAGCTTAGCGAGCGAGCTTTGGGCGAAATTGAAGAAAAAGTTGCTCTTTTAGTCTCTTTAAATAAGGAGCACATTTTATGATGAAAGGAAAAGGGGACACATGTCCAAAGTTAAATGGACACTTATTAGAAGAGAAAGGAGCTTGTGTCGAAAGTAAAAATCGGAATTATCAGAGGCAAAAATGGGGCACTACTCGCACCTGATAAGGGCACTCACTAGGGATGAAAAAAGGCACTTATTACAAAGGAAAAGGGGCATTTATTAGAAGGAAAATGGCACCAATTAGGAAGGATAGGGGCAAGTGTCAAAATAAGAGGGGCACTTATTACAGAGTTAATCGGGGCACCTCTCAAATTTTGATAAGGGCACTCGCCGGAGAAAAAAAGAGGTACTTAAAACTCAAAATAAAAGGGACACCTCTCAGATTTGAAAAGAAGCTATTATAAGAGGTGAAGGGGCACTTATCAGAGATGGTAGGGGGAATTTCTTGTACCTGAAAAGAGGCACTTGTGAGAATGGAAAGGGGCACTTAGTACAAAGGAAAAGGGGCACCAATGAGATGTGGGTATTTATCAGACGTGTGAGAAGGGGCATTTATGAGAAAGCTAGGGAAGTGGCTCTTATTAAAAAAGAAAAGGGGCATTTACAGGGAAAAGGGAACTTATTAGAAAGACGAAGGGCATGAGTAAAAATAAAAGAGGGCACTTATATGAGAGGTGAGAAGGGACACTCATCAAAGATGAAAGGGGAAGGAGCACTTATTACAAAAGAAAAGGGTACTTATTAAAGTAAATTGGGCACCTCTCAGATTTGAATAGGGGCAATTATCATCGGTGAATGAGGCACTTATCAGAGGTGGTAAGAAGCACTTATAAGAATGTGGAACGGGCACCTATTGGAAATAAAAAGGGGGAACTTATCTGAAGTAAAAGGGCTCCTTTCCTATGTAAAAAGGGGCACTTTAGGGGTACTTGAAAAAGTGGGGGCACTGTGCCCCCGGCTCTGTCGGCAGTGTTCGGAGAGCTCTTTAAGTGCCAAAGTGGGGCGTTATTGTATCGTTTTAAAATTGATAATAATCATTACTTTGCATGTTTCCAAGCGGGGAATTTTGTTAAACTTGTTTGATCTCACCTTTTGTTATGCAGTGATACAAATTAAATCAATATTTTAAAATCAATGAACCTCTTCTTTAACTTGTGAGGGGTGCTCGAAAGGGGGGGGGGGCGGGGACTGTTGTTGGGGAAATAATTAAATGCGAGTGTACTTACAATCAAACTCGAGTTGAGATCGCAAAGGCAAACACACATGTAACCATGTCAGTAACAATCACGTGATTGTGACTTTGCAAAGCTAAACATAAGAAAATAGTTATTACGTATAGGCACGATGTAGGCCTCTCTTGTCTTAATCCCTTTCACCTATATTCCGAACGAACGAAGCGACCAAGCTAGCAAAGAGTTTGACCGGTAACATTGTTGAAGGTTGATGACAAACTGCGTAGTTTTTGTATGAAATGTTACTTATTATATTCCTTCTACTGTTCTAACACTTTAACATGCAAAAAATCCTGAACAAATTCTCAAACCACAAAGATATTTTTGGTTTTCTTTGAAGGCATCAATGTGTACGTACCCCCTCTACTAACAGTAAATTCTCCCAACCAATTTTTGAATTTTTCCAACCGTTTTTCCATGAAAATAAGACATAAATTATAATATAGATTAAAATATAGATTATCTTGCTGTTAGGGATGTACAGTGGCCTACATCATATAGAAGATAAATTTTAAGTAAGTGGTGTAGCTAGAGAGGGCATGAGGGTACGTGTCCCCAATCGAATGATGAATAAAATAGAAATAGCAAGAAAATTTAGAAAAAGAAAGGAAGAAATTGAATATGACGAGGAGAGAAAACGCCTTTACCATCTCCCCCTCCTCCTAATCAGAAGCCTTGTATAATTATAAATTCGCATTTTCATTTTTAGGAGCGTTGCCCCCAATCGTGCAAATGTACGTGCCCCCTCATTGTTGGTAGACTCAATGTATGGGTAATGTAAACGTATACATTGCAAATGTTTATTGACTAGTTTGTGTTTAAACCCTGTTGCGGCAGTTCTCTGCGCCCATCCTGTTAACCAGTTTCTTTAATTCTAAGAACAAAGAGAAAAATTGATGTTTAATTCCCAAAATATAATTTTACAGAAGTGCACAAATACCAACACATATAAATTGCAAAAATTTGCCAAAGTTTGTGTTGAATGCTGAGCTAATGAAAGACCACCACATTTTGTGTAGGCTATTTTGTATTTACAATTTAAGTTAATACAGGGTATAAAACTTTGATTAGACATATCTCTTAAAATTCCAGTCAGATCGCAATCACGCTTGCCGATGAAACTATAAACCGAACAAGGAAATACATTCTGAAGCGTCACTTTACACATTTCTTAAAGTTATAACGAGTTTTACCCGGGGGTTATACCAACAAAAATTAGTATTTACAATACGTCGCTTAGATCTGCATAGTACTGAGAAGGATTTACAAAATGCACCATAGGAGATTGAGTCTGCATCGTAAAACCGAAAGTTGTCAGATGTAAACAATCACATTTCCACGACGTCACCAAGATCTGCACTTGCGCGGTATATATGATATAGAGTACCAAAGCTGTGACATCATAAAAATCTATCTATAATGTTATGAACCAGAGCAAAATAACAGTGATTTCCTATTGAAATCTATTAATTCGGATGGTCATATCTCAAATACTTAACATATTCAATTGTTTTTCGACATTTTGGCATTATTTTTTATGCTCTTTCGGAAAATAGAGTTCAAATTTGGAAACTCTAACAATAGTTTTTTTGATGACGTCACACTTGACCACTCTATCGGGGAATCCCCTTTAACGAAGAATAATTCACGAAATACAGTTCTCATGCAAAACTATGTTAATTTGCACTTATTGTCTCACTTAGACATGGAGAAGTATTTTCAGTCGCAGTCCATATTAAGTGTAGACAAGTCTGAGAGTGAGCACGAACAGGTGTAGAAGGTCCCCGGTGAGTTATTAGGGGAGTATTGAACCCGTTTCGAATTTAGGGCTGGGGGGGGGGGTAGCGACTGGCCAACGCCCCTTTCGAAAAGTAATTTTCATATTTTAAGAATATAACAGAATATTATCCCTCGATTGTGATTTTTGTTTAATACTGTGCCCCTCCTCTCCTTTTCACCTTACGAGGTTTCTGCTCTTAGACTACCACTGACCCATCGCTCCTCCTTTTTGTTTTAATATTCTTTTTACTTGCTGTTTCATACAAACATTTCTAGTGAACATGTCAACTGTGATTAGGAAGGCTGCGAAAACGTTTATTTTGAAGACTGACATCACTTCTTCGACAGCATTATTGAGTATTAAGTTTAGGCGTACACACACAGCATAACATATTAATTCTTGCTTCTACTTGTATTATGCGCTACAATTATTATCCAGTAGACGAACAGCCCACAAGACCGACAATGATCTTCCTGAATATTTTATCTGAATCTTCACGAGACTGACAGATGACGAGACCGACAATGCCTCTTCTGATGTTTCATCCCAGGCTTCACAAGACAACAACACACGAGGCCACGAGACAGTCGGTCTCCTTGGGTGTCGGTCTAGTGGGATGCCTCGGTATTCGGGCCTATATACACAGTCTCAATATTCTACAAACAAGAAGAAACATATAAGCGTATGAAACATTTATTTACATCATAATGAACAATAAAGACAAGCGTTCTGAAGCATACTACTATAAACAGAATCTATAAAATAATGATGAATAATCACATATACAATTATAAAACCACACACTATAATCGTAGTATATCGTATAATATTTCCGAAATCATTGATGTAATTTTCATTATTATTACTACTACTACAACTATTATTATCATTATCATAATTGATGTTTTTTTCATTATTATTACTACTAATACAACTATTATTATCATTATCATAATTGATGTTTTTTTCATTATTATTACTACTAATACAACTATTATTATCATTATCATAATTGATGTTTTTTTCATTATTATTACTACTAATACAACTATTATTATCATTATCATAATTGATGTTTTTTTCATTATTATTACTACTAATACAACTATTATTATCATTATCATAACTGATGTTTTTTTCATTATTATTACTACTAATACAACTATTATTATTATTATTGTTATTATTATTATTATTATTATTATTATTATTATTATTATTATTATTATTATTATTATTATTATTATTATTATTATTATTATTATTATTATCATTATTGTTATTATTATTATTATTATTATTATTATTATTATTATTACTATTATCATTATTATTATCATTTTTATCATTTTTATCAACATAATTATTATTTTTGCTGTTGCAGTCGTGGTGATACTCATTGTATATATTCGGGCAAAGAAATGTCAGTCTGAATTCCTGGCGAGATTGTGCCAGTAGTACACCACAGTGCCCGTTAACATTTATAATGTTTAAATATTTAATGTGTATTCCAGTCATCACATTCTTCTTTCCGATTGACATAGGGGAGATTAGGCCTACCAAATTTTATCCAAGATCACATGTTAGTGAAAATGCATTTTTTATTACGGATATAATTATATACATGTACACCACGAATAAACATTTTTTTTTACATGTGTTTGCCACTTGAGTGTGCATGGGAAAAATCAACACCGACTATAAATATAAAGAATTACGGACTGGTATTTTTGTTTTGGTTGTTATAAGCATTATGGAAGCTGAAAAGGAGAAACTTTCAAGTACCAAGAAGAGTTTGATTGTACATGTAATTGATATTCCTTACAGAAAACACATTATTTCCAGAATCCTTTATTAAAATGCAGCATAGAGCTTTAAAAATGCATATTTAAATAATATTTTCCCCGACATGATTCTGTTTGGTGTTTTTCCCCCTCGTTACCTCTTTTCTCATAAGGGATGGGGCGTTCCCAATCCCGCATCCGCATGACCCGCCAATGTGCAAGGTACCAATTGCATAATATACATAAAGTTGCAAATATATTTAGTGTCGATAAGACTTCAAACTTTTCCATATACTATAGCATTTTTAAATACACACGATTTGTATATTACATACAGCAAGTCAACATATTTAATTAAAATTTGCTTTTGAAATGGTATTTGCCACTACCTCTGATCTCAAATAAGCGATATTTTACATGATATATTATAAACAATACACATCAAAATACTTCTAAATATGTTACTTTATACACTTGAGTTGTAGATGCAAATTGGCTCTGGTGCTTCGGAAATATATAGCATCACCATACTGTCTACGGGTGATCAATGGTGTAAGAAATTAAAAAAAAACAAGTTTATGGACAAGCTGATCTTACTTTAAAAGCTTATGAAGATCATGCATACTTAACTGTACACAACATTCTGTAGATGTACAAAGACCCTATATTTTATGACATAGTAAATTGATGAACATCATTTAAATAAGTTAAATTTACTGATTTCCTTATAAAAGAGGAATAATCTCTTGGGTATAATGTACATGACTTTGTATAAGATCGATAACAAAAATATCTGCCCGTTCGAGGATTCCAGACACGTTTCTAGTTATTTCAAGAACTTCACATCCTCACCTCGTAAAAATACATTCCCTACCAAAAAGAACATCGCGTATCCATTACAATTAAAGTGGAATTATGCTATTTACACTGCATGGCTTATAAAAGTACCCAACTATATACATGTAATAACTATATAATAACTGTATGACCTCATGGAAAAGTTATAGACAGTTACAAGGGGCAATAACATTAAGGATGGGGGGGGGGGCACTTTGGGTAGGAGCGATCGAAGCGACCAAGCGGGGCAGGGTGTAGAAGGGGGCTGGTCGAAGATAACACTATGACACAGCTCATAATTTCCTCTCTAGTCCCAAGTTCATGTAATGGCCGGGCTTCAATCTTCATCGAAGTTCACTGACGGATAAGGAGATAGAGAAACCTGTAAAATGCTCCTACAATTCTGCGACAGGACAGTGCCCCTTCAAAGAAGCAATTGAAATCGGCCTGTTGTACATCGGTCAGTTGAATCGGGCCACCCCCTGCAGCAAGTTGACCCAGTGTCAGCACCAGTGATGCCATATTATTGAATGTGGACTTGTTGGTTTGGTTCCACGTTTCAAGCGCTTCTCGCGAAAGATCTTTGTAGTCGTGCACAATGACAGCTACTCTTTTCTTTCCTGTTTGATGATAGAGGTAGGAGAGAAGAAAACAAATCCGTCTTGACTGTTGGCAGGGTTATTATTGCCTTCTGTTTTAGTTTAGATTGGAGGGCTACTCCCTCGGGAGGGTGGAGGGGTTGCAGCAGAGGCGCCGGAGTAGGGGCCTTTTGTTCCAATCGAAAAGTGTGGGGGAACGCATTTTCGCCCCCAAAGCCCCGAAAAACAAATCGGCAGTAAAGGAGTAAAAATGGTTTGCATTGATAAATGAATTGATCACAATCACAATTATATTCCATTCAATGAAAAGGAGAGTAAACGGGAATTAAACTTCCTAAACATTCCGCATGCCCCTAATGGAGGATTGGATAATAGCGATACGCGCATATCATGGAATTATTGTGAGACCGTGACCGTGACCCCACGCTAATTAGTGATCTGCCAGTGTCACAAATAAGGTATCTAAATATGCTCATCTGACCGTAATTAAATGCCTAAAACCCTTGAGTTTCCTGGGGCTCCGCCCCCTGGACCCAACCAGGGGCCCCTGAATGTTCATCTGACCGTAATTAAATGCCTAAAACCCCTGAGCTTCATGGGGCTCAGCCCCCTCGACCCCACGCCAATTAGTGACCTGCCAGTGTCACAAATAAGGTATCTAAATATGCTCATCTGACCGTTATTAAATGCCTAAAACCCTTGAGTTTCCGGGGGCTCCGCCCCCTGGACCCCACCAGGGGCCCCTGAATGCTCATCTGACCGTAATTAAATGCCTAAAACCCCTGAGCTTCATGGGGCTCAGCCCCCTCGACCCCACGCCAATTAGTGACCTGCCAGTGTCACAAATAAGGTATCTAAATATGCTCATCTGACCGTTATTAAATGCCTAAAACCATTGAGTTTCCGGGGGCTCCGACCCCTGGACCCCACCAGGGGCCCCTGAATGCTCATCTGACCGTAATTAAATGCCTAAAACCCTTGAGTTTCCGGGGGCTCCGCCCCTGGACCCAACCAGGGGCCCCTGAATGTTCATCTGACCGTAATTAAATGCCTAAAACCCCTGAGCTTCATGGGGCTCAGCCCCCTCGACCCCACGCCAATTGGTGACCTGCAGGTGTCACAAATAAGGTATCTAAATATGCTCATCTGACCGTTATTAAATGCCTAAAACCCCTGAGCTTCATGGGGCTCAGCCCCCTCGACCCCACGCCAATTGGTGACCTGCAGGTGTCACAAATAAGGTATCTAAATATGCTCATCTGACCGTTATTAAATGCCTAAAACCCTTGAGTTTCCGGGGGCTCCGCCCCCTGGACCCCACCAGGGGCCCCTGAATGCTCATCTGACCGTAATTAAATGCCTAAAACCCCTGAGCTTCATGGGGCTCAGCCCCCTCGACCCCACGCCAATTAGTGACCTGCCAGTGTCACAAATAAGGTATCTAAATATGCTCATCTGACCGTAATTAAATGCCTAAAACCCTTGAGTTTCCGGGGGCTCCGCCCCCTGGACCCCACCAGGGGCCCCTGAATGCTCATCTGACCGTAATTAAATGCCTAAAACCCTTGAGTTTCCGGGGGCTCCGCCCCCTGGACCCCACCAGGGGCCCCTGAATGCTCATCTGACCGTAATTAAATGCCTAAAACCCCTGAGCTTCATGGGGCTCAGCCCCCTCGACCCCACGCCAATTAGTGACCTGCCAGTGTCACAAATAAGGTATCTAAATATGCTCATCTGACCGTCATTAAATGCCTAAAACCCTTGAGTTTCCGGGGGCTCCGTCCCCTGGACCCCACCAGGGGCCCCTGAATGCTCATCTGACAGTAATTAAATGCCTAAAACCCCTGAGCTTCATGGGGCTCAGCCCCCTCGACCCCACGCCAATTAGTGACCTGCCAATGTCACAAATAAGGTATCTACATGCTTATCTGACCGTAATTTAATGCCTAAAACCCCTGAGCTTCCGGGGGCTCCGCCCCTTGACCTTTTTGTTCATTACGCCACTGCTCCTGAAAGGTGAGCCCCCTGGAATGTTTGCCGCCCCCAAACTGCTTCCGGCGCGCCTAGGTTGCAGTGTATGTCGGCGCCATTGAAACAATTACTTCCTTTGGTCTTGTTATATTGGGGAAAGTCCAAATCATTTTGCCCTGTAATGATCCTATACTAATATAATTTGTTTCATAATATACTATGATATTAAATCATGAACATAGATCGACTGAATATTTGGGTTTTATTTGATTATTCGCAAAGTAGGTATAAGAGAGTGTCGATTCCATGACATATGGGGCCGGGGCGACGTGTAATAACATGTATATAGCAATCGATCGAGAGTGATGTAGGAATTAGGTAGCACCAAGCCACCAAAGAGCCATTAAATATTATACTGTATTTGTTATCCATTTCTGTAGACTCGCTGTATTTTTTTCTCAAAACTTCGAGGGGAAAACGATCCCATCAGATTTTTTTCTTGGGGCGGTGCCCCTACGGTTGAGCCAAATATCAACTGAATGAGGCCTTCGATGCATGTCGGACCATGTTCATTATTAATGAATAAGAAGAAAATAAATATAGAAAAAATACCTTTAAAAGAAATAACATGAGAACTATAATAAACAGAGAGAAGCTCGAGAAAACCTTACCCAAGCACCTCTTTGCCTTGTACAAGAACTTGTCATAGATGGAGCTGGATTCGTCAGGGTAGCGATAGGGTCCCCTGATATCTATAGAATGACACAGAAGCAAGGCGTCAACGCCACGTAATTCGAATTTCTTCATGTCTGCCATGTTGTAGGGAAGAGGCTCAAACTTCACACTCGCCGACTCTAAGACGTCTGACATATTTCGTCTGTTGATATATCCTATAAGACCTTGCACGCTGTCTTCGCCAGAATTACTGCACACGACAATGTTCACTCGATCCTTTGTTCAATAAAATACAAGATGGACAAATAAGAATTTTAGACACTGCATTTTAAATGCGTTACACCCATTCTTTTCTTTTAGCATTTGTTTTTTAACGTCATTTTTTTTGGTTTATATTTCTTAGGAACAACAACTTTTATGAATTATCAATTATATGTGCATATGATGTCAATCAGGGGTGATGGAGCGTCTTCCAAAGTGGGGGCACCAAAAAAAGGGGCACCTACAAAGGGAATCAAAGCGAAAAAAATATACGTTTTTTAGGTATTGGTATATTGGTATATACCCCCTACATTGTGATTACATTATCAGGGATGATTTCAATGTTTGTTTCTCTCTTTACATGGTCCAAGTTACTACTTTATCATCATACTTTGCAGTTGGGTTTGATGAGCTGAATTCTTATTTGTGAGCGAGCACAAATTTTAAGATTTGTGAGGTCGAAGTGCAAAAAAGTTCATCTTATAAAGAGGAAAAACAATCCTGATGGAGTTTTAAGCACAATCTAATCATGAAAGACTGAAACGATCTTTAATAAGAAACATAATTATATCAGAAATTAAAGAAAAATTTGCATTAGTCGCTTTAAATTAGGAGCACATTTTATGGTGACAGGCAAAGGGGGCACATATCCAATGGGGAAAGGACACTTACTAGAAAATAAAAAAAGCACATGTCAAAGTAAAAAGGGGAATTATCAGAGGTGAAAATAGGGCACTCACCAGAGATGAAGAAAGGCACTTATGAGAACGGAAAAAGGGCACTTATTATATACAAAGCAAAAGGGGCAATTATGGGAAAGGAAATGGCACTAATTAGAAAGGATAAGGGGCACTTATCAGAGATGAAAAGGGGAACTTATTACAGAGTTAAAGGGGTCACCTCCCAAATGTTAGTTAGGGCACTCATCGGAGATGAAAAGGGGCACTTATACGAATGAAAAAGGGGCATACAAAGGAAAAGAGGCACTTGTCAAAATATAAGGGACACCTCTTAGCTTTGAAAAGAGGTAATTATAAGAGGTGAAGGGGCACTTATCAGAGATGGTAAGGGGCACTTCTTATACCAGAAGGGCACTCACTTGAGATGAATGGGGCTCTTATGAGAATGGAAAGGGGCACTTATTACGAAGGAAAATGGGCACTTATCGAAGGAAAAGGGTCACCTATGAGATTTTAATAGAGGCATCTATCAGAGGTGTCAGAATTAAGGGACATTTATGAGAAGGGAAAGTGGCTGTTATTAAAGGTACTATGTCCCATTTGCAGGCCAAACAATGAAAAGGTTTAATTCCAACGGCATTTGAAAGACAATACTAACTTAGAACTTCCTCAAAACGAAAGGGCTTTTAGTGGGAAAATAACGACCATTAGCTGTCGAATCGACTTAATAAGTGATTGCAATCACCTAAGTAATAGTCTGATTTTCAGACCCTTTTACCGAATGGTCGTACGATTTGTGCTGCACACAGATTCAATCAGTTTAATTTGGGCCATTATAAGTAGTGGGTTATTGATGTAGACAAATGCTCATGTACCTGTAACAGCTCATTTTATGTATGTTATCACCAAAGAAAAAAAGATGTCAGTCAGTCACTCAATAGTGTCTGACAGTGAAGTCTAGAAAGTAAACGGGTTTCCTTGCATGATTTGAATACTAGGACACTGCTAATGTTTAAATTTCACAGATAGGACATAGATGACATATTCATAATTCCTGCAAAGTTCTACAGAATTTGATGTTGGCTGCAAAAGGGACATAGTATCTTTAAAGTAAAATGGGCACCTCTCAGATTTGAATAGAGGCAATTATCATAGGTGAAGGTGGCACTTATCAGAGGTGGCAAGAGACACTTATATAAACACGAAACGGGCACCTATGAGAAGTAAAAAGGGGCCCTTATCTGAAGTAAAAGGGGGCACCTTTCCTATGTAGAAAGGGACACATTATGGGGTACTTGAAAAGTGTGGGGCACTGTGCCCCTGCACCCCCCGGCTTCGCCGCCTCTAGTGTCAATGTGTTATTGTTTTCATGCTGATAAAACTCAGTTTTATTTTATTCAGATGATTCCACATTATTATTCATTTTGCCCTAACAGATATAATAGGGAAAAATATCCACCCTCATTCCCTATCTCTCTCCACCTCTATCCACCTTTCCCCCCTCTCTCTCTTTCTCTCTCTACATGTATATCCATACGTCCATAACACATTTTTTATTTCAAATTTAAGTGAACATTTATGTGATGCAATTCAATATTTTGCTCTTATAGATATTTATTACAAAAAGTTCTAAGTCGGTGTTTTCCTTTGAGGAATAAATATTTGTTTTGCCAGTCAACACTTTAAAGGCACTTTATGTTAAATGCAAACCTTTTCAAGACAATAAAAATACATGTCTGTTTATTCAGTTAAAAAGTTCTGTTTATCACAGCCCTGGTTTCTTGGATACAAAGTTTATTGACAAAATACTGCCATCCACACCAAACACACAACAAACCCATTCAAGGACAATCTACTTGATTTTATCGGCTGCGACCATCCTCAAAGCCGTAACTCAGTATTTACTACATATCGCCCTTTTTATTCAAAATAAATTTGATTTGGTGCCGGGAGCGTACGTGTATACATTTTCGGGTTCACCCCCTCCCTCCCCCATGTGGTTGACTTGCCCTACGAAGAAAGGCGGCCGTTGAGCAATTTATCTTCAATAGCTGAATTAGTATGCCCATTAATATAGTTTACCAACACTCAACAGAGGCAGCGAATTGAAATACACAAATTTTCATGTAGGTCCTATACACGTAGTTACAAGAATACTTGCTAAACCACTGAAACTATATCTTAATATTCTAATTTAAAAAAAAAATCATTCAATTCACTTTCACATGGTGATAGAGCCAGTCAGGGGCGTCAATCCATTTTATTATTTTATTTTATTTATTTATTATTTTTTTTTTTTTTTGGGGGGGTGGGATCTGAGTGCCCAAGTACAGAGTAGCGAGCGAAGCGAGCTGAGCGTTATATGGCGTGGGGCCAAGGGGCAAAGACCCGGCCGGGGTCCACTGGGCGGAGCCCCCGGAAGCTCAAAATTTCAAAAGACAATAACGTCAATTAACATTAAGTGATTAAGATCATTGCATTTGATTGGTTGCGAGTAAAATAAAATGCATGCATATAATTTCGTATCAGGACGAATACCCCCTGGACAATCACACCCCGGATAATTACCCCCTAAGGAAAACTACCCCCGAGGACAATTACCCCCTGAAAATTGCCCCCTTAGACAATCACCCCGAGGGCAATTACCCTCCGAAAAAAAAATCTGCTTTAATTAAAACAAAGTTAGTATCAGGATGGACTTTAATGAACAGGGGTAATTTTCGGGGGTGTATTTGTCCTCTGGGGTGGTTGTCTTTGGTTGTCCTTCAGGCATATCTGTCCTATATAGGGGGTAATTTTAAGGGGGTAATTGTCCTCGGGGGTAATCGTCCACGGGGGATTATTATCCTGGGGGTGGTAATTTTCAGGGTAATTTCTCGGGGTAATTGTCCTCGGGGGTAGTTTTCCTTAGGGGGTAATTATCCGGGGTGTGATTGTCCAGGGGGTATTCGTCCTGATACGAAATTATATGCATGCATTTTATTTTACTCGCAACCAATCAAATGCAATGATCTTAATCACTTAATGTTAATTGTCGTTATTGTCTTTTGAAATACGTGTACTATCACAGGCGTAATCATCCTTTTGATTTTCCTGGAAGAAAGTTGCAAGACTATCCTGGCCTGATCAGGGTTTGGAAGCATTATATACATGCCTACAAGGGCTCCATGTTCACTTTTGGATGACATTTATCAATAGGCTTTTAAAAGTAATAGCAGGTACAATAACCAATATGTAAAAATGGTATCTTTAACCTGTACAGTGTATCTAGATATAGTTGTAACATTAACATGTAAAAAGAGGTCATGGACTGAGATTATATAAATGTTCAACTGTACTATGTCGTCAATAGTTCGTACACGATTAGGCCTTTATTTTTCCAATCTGTATTAGGCGTACAACATACAGCATGTTCAGCTTTTAAAGATCCGGCTCTCCTTGTAGCACTGTAAATGCACGTTGCCGTGTGTGTGTATGTGTGTTTATGAACGTGTGCATGCCTTTCGTTTGTTATGATGAACTATTATTATTATGGATAATTTCTTAGCTGTATGATGCTCACAATCATGCCAGTCGGACTGAATTCGTCAATGATTTCCTGAAAACATTTCCAGCGGCGTATCCAAACCTTGGCCTCAGGAAGGGCAAACATTTCCAAATGTGATCCTGATAAGTAAGGAAGGTCCTGGTTTGCATTACCGGGGAGAGGGAGGTGCATCACCCCAAATGACTTAACTGACTAATGACTAACTGTTAACCAATATCGTGCCTACACTTCATGCGTTTCTTCGCTTATATACAGTGATACCTGCTTGCTATCACGCTTTTCCTGGTTGGAAACCCCTTGCCCCTCCTTCATAATATACTCTAGTGAACATCTCCAAATACTGCTGATCCCGGAAATAAGTGTCCTATATACTTACAGTGAATCAGAATTGAAATGAAAGTGAATAATTCTAATAATAATAGTACAGTTCTTATAAAGCGCATAATACATTTGTTAACATCTCTACGCGCTGTAGGAAAATGAAAAAGAGAAAGTAAATACTAGTAAGGAAACAGAAAATATACTGCATGGTAATATTCTACACAGCATGGTCAAATTTCTACACAGAAGGACCTGTGTGTAGGAATTATTTACCTCTTATTAAAGAGATACGTTTTTAAGGATGTCTTGAACTTATCCATGGTATCTGTATGTTTAATAGCATAAGGGATGCTGTTCCACAATTCAGGGGCAGCATGCCCAAAACTACGTTTACCGTAAAATTTAGTTGAAATGTGAGGTACTACATAGTTACAAGTCCTTCTGTGCTGACCTCAGACTTCTCACTGTTGTCTTATCTGAAGTGATATCTATCATGAGGCAGTGTGTCGACCACAGACGAGGAAGAACTACAAAGGTTCTAATTGCTCATATTTCACCTAATGTAAAGAGGATTTTTAAAAATCCTTTTTCTTTTATACCTTTTCCCTTTCTCTCTTTTATATGGGTAATTAGGAACATTTCTTTTGATATTATCCAGGGGTGTCGATTTGTATCCGTGGTTGGGGGGACGATAGGTGCCAAAATATTTTCGGCAATGGATCAAAGCAACCAAGAGGTAGAAGCGTGTGGCAGGTTGCACCCCCTCCCTTCCAAGTTATTAACTTTTTCAAGTCACCCTCAATAAAGATAACATTTCAGAGAATATAAGAGTGGTAATAAAATTAATAACATGCTAAATGTTAGTCCTGACTCTTGCCTGCAGTGTAGGCCTACCAGACTGATATCATCTATTTTTAAACGAAATTTAGACATTACCAAAAAAATCCAATGGTGAGGGATATCAACTTGTGAAAGTATTATGTTACCAGTGGGCAAATGCATTAATAAGCAACCAGGAAAGGTTCATGTAGACAGAAAATTCTTTATTTCCTGGTGATAGAAACATACATTTTATGAATATTGATGTCTCCAAACAACATTCATCGTGAAAACCCATTCCAATATTCTGTGTAAGGAGATCTCAAAAACATAGTTCTCATTAGTAAATGAAAAACATATTGCTTTTGGTTCTTCATTTGACTCTCTTCCTTCTTTAATTAAACCAACTGAATCCTCTCTGCGGGAAACTCAATTCAATGAAACAGAATATCACTGATGCAAAATTTGGTTCTCAAAATGACAGAAAATTTCCACTCCTGATCTCATACAAACTGTCTGTTTCTTAAAAACATAATATAAAACTTACGTTCCAACTACCAAAAAAAACTTCCATTATCTCCTTCTTCACCCAGATATACTTATCATACCAGATACGCTCTAAAATATAAGCATAATATTCCCCTAAGGCCCTGACCAGAGCACTATTTTTTTCTCAAAAACTATAACCAGTCTTAGAAGGTGCATTATTATTGGAAGGGTGTTATAAACAAAACTTCAAACTTAATAACATTCTAACCTTCAAAAACACCTTAACTATCTTATGCCTGTTACGTTTGAATACAATACATAGGCCTACATCAGCTTTTCAATAAAACAAAAATAAGTTGTGACATAATATAATCTTTCTCCAAAATATCGAACTGGAGTATTCTGTTGTATTGCTTGTTTATGTACATACAAAGAGCTTATTTTCAAGAGGCACTAGATTCATGTGTGTAACTTAAGAAAGAACTCTTTGTTTACCCGATTTTGTTCAGGTGTCTATGGAAAATTGTTATTAAAAGATGCATGTGTTCATAATTTCTCTCGTAATTTAGGTTAATAATTTTGTTCAAGGTAAATAGAGGAAAATATATATCATTATCTCCATTTGCTATCAAAAGATTTTGCTCCTTTCAGAAAATAGCTCTTCAAATGTTTTACATGTAGAGATATAAATAAACAAAGAAATGGATGAAATCAATAAAACAAAATAGATACTGAGTATGAATCAGGGAACAAACTGAAAGTTTCGTCTCCTACATGCTGCCATTTGGACAAAACCGTCTTTCTCTTCAATGATACAATATATTATTACTTTACTTGCATTATGAAAAAAAACGCATCATCAACCCCACGTAGTCATAGCTTTAAAAATCGCTTCAGATTGAACTGGCCAAAAGTCATGTGATATTCTTGCTCAGATGCTTTCATTTACCGTTAAGAGTTCTTTATATTGAGGAATTGGTTGATATTTTTTTCTTGGCAATAATGCCCAAATTAAAAGAGTTAAACAAATACACGACTGTAACTCCTAGCGCGTTTTGAAAAATGTTTTAGGAAATATCAGGAAATAAAATGAGTGAAAAAAACAAACAGATAAAGATACAATGACGTGAATTTTAAAAAGGGTGAACGGAAACAACATAACAACTAGTGAACTATCTTATAACTCTCCCACTCTCTACTTCTTTTTTGCACTTTTGCGCTTCGCGCTTAACATTTAGCTCGTTGCTTTTTAACGCTGCGGCTTTGCATTTGGCGCACTGCATTTCTATGATGCTGTTGATTGAATAAATTGAATAAATTCATCAATTCCTGATGAAGCCGTATGAGCGAGAATTCAATTTATTCTTGTCTCATATACGGTTGTCTCATTTACTTCGTTTTCTATTTATATATGTATGTATTATGAAAATGAGATAGCAAAATGTGTATATTGATGTCAATATTGCGAGTAATAACCATTAACTACTCTCATCGGGCTCTCATCATTAATTTTTCTCTTCATTTTTTTTTTTTGATGGTGAATTATTGGGGGATGATTGTACAGGCCATCCCCACCTGAAATATTGGGGATATATCCCCAGCCCCCCGTGATCGGTGCCAGGTAAAAATGTCAGAGGTAAAAATGTCAGAGGAAAACATGTCAGAGGTAAAAATGTCAGAGGTAAAAATGTCAGAGGTAAAAATGTCAGAGGTAAAAATGTCAGAGGAAAAATGTCAGAGGTAAAAATGTCAGAGGAAAAAATGTCAGAGGTAAAAATGTCAGAGGTAAAAATGTCAGAGGAAAAAATGTCAGAGGTAAAAATGTCAGAGGAAAAATGTCAGAGGTAAAAATGTCAGAGGTAAAAATGTCAGAGGAAAAAATGTCAGAGGTAAAAATGTCAGAGGAAAAAATGTCAGAGGTAAAAATGTCAGAGGTAAAAATGTCAGAGGAAAAAATGTCAGTGGTAAAAAAAATCAGAGGTAAAAATGTCAGAGGTAAAAATGTCAGAGGTAAAAATGTCAGAGGTAAAAATGTCAGAGGTAAAAATGTCAGAGGAAAAAATGTCAGAGGTAAAAATGTCAGAGGTAAAAATGTCAGAGGTAAAATGTCAGAGGTAAAAATGTCAGAGGAAAAAATGTCAGAGGTAAAAATGTCAGAGGTAAAAATGTCAGAGGAAAAAATGTCAGAGGTAAAAATGTCAGAGGAAAAAATGTCAGAGGTAAAAATGTCAGAGGTAAAAATGTCAGAGGAAAAAATGTCAGTGGTAAAAAAAATCAGAGGTAAAAATGTCAGAGGAAATAATGTAAAAGGAAAAAAAATTCGAAGGGAAAAATGTCGGAGGTAAAAATGTCAGGTACAAAAAAACATGTAGGGGTTAAAATCGGTGCTGTCATAATATCTCAGCACTTAATCACACAAAATGTCGAGACGTAAGCTACAAACGGTTGATATTTTAATGTTTATTTGGTTTTGAGAAAGTAGGCCTAAGTACATAGAATATTAAGATTGAATGAGATAAAACAGGGAATCAGTTATAAAGATCGCACAGAAATTCCACAAATTCAGTAATTAGACCCATGTTCATGTCCATCCCAGCAAAGACTGTTATGACAAGAAAACATTAAGAAAAAGACACGGATGCTTTGTCCCCCTCATCAATACTTTAACAAACAATAGTTTAACAAACAATATAAAAGCTTTGCTTGAAGAATGTCAGATAGTAGGCCTACAAGTAGTAAACGTTGAGACATATCTACCCAGGTATTTTGTCATGTGCTTTCGACTTTTATTAATGCAGTACG
Organism: Mesocentrotus franciscanus; assembly: GCA_037976565.1. Classification (NCBI taxonomy): domain Eukaryota; kingdom Metazoa; phylum Echinodermata; class Echinoidea; order Camarodonta; family Strongylocentrotidae; genus Mesocentrotus; species Mesocentrotus franciscanus. The sequence continues at coordinate 17,289,943 of CP137673.1, forward strand.
TTTCGAAAGGCAGAAATTATTTTATTTGTTGGGTTAAACATAACACTGTGTAACTTTATATAAAAACATCATGTTTGTGATTAAGAAACGTGGGAGAAATACAATTTAAGTCCCTCAATTTCAACTGTTTTTTTCCTGCCAAATTCGTGATGCATTTTGTTTAATGTGTAGACTTATACGAATATGTACCTGCTGGAAACTGTCGTATACAGTGTATGCCAGCACACCTTTTATAAATCCTGCACCAAATATCCTTAAAACAATATTATCATGTATACAAGCAGTCTCATGATGCTATACATGGGTACAGTAAAACTATGTTTATGATATATGTTACTCATGAATCAATATTTGTCAATTTCAGAGTTTGATCTCTCACAGCAAATAATTATAGAACGATGTAGCTTAAACAGAACCTCTGCAAAGCGCGCGTTTATCTTATCATGTATACAAGCAGTCTCATGATGCTATAAATGGGTACAGTAAAACTATGTTTATGATATGTTACTCATGAATCAATATTTGTCAATTTCAGAGTTTGATCTCTCACAGCAAATAATTATAGAACGATGTAGCTTAAACAGAACCTCTGCAAAGCGCGCGCTTTAATATCTGGAATGTGATGGTGCGGTTATCATTTGATGTAACATGGGCGGCTTTCTGCTTTGTATCAAAGTATCAAAGCTGCTTATTGATGTACTCCCAGACTATTTATACCGCAATAGTGATCGACGATCAACTCTTTGCAAAGCGCGCTTCTCTGGAATGTGATGGTGCGGTTAGCATTAGATGTAACATGGGCGGCTTTCTGCTTTGTATCAAATTATCAAAGTATCAAGCCCACAAGAAAGTGGAATTGTTGGAAATATGCATTTGTAGGAAATTACATTTTATAATGGTCATTGCCACGCTGTTAAGATGTCCATCAATCTTCAGAAGGGACGGGGAAGTGGGGAGGGCGGAGGACTCACAGTGTGATATCTTATCCTCTTTTTTTTTGGGGCTGTGTCGACTTTTCTTTTATTTAATGATTACACCATCGAGCCACAACTCGGCCTATAATTCATGGCCAAACTTCTCGATTTTAGACATTCTTTTCCCAGAAGTTTGCTCAGTGTACCAGTATCACTTGCTTAGACAAAGGCATATGAGGGGAGGCAGCTGGGTCACTATGCCCCAAAAGAAGGATACACCCCCGTCTCCGCTCTGCAATAATCGGGCAAAAGTCACAATTTCGGGCAGAAAGGTAAATAAAAGTTAAAGAAAGAAGAAAATAAAGCAGCGCTGAAATTAATGACTGCAGAGAATCCTTCGTTGTATCTTTTCGATAAGCCTGATATACAACCATTACCAATATCCAACCTGTAACATGCTTTTGTTTTTATATTATTACCTCTGACACTTTTACCTCTGGCATTTTTACCTCTGACATTTTTACCTCTGACATTTTTTCCTCTGACATTTTTACCTCTGACATTTTTACCTCTGACATTTTTACCTCTGACATTTTTCCTCTGACATTTTTACCTCTGACTTTTTTTCCTCTGACATTTTTACCTCTGACATTTTTACCTCTGACATTATTACCTCTGACATTTTTACCTCTGACATTTTTACCTCTGACATTTTTACCTCTGACATTTTTTCCTCTGATATTTTTACCTCTGACATTTTTTCCCCTGACATTTTTACCTCTGACATTTTTACCTCTGACATTATTACCTCTGACATTTTTACCTCTGACATTTTTACACCGAGCCCCGTGATCGACACCCCTGATATTATCAATCACGGAGACCCAGTTATGTTTGCATATAGCTATTTTGAAATCTGTGTATGTACATTGTTTTAATGGAAACGATAAATGGCTGAATGAATGAATAAACATGAAAATAAATTACTTGTAATAATCCAATATCGTTGATGCTTTTAGTGACCTTTTAATTTGAAACGAATAAAATTGATTAAACAAGATCAGTGCATGGGGTGGGGTATAGATAGAAGAGACGGGAGTCATGATTATGAAGGCTGAATATTTTGTTTGTTGTTCAGATCATGTGTTCTCTGTGTATGCATGAGTCTTTGAATTGTGTTATTTTACAGTTTCTGTAGTATTTATGATGGGTTAAAGACAGTATAGGATTGTAAAGTACATTAGTCAGAAATTTTGTTCACATTTATGATTTTGACTCAGAATCATAAATGTGAACAAAAATGGATGAAGGCAAATGAAAATAAGTACGGCCTTTTTAAACTATGGGTTCCATTTTTTAAAGATGAACATGAAGTTTCCCTTTACGTAAAGCAATAATTCGTTCAATCTTCTCAAGGTAAAGCATATCTGCCTGAAACTGACTAAAAATCAAAATTTTATCAAAATATTTGTTTTTATGAATAAATTATTTACCATAAAATAACTGTGTTTATAAAAATGTTATCTGGTTGTACGCCAAAACAGATATCTAGTTTAGAAAGTGGTACAATAATATTGTTAACTCATAAAACAGCACGCCGATTACACTGTTTAATTGTTAATTGGGAAAAATGCCACAATCGTGTGCAGAAAACTGCAGATATAGAAATATTCGTTTAGGGTATAGAATTTCTTTTAAATTAATGATAAATAACATACTTCTATAGGGTAGGACAACCTCCCAGAAATACTTGCTCAGGGTGTGATTTGGGGCTTCGATAAAATACTTGCTTAGGGTACATTTTGAAAGTTTATGTATGCGCATGATGTACATGCACACTGTAGCACAAACGTGATGCACACTTGAAAGTTTGTCAAAGTGGAGCAAGGTATCTCACGATACTTATGACCATTATAAGCTACCAGGAATGAGGGGAACAAAATCAACCACTCAACCACAGTTGTTTGTGTCCCCGGGAAGTGATCCAACTTTTTCTTCTTCTCAGTATTATGGTAGACAAAATATTTATAGCATTAGCAGCTAAGCATCATGCATTTGCAGCATGTCAAAAGCCTAGTAATATCAATTGCTCGTTTTTGTGATAAAGGCCTATTGACATTTCCTCTAGGACTTTCTACAAACTTTGATTAACATATTGAGTTTTTTAAGAGGAATAACAATTATGCTGAAATTGATCTTGTCATGACATTGTAATTTGGTCTGTAATATACTAGAGAGAGAGAGAGAGAGAGATCGTATGTCTATACAGTTAATTTCATTCTACATAGTGATAGTGCATATCAAGATTTATATAGCGTCCTACCTTTGTGTGTGACTCTGAACAACCCATTTTCATCGACGGTTGAGAAAAACATAAAATAGTTCAAATTCACGTTACTGAGAAAAAAAGAAAGATTTGAATTGATCAGAAACTCGGACTCAGACAGTCTCCAAATATTTCATCTGCATCTGTTCCAGGAAACGAATTCTTTAGGCTACGACTAATTGTCTTGAATATGATTTAAGGAATTCCGTCTAAGCAAAGGGTCTATGGTACTACCTTCCATGTATAAGTTCAGGAGCGAACACAAAAACAAGCGAACGTGCACTCGCGACATCACAAGACGTAATGAGCGTATGTATGTATTGAATACATACTACGCTTGTAACCTTTCTTCAGCGGCAGGTCGGACGATCAGAAACACCAGGAAAGTTCTGGCCACGCGCTGTGTGGAGGGGGAATCCCCATCAACAAGCCATAACGTTCGTCATGGAAAAACAATCACGCGAACATCAGAATTCTATCGATTTTGTTGTTGTTTTTGTGTGGTGCTAAAAGGCACAAAATATAATACGTTTTACTCATCAAATTCAATATTTACAATTCTCAAATTATTTTCTTAGTCATAGGAGACTAAATGAACAACAATATAATTATGTATGTGCACAAGGGTATACAATACAGTTAAAACCAGATGAGAACATTGTTTTTCACGTGCTTCTTTTAATAATGATGACAATGGTAATTCCATCATGATATAGTAAAGGATCAGTGGCGTAGATGCGGGGTTGGCACGGGAGGGGTTACGTGCCCCCGAGAAAGAACGTTTAATGGTATAAGGAGATAGATTAATGGGAAACGCTCTGCAAAGATTATAATATCATGTGAATCATTCACGTGGGGACAATAATAATAAGTCTGAAATGAAATCTGTTGTAAGAGGTGCATTAAACGATTATCGAAAATGTTTTGGGGTAATCCGATATGCGTCCTTGATGTATAGCGTACAGCAGGGAAGAAGAAAAAACAGTGAAGATAGGAGTTGAAGATAGAGGGTATATGGGGAAAGAGAAAGAGAGAGAGAGAGAGAGAGATATTATGTATGTCCGTCCGTTTCACTTTAAAATTCAATATTTTCCCACTCTAAAGAGGCAACCTTCAACAGTATAGGATCAATACAAAAAAAAAAATCGGCAAGTGACATATGCATGATAGTAAAGAGCAATAGCTATGCGATATAGGTCATTATTCAGTTCAAATGTCATACGATGGTTTTTAACGGCTTCAAAGTTTTTAAAAAAATTGACATTTTGTAGGTGACATAATTATATGAGAGTAAAGAGCAATTATAATATTCCGCTTTATATAGCGGTTTAAGCTCCTCTAAAGTGTTGGAAGCCCCAAAAATTCGATGGCAAAATTTCACTTAAATAATAATTTTGTATCATAATGTGAAAGAGGATGTCATTTTGAGACACATTTTTGCAAGGATTTTCAAAACATGATGTGTTTGAAGTCGAGTATTGATGAAAGAAAACCCAAATTATGTATTCGTTTATTAATATTTGTCTTCAAACACATTTTTTTTTTTTTTTGGGGGATCTTTGCAGAAGTGTGTCTTAAATGACATCCTCTTTTACATTATGTTACAATTTAAGTGAAATTTTTGCGATTCTGGGGTTCCCAACACTTCAAAGGGACTTTCATACATATCGACGATGTCTCTAGGCATTTTACATATTATATTATTACCCCGGTCATCGGATTCAGGCTTGCCCACATACAATGTATACACATTCTCCACTCCCTGCGGAGCATTCCAGCCAGGCGCCATTTTACGGAAGCTCACAATGCTGAGCAAGCTACATTATAACTTTTGCATCCTACCCACTTAACACTTGGGTGGAGAGTGGCAAATGTAGATTCACGTCTTGCCAATGGACGTACCTTAGGATCTGCAGTCGGGTGACTTATCCACTAGACCACGACACATCTACAATTTATTATTCAGCTTTTATTAGGATGTAATCAAACTTAAAATAGAATTGTGTTCATATCTGTGCCGATATAGCACTCCGATATATCGCGTTTGAGCTCTTATACTTCAATCTGAAACAATATAAGACCAAGACAAAAAGTTTCTGCATGTATATAGGCCTACTGCATGATGATGATGCCAAGTTTTGGCAATCGATTAGTCATCCTTAGGATACATGGTTGTTGCAAGAAACCATCCGCAAACTACAAGCCTGGCCGAGGATATGGCAGCTTAAATCCAATGGGAAATGTCACGTTATGCACCATGGCCGTAGGTACCTTCGGCATCAATACAAAATGCATCTAAGTCAGGCTATTAGGACAATACTATTGATGAGGTAAAGGATCTTGGAGTTTACTTCTCTCCAAACCTCAATTTTCTCAGCATGTACATAAAGTAGCTGCCAAAGCAAACAAAGTATTTGGCCTGATCAAAAGGGCCTAATTTTCTCCCCTGACAATACATGGGTTTGTCTTGTTATATAAGGCCCTTAATATTATTGTCAGACCACTTTTAGAATACTGTTTGTGTGTATGGAATGAAAGAGAGATGCGAGTAAGCTTGAGTCTGTTCAGCTACCGGGTTGGTGTCTGAAATGAGATCATCGCTATATCCTGAAAGACTCGAGTATATACGTATCTAGGAATTTCATCCGTAGAGTATAGGCGTAAGCGGGCAGAGTAATGATTATGATTCAGGTTTTTAAGTTTTTTAATAATTAGGAAGACTTTGATCCAGCTGCACTCTTTGTTCTTAACAATCAAGTGACTCGAACTAGGACACAAGTTTTAGTTCTACAATTAAGAGCACCAGCAAAAGGTTATATTCTTTCAGTCAAAGGGTATAGTTCATTGTTGGAATGACCTTCTTCTTCTTCTTCTTCTTCCAGTATAGACCTATAGTACAGACCTTTCTGCTGACATTGTTGAGGCACCATCGGTCAATGTTTTTAAGTCCAAACTCAATGACCACTGGAAACAGATTAGTGTAATAAGCTTGAACCTAATTGTTTGAACTAAATTTGGACCCTGCGTGAGGATTGATTTGATGAGCCTTAATTAATATATGATAATATCAGGAACAGACCTGATGAATCGCCCTCTATAAGTATTTAGACTGGGCGTCATCATAGGTGAGTGAATAACAAGACAGTATGATGTAGGTCATTCTGCAGTTAAAGTGTCATACGACAGTTTTTAAAAGCCTTCAAAGTTGAAAACGCATTTAGGCCATGATTGTGCATGACTTGATACAGTGCGGACAGGGAGGTGAGAAAGTCTCCGCCTCCCTTTGAGCTCTAACTTCACATCCGAAACAGTTAGACACAGACTAAAATATTTGGGCATGCGACATTATTATGGAACAAATCGAAGAACTGATAGAGATCCTACCTACTGGTCTTGTCAACTGTACCTCTGCTATAAGCTTTTAAGGAAGAGGTATACTAAACGTCCATCTTCGTTAGAAGGGGATGACGGATTTTTAGCTGCACATAGAATATTGTAGAAAGTTTTTAATTTGCACTGTACATATTCACAACACCAGACCTGCCTAATAGTACGTGATACACCAGACGGTGGACTGTACTTTTCCTGGAAGAAGAAGAAGATCAATATTTACTTACAATGTCATTCGATAGCTTTACAAAAAGCCTTTAAAGTTAAAAACGAATTTTGCTCATTTTGGGGTGATCTGCGCGTCTGATGTGCCGGTTTCAGCCTTATTAATTAATCTTTAAAATTCGAGAAAAAAAAAATTAAAATTCGAAGAAAAAGAAACTTTAAAATTTGAGAGTAAAAAAACTTTAAAAATTCAAATCGCCTTTTTTTTTCATGTTCCCTCCGGAACGTGAATTTTATATTTTTCCTCGGCTGAAGTTTTATATATAGGCCTATATTTTGTTTATATATTTTTTGTAATATCCCTTTCGGGGCTCCGTAGATATATATAAAGGTCATTATTTGCTTTAAATGTCATGGGTTTACAAGGCCTTCTATAAGCTCCGTCTTTCTTTGCCATGCATGCAATGGTCAATTTATTATTATTATTATAAATGGCCAATATCTTTGGAACTTGGAAGTATAAATATTTGGAAGCTTTTGTTGTTTTTTAATCGGCTTTAATATCAATGCATTCATTAAACAATACTGTGAACATTGATAGGTCCATGCTTGCTTACAACGACTCATATCGATGTGTTTGCTTGACTATAAACTACATGTGTATAGAATTACGGTGTTCATAAATATCCAATCCAATTAATCCAGGTATTTATAAAGCGCCAATATCTAGTTGCCTAATCAAAGGCGCTGATGAGACTGAAAAACTACACAAAATTTCTGTTCATGATTCTAACTGGGAAAGACAAAAAAGCAGTGACTAATTGTAAGCAATCTGAAATAGGTATGTCTTTAGTTGAGTTCTGAAAGGATAACTGGTGACAAGAGCGAAGGATTAGGGGAAGACCATTCCACAACCTCGATGCACAGGCAGTAAATGATCGATCCCCTATAGAAGAGAGCGTGTTTGAGGACTCTCAACCAGGTATTTACCTGCAGATCGCAAATTAGTTCGAGGGTTATTATAAACAGTCAACAAGTCTGAAATGTACACGGAGCATATCCATGCATTGCTTTCCATGTCAATAAAATAATTTTGTATTAAATTCTCTGTTTTGAAGGAAGCCAGTGTAGTGCAATAAGTGTAGGGGTAATGTGGTCAAACTTTCCACCTCTTGAAAGAATACGTGCAGCAGAATTCTGAGCATATTGTAATTTCCTTAAATGCTGCTGAGTTATACCATCATTCATTAATGTTTAACCACAATTTTAGTTAAGAAATACATGTTTCATACTAAGAAATAGACGTAGCTTATAATCTCAACCTTGATCTCAACTTAGATTCGTAGAATGGAAATTAAAAGCTTTCATCGGGGGGGGTGGTAGAGTGCCGATATTTCGCTCAGTGGGGGTATAGTGATAACTAATTTTTTTTTTTTTTTTTGCCAGGAGGGGCCCGTCTTCTTTTTTGTCAACACAAAAGGTAAAAATAATTTTTTTTTTGGCCAGGGGAGGGGGCCTGGGCCCCCTGGATCCGCCACTGTTAGAGCGGTACACCCCTTATGTCTTAATGAGTACCCCCTCCCCCGATCAATTATAGACACACAATTAAGACCAAGGCAAATTATAACTGCTACAGGCACAGCTACCATAGCATCTAGGTCAAGATTGGATCGCCGACTTCAGCGAACAATGACGACGACCGAACCTATCGCTGCACTGTAGGAAAACTAGGAGGAGGAGAATAATGACGGAGAAATCACGGCTTTAGCAGTACTCAGTAGGTGTCTCTTTTGTATGTTAGGCTTAAATTTAGAATACCCCACCAATTTATCTCAGTCGGTCATCAAACGCGCCAACGAACTCTTAAATGTAGTCCCATCTGCAGCGCTAGCTGTAGTACGTTCACTCTCTGTCTTCACCTACAGTAGGCCTATACGTACAAACTGGCTCAGCTAGCAGCTCAGCTCAGCTCAGCTCAGCTCAGCTCAGCTCAGGTAGGCCCCGGTTCGAAATTGAGTCACGTCTTTCAGATGGTGACGTTAAATGGCCTTGTAGCATTACCATGGAAACCAGCCTTGATTTGACCACGCCCATTTTCATGACTAGGTCTAATCGAATATGGGTAGACTAATCAATATGAATATATCGTCGCGCGGGTGGCAGAATTGCAGAAGGGCGTGAGCGCGCGATCGACTCGAAATCTACTTTTCGAATTATTCGCATTTAAAGATTTGTGTTATATTTAAACTACTTTCCGTGCCGAAAATTGGTTTAAAACTTAAGAGACTAATAGAAATGTTATATATATTTATTTGGAAATAAATCGGTTTTATAAAAGTTTGAGGCGATAAAGTGCTAACGCCCTTCTGCTTAGCGCTTCATTGTTTACCTGAAATACAAGCTAACGCCCTTCTGCCAACCGGCGACGATATTATTAGTTTTTTATTTGCTCTTTAATTTAGTTAAGAATCTGATTAATACATAATAAGATAAGTCTACCGATCTATTTAAATTTTAAAACAAATTTCCATCAATGTAAAATAATCGCCTAAAAACTTTGACAAATATATTTAGAGTATATTCAAAATCGTTGACTAATGCAGCTGTCATTTGTAAGACGCACCTCTTTTGGCTAAAGATGTCTCGCCAATACTTATTGTTTTCAGATCTCCGATATCGGCAACGAAGTGTCGTGTTTTAGTTCCATTTTACGCCTCTTTTCATGAACATGATTATTACATGATAATTGATATGTCTTCATCGAAATGACTAAATACTTGAGAATTTACATAGATCTACATGTAAAAATACGTGTATTTTCATAACGGTTAAACGAAACTGCCCGTATAAAATTGAGGCTTAAACGTTTAGCAAAAAAAAACCCTAATGACTCGGGTCTAGACCGTCATGTAATTTTGCGAGCTTTCTTGCCTTTTTAAAAAGCAAGCCGGAACAAGATCATTCTGCATCGCGGTGTGCACAAAATGATGTGCGTCCTGGGTCCGTCATTTTCATGAAATGGTGCGTCACAATTTTGACTCAAATATGCGTCCATGTTTCCTAATGGTGAGTCACTTTTTCTGACGGGGGTGGGGGGGAAGTTTTAACTACCGGGTATCCTAAATATGAATAAAAACTATGTTATTAAGGAAGTGGTTTCGGGCTCTACCAACGTCAAAATAAATGAGATAAATGTTATGATATAATTGACATTTTCTCTCTATATATTCTCTTTGCATAGACTAGTATGGGGTAATAGATACTCCCAAAGAATTGGGCACATTTATTTTCTCCTTTATCCATGCATATTTTTTGTTAGACTAAATATTTCTGTCTCTTTCGTTCGTTAGCCTCTGATTTGGGTAGGGTCGGCTCCTCTAAAGAGAGGAGCCGACCCTACAAAGAGAACCGACCCTACCCAAATCAGAGGCTAACGAACGAAAGAGACAGAAATCTTCGGTCTAATTTTTTGTGTGCAGATCTCTCTTCTTACTTTCACCTCATTCCCCTCCCCTTCCCCCTCCCCCTCCCCTCCCCTCAACTACTATTCCAAGCCCCCTGTTCACTGCATATCCCCCAAAAGATATCCCCTTTTCCTGCCCTCCAAAGTAATCACGACATAAAAATGTATTAATCTTGCTGGCCAAGACTCCTATTACTACTACCTCTTCAATACATGTAGACCCAAATGAAAGTATATTAATATTCACATTTAAGGTTAATTTGTTTTAATTGGAACATAAATGATGCTCAATGAATATCAAAATAATTATGCCCAAGAAATGTTATGATATGATTTGAGTCCTATAATTGACATTTTATCTCTGTACAATACATTGAAATAAAAACACTCAAGTAATTCATTATTTTTATTTATTTTCATCTATGTTGGATACATGTATGTACCAACAAATACGAGCCACCAAGGAGAATTCTGTTTTTACCATGTATATATTATATACCAATGGTTGAGCGTTTTTATTTAGAATGCAATGACCATTATTATTTATATGAGGTCTCTGAATTGTGCAATTAAATATGCATGTTTTTCCTCTTCTTGATGACAGCTGGCAATAAAAAAATAATATATGTTTGCAAGTGCATTACTGAATATATGCACTTCATGCAGTATCAGTCACAATAGGATAATAAACAAGACTTGTCGAGTCTATTGTCGACTTTATTATCCGGCTCATTGCGACTTAAACAAGTAATCAATATTGGAAAGAATGTGGTTGTTATTGTTATTATTATTCATTCATTCATTCATTCGTTTATCCATTGCATTTTCATAAAAATACAGTCAAAGCAAATAAACATGTATTGTAATTGTATACATGTATACAACAAAACAAAGAAAATACAAAGTAATTAATATCATTAATAACGTACATGTATTTAAAAAAAAATAGTAGTACCATGGTTACCATGGTACATTTTTATGACCACGATTTTTTCATGGTAAAGCATGGGTAACCCGGGTACCTTTGATTTACATGTACTGTACCACGGTTGTACCATTTTTGTACCATGTTACTGTTTTTACAGGCTTAGAGGTGTGTATTTCTAAAGTGTAGTACAGTCAAACCTGTCTATAGTGACTGCTCAAGGGAAACACAAAAAGTGGTCTTTGTAGACAGGTTACTTTAGTACATGTTTCATTGAGAAACCATTTTCAAGGAAAACAAAAAACTTTGACACTGTACTACACTGTAATATAATACAATGTATATATGTGACAATTACAGAGAGGATTTGTTTTCATCGCCTTTTGTTTCTCTCCATTTCTAAAGGAAACATGCAACTTTGAGTGGACTGGTCACCTAGCTTCATACCCATGATGGCAGTTGGAAGAAAGCCACCAAATATGTTGGAGAGGAGGGTCAACAAAACGCTTTACAAAGTGAGTTCAAGTACCGGTAATAATAATAATAATAATAATAACAATATTTATAAAGCGCAACATATCCATCTCTAGAGATGCTCAAGGCGCATACAAAAAAATTAAATTTATATTAGGAATTAAACATACTTAAGATTAAAGAAATATTAAATATATCATCCGAAGTGCAATGTAGTGTGTAACCCACTCCTAGAGCTCAAAACTGAGCTGAAGGTCATTTTGATTATTTGTCTATATCTTAGCAGGCTTCTTTATTGCATTGATTTAATTTGACACTGAGAACGCATTATCCTTGTTTTCCTTTACCCACCAATTAGATTTGGAGCTTGACTCCTATTTTCCAGTTTGGTTACTTTGGTAGATTTATTTTGTTTTTGCTTTGCCGAACCATGGTTCAAGCTGAACCTTAAGTTGGTTCATTGTTAGGTTACTCTGAACAAATAGGAATAATTTGTCAGATGGATGGCTACTTACAACATCAAGAAACCTTGAAATTAAGGTGGTGGTATTATGGTATACCTGTACCTTAGAATTTTCAACCATCTCAATGTTCTGTTTTTAAGCCCATGATGTCTTATGGTGTTGTTGTGAGTAGATTGTCAAAAAACAAAAATGTTAGAATGTTTAGTTGTAAGGTGTATTCCCTGGTTGTTTTTCACATGCAAAAAATATAATTTTTTTCTGCTATTTTATTAATATTTTTATGGTATTTCCTAGAAAACTAGACTATTTTTCTTCTATTTTCTTATTAAAAAAGGAAAAAAGACAAAACCAAATAAATATATTTTTAGGCTAAATATTGGGAACAAAAGATAGATGAAAACTATATTCAGAGTTGAAAATTGTCAATATATTCTGTGATGTTTTTTCACTCTTTTTCGACTAGTTTAAACTATTTCATTTTGACAAGGGTTTTTTGAAGTAAATTGGGAATGTGAACAATAGATATTTTTGTCTCACTCAACTTTAAACACAGTTTTCTGGAAAGGCATTTTATGCTTTAAAGGTCATGTTCAGGTTCGGTAAGCCTTTAACAAAAATTGTCAGATTTCTTTGATTTTAGATAATAAATAAGAAGATACTAGCAATACTAAGTTGCTACTAAGTTTTTCCTCCGTAGGTGGAATATCAAACAAACGAGATAAAAAATAATTTCTGGCCTGGGATGTAAATTCCAACATTGGCAACCTGCACTGCACACGTGAAAAACCTATGAGGACTGTGTGTATACACTAAAGTCTACACACTTAAAGCCCAAGTTCACTCCGATTTTCAAAAATTATAGCATGTTGTAAATAAATCAAAGGTTAAAACTGCCAAATATCACGGGCGTACTTCAATCAGGTGATTTTTAAGAGCGATTTTTGTTTCGGTTATTTCGAGCAAAAACATTTAAATTGCTGTACGGATGTGACGTATGCTCCTCACAACGAAAGTGCCAGCAGTATACATTCTGACAATAGGCTGTTATGTAACAAATTTAATGCATACGTCTTTGTGAAGTGCCTCTATACAAACTATTTCATTCACCTGATAAGAATAATAGTATTTCATTATTCTTATCAGGTGAATGAAATAGTTTGTATTGAGGCACTTCACAAAGACGTATGCATTAAATTTGGTTACATTACGAATCTGTGTTGTGAGGACCCTACGTCACAAAAAATGCATTGTGGGGGAGAACTGGCTCGATTATTAACTTGTTTTTTGCTCATTAAAAAAAAATTAAAAATAAGTCTGAGCACCATTTTCCAAAATCAAGTTATATATGGGCTTTTTAGATTTTTGTCTATCTAATCAGCTCAACTTTTCAGTGGAGTGGACTTGTACTTTAATATCCCCAGAGAAGGCACTGAGATTGTTACGAGTGCCAGGAGTGATCGAGGTGGAAGGGTCTTCACATAGCCGTTATCTAAAATAAGATAAGATAAAATAATAACGCAATAATAGGGCATTCTTTCGCCGTATTAGGGTGTTGTAACGCCCAAAATTAAGGCATTATTTAGCTGTAATAAAAAGGGGAAATTTGTTGATGGAATCAGCCACTGTATAGTTGCCTCATTTAGGCTTTTAAAATGTTTTAAAATCAAATGGAAACAAGCTTCTACAAATAGGTATCAATAACTGTTTGCACCCTCACCACATCGCTATAATGAAAAGAATGGATTAAAGCTTGGGATCTCCATATCAATGGGTAAAATTGTTCAAAAAGTCTTCACTCATAACATGCTCATTCGTTGTGTAGAGAGCAAACGTATGTGGCTTCTAATCATTTTGATGGGTTGATTATCTCTTCTACAAAATGGATTTCACATTGTTAACCCGAAACTATTTTATCCATGACTACTTTCAGATATCCCCACCAAAGCTTGTAAAATCAAGATGGATGGAGGTCTTTCTAATAGGGATGAAAGTCATTGCACTTGTACTATTCTACTATACATTTTCCATCAGCCTTACGTTCTACAATAAATGGCTATTCCAGGTAAGTTACATGTGCTTTACATTGTACAATAAATGGCTAATCCAGGTACGGTAAGTTACTTACCCATCTGCTGTACATTGTACAATAAATGGTTATTCCAGCCTACCAGCATATTGTCATCATGCTAAAAAATGCTTTCTTTGAAAAATGTCTGAATGACATGCATTGAATCGCCCTAAAGGTAAATGGTATAGAGATATTGACTGCTACGAGAGGACTGGCTGTTTTTATACGCTCAAGGAAAGTTGATCCGTTGCCATCACCCTGAGGCGCGCCTGGATGGGCAGCGCGCCGAGGGGTGATGGCAACGGATCAACTTTCCCGCGAGCCAGTATAGAAACAGCCAGTCCTCGAGTATTAAAGCAGTCGATATGACTTTTATATGCCGATCGTACAAATTAAAACAAAAATCTACCAAGAATTCTTACCTTAGCCTTTTATTGAGTAAAGATTGGTTAAAACATCACAGAAAATCTGAGACACTGTCTGTTAATCTTTGCTAGCAAATGACTGAAAGTTTCAATCTTTTGGGAATCGCAGAAAAAAACCACTGTACGGTGTGTGCGCTCGCACAAAGACAATTTTAACACGTAAACCAATGGGGATCGCAGGAGGATGAGGGCACAAATTAATGGATATCATATTCCCTGTGAGCGGGCTACGAGGGCACAAATTAATGGATATTCCCTGTGAGTGGGGCTTGGCTGAAAATCACGACTCCATTTTCGACCAATCAGATGGCTAGATTTCTAAAGTGAGGTATATAATATTTTATATTGTCTCTTTATACATCTATCAACATGTATGCAACCTTTTAATGAGATATGAGTCCATTTGTGCTAGAGTCACCATGGCTCGATCTCAATCCTCTCATCACACGTCTGATCCATCCCTCCGCTGGCGTAAAGTATCAAACATTCTGACGATGCAGCAAGGGATGTTGACGGGGTAAGGTCCGGGGATCATGGAGGCCATTCAAATACCTGGTTCATAGCCACAACCCTTTCATGGAAGAGCTCTTGGAGTCTTGCCATAACAGAAATTGAATACCTTTTTCTTTCACTTTTTCTTTCAGGACTTCAAATTTCCTCTGACTATCACCATCATTCACCTTGCAGTCAAGTTTGTAATAGCCCTTATTCTGAGAAGTCTGCTTCAAGCTTGTACCTCAATTAAACCAGTCTCTCTCAGCTGGGTAGCTTATGCTAAAATAGTCACACCAACAGGTAAGCTATCATTACTGTTCACATACATTGTATTCACTTATATTATCTTCTAGATATCTTCTAGATCATGTGATACTCAATAATTTTTCATGTAAAATAGAATGTTTGTTAGCAAATATCCTATTGGCTAGAAAGGAGTCATGTGAGACTCAACATTTTGTTACATGTGCACAAGTGTGCAATATAACACACATTATTGCATGGTAAGTATAATGCATACCAGTACTCATTGTTTGCATTGTCTTAGCTACGCGCATCTGACTTACGCAAAGGCAACCTGAATGTAATTGAGAGGGTCTCACCACTAAGGGGCAAAACAGGTTTCTGAGACATGGGATGTTAAAAAGGTTGTTTGGTATCAATCATGTGTTAAGGGCACCTACCTGCACAATTTTGAGGTGGACTACCTTGAAAATATGCTGCTGGGATAAAAATGGCAGCCATTATTAAAAATGGCAGCCATTATTCAAAATGGCCACCATGTTTAACTAATTCTATACATTTTTGAAGATTATTTATCAACAGAACCTCATTTTACCATGTACATGTATGAAGTGTCAAATAAAAATTAAAAGAAAATGAAATTCCCTACAAGATGATACCACATTCAATAGCGAAGGTGGTACGCATCCGACTCACCAAGTAGATGATCGATGCATTCCTGTTGCAGGCTGCACATAGTATCAAGCTACTTCAAGGTGCTTTACTAACATCTCCAAGATTGAAATATTGTAAACCAGAAGCAAAATAGCAAACGATGCAACTTCTTTTTAATATACATATTCTTTCAATGACTTTCATATGAAGGACTTAGAGAAGGGTACAGTCTGCATGGTAGATGTGTTGTTTGAAAGGACCTCTTTTGCCAAAGTTTAAGGCATCCCTGTAAATCAGGTCAGCCGGCTTACTCTGAATCATGGGGGCGTAGCGTCAAGCTGGGTGGTCGCATTACCAGAGTAATGTTTGTGAAATAAACCCCTCTCATCTACAAAGTTCTGGTCCAATTTACCTGACACTTTGTGAAAACCCTAAAGCAAATCTACGAAGTATCGAATCATCTTCCGCTTTTGTTTCATGATAGGTTGTAAAACGCGACCACCCGACCGAACGCTATGACCAGATGATTCGAAGTAGCCCTATCAGCCTCGGTTTTAGCTGTTAGCCACTCTAAAATACCTGTATTTATCACCAATTCACCATGTTGTATATATTTGTCTTATATAACCATTCAGGTATTACAAGTGCGTTGGACATTGGTTTTTCCAACTGGAGTCTGGTCTTCATTACCATCTCTCTGTATACTATGTGCAAGTCATCTGCAATCATTTTCATCCTTGTCTTTGCAATAGCATTTGGTCTTCAAAAACCAGTGAGTCCTATGTGTGTTTTCTGTTGAAAACATCTCTGTACTTTATGTTCCCGTACTAAATTGTACCATTAGGCTCTTTCATGATTTCTTAGTTTCAGTGTCCAAGTCCTGTCTGGTAGCAAGTTTACTTTCATACAAGAAAAATGATGAAAAAAAAAGAAGAAGACAGGAAAAAAAGAAGAACAGATCAGTATTTGAGGGGAATTTGATGGTACGAAGAAGTGATGAATTTTAAACTTGTAACAGATCAAACATGAATTGGCAACCCTGTGAATTTTCTTGAAAGAGCAGTTCTCTTTTTTGTGTTGTTGTTTTTACTAAGAATCAGAAAATAAAATCTCTCTCCTATATAGAATTAGATCATGAAGGAGCAGATCTCTTTTATAGTGGGGTGTAACAAAAACATGTCCAATGATGGTCATATGCCACCAGATCGTCCCCAGAAAGGGTGGTGCTGTTTCACTTTTTTTCCAGTTCAAAATCAGCGCTGCCTGTACAAAGGCAATGGAAATATCAAATTCAGGATTACGTTCATATTGTAGGACTACAACTTTTGTACCAAATTAAAGCCATTATACTCTTCTTTACTGTCTTATTGAAATGTAAGTGTGACTATTCAATAACATATGATGTAAGTTGTGTATTTAAACATTTATATACAAATATACCTGAAAAACGTTTGAATTATTGGCCTAAACTTTTGGTGATTATTTTTATTATTTTTGACAATCATAAACCCTAGACAATACATTAATGTTCAGGTCTGAATGTTTCCACCAGAAAATATCCTTATTGTTGCTGCAGATGTGTAGAAAAGGTACAATGTAAACAAAAGGATAAGAGAAATGTCAACATTTTTGCTTTGAATTCAATGTAACCCTTTTGTCTTACATCTTTGATATGCCTTATTGGATTGCATAGTTAGATTACTTGTTAAATTTCTTTTCAGAAAATAAAATATTTTTGCTGTCATAAGGTATATATTTAGGGAAACTGAGGTTTTCAAAGTAGAAGGTACAAAAAAACTACAAATGGAAGCTAAAATAACCATGTAAGGCAAAAAAGAGGAGCGACCTCTTGACAGATGACACAATATGTCCAGAGGACAGGTATAATATGAGATAATTTTGAATAAATAAATATATTCCATATATAAATAAATGTAGTTTCAATTAAATGCTAAAATGCAAAGAAATTAAGTATTTCCTAAATGATACAAGCTTATCAACTGTACTGAGCTTAATGTATAAGGTGGTTCACCTACACAACTGTAGAAGTAGCTCTTATTCCAATTTGACTCAAGATAGTTTTCAATAGTTTTCATTATTCTTTTTGATTTTTTGACAGCACTGGATGCAGGTTATCATTGTGATGCTTATAGCTGTAGGTCTCTTCATGTTTACATATGAATCAACTCAATTCAACCTTGAAGGATTCGTCTTAGTCCTTGCAGCATCCTTTCTCAGTGGTCTCAGATGGTCATTAGCGCAAATATTAACTCAAAAGGAAGAAACAGGTCAGTAGCTCTCATCTTTTTTACACTGATTACTTTTGTTATTCTGTTTGCATTCCTCATGATTATTCCTCATCTGCTACTGTTTTTTTTCTTCTCTTTGTCCCCTTCCTCCTCCTCTTCCTCCTCCTCCTACTCCTCTTCCTCCTCCTCCTACTCCTCCTTGTCCTCTTCCTCCTCCTCCTTCTCTTCTTCCTCCTCCTCCTTCTCTTCTTCCTCCTCCTCCTACTCCTCCTTCCTCCTCCTCCTACTCCTCCTTATCCTCTTCCTCCTCCTCCTCCTCCTTCTCCTCTTCCTCCTCCTTCTCCTCCTCATTCTCCTCTTCCTCCTCCTCCTTCTTCTCTTCTTCCTCCTCCTCCTTCTTCTCTTCTTCCTCCTCCTCCTCCTTCTCCTCCTCCTCTTCCTTCTCCTCCTTCTCCTCTTCCTCCTGCTCCTCTTCCTCCTCTTTCTGCTCCTCCTCTTCCTCTTCCTCCTCCTCCTCTTCCTCCTCCCCTCCTCTTCCTATTTCTCTTCTTCTTCTTCTTCTTCTTCTTCTTCTTCTTCTTCTTCTTCTTCTTCTTCTTCTTCTTCTTCTTCTTCTTCTTCTTCTTCTTCTTCTTCTTCTTCTTCTTCTTCTTCTTCTTCTTCTTCTTCTTCTTCTTCTTCTTCTTCTTCTTCTTCTTCTTCTTCTTCTTCTTCTTCTTCTGCAGTTTTCATGCATCACAAATTAGGCCTATTTGAAATCTACCTCTACCAGTTCTCAGAATCACTAATCACCAAATTGAAACCCATCTGAATGTACTGTATGATTGAACATATAATATAATTTTGTGTTATTTCTGTATTTAATTTTTTTCCCCCTTTTATTTCCCTTTTCTTCTTGTTACATTGCGCAATATACAGTGCATCCAAGAAAAAAATCAAAACCCACAATCAAACAGTTATTATGAGCGAAATATGAGTGGTAACATTTATTTCCTTGTTTTTCATAAAGTAGAATTAAGTAGAATTCCAAATATAACTGCAATGATGTGAAGGTTTGAGAAGGAACCAACATAGGAGAGACTACCATTCAACAGAGAAGTTTTTGTTCTTTGCAATTAGCTTTAGGACTTATGTCATTTATTGCATTTTATAATCAAATTCATTGTAAGTGTTGAAAGATTTAATTGAAGAGAATCAATATTGATGAGTCCATGCACATTTCTCTGAACCCATTGTATCTTGTCCTCATTCTGTGATCTTTTTTTATACTGTTTGAAGCATGTACTTTGTGAAGCTTATAATCAGTCTCATACACCTGCATACTACCAAGTTAATAAATGATATTGAATGAATTTATTTGCAGGTTTACGCAATCCAATTGATATAATCTACCACCTGCAGCCTGTCATGATACTTGGTTTACTTCCACTTGCTGTTACTGTAGAAGGTAAATACAAACAGGCATTCAAAAAGAAGAAAAAAATGAAAGGCAATGTTTGCTCAAAGTAGTGATTTGTTTTGTTCTTTTTTGTTTTTCCTTTTAGAGCATCCTTCAGAATATTAAAAGTCTTTCCAAACTGTTAATGCTTTTTTAAAATGAAGAAAAAGAAGAAGAAAAAAAGCCATCAGCCTGAGGTTGAAAAGTAGGCAATGTATTTTCTGAAGACAACCATCAAAAGAAATGTTTTGCTTTGTGAAAGTCTCTATAGAGATTTCTCATAATTTTACTCTTGGGTGATCCTGTAATTGAAAATGAAACTAAGTGTTAGGCAAATGTTTTGCTACATGCTAAAACTCACAGATACATGTATCTAATAAGCTGTGTTTGCCCCCAGAAGCATGCATATTTTACTAACACTCTATCCAGACGGGTATGTACAAAACTATATGTGGGCCTTTATGAAGTATGCTTAGATTGAAATAATGTACACTGAGACACAATGCAACTCTTTGAATAGTATATCAAATGCATATAAATATCACTTTTAGATATTTACCATTTGCTTAATAGATAAATGGTTACCGGTATTGATTACCGGGTAAAAAAAAAAAAAAATTATCATTGCAACAAAGCCGAATTGCGATGATTTTACAGTCATAAAGTACATACGAAAAAAAAGGTACTGTAATCAGCATTGACAAAAATAACAATCGGTAATGAGAAATATTTGTCAGATAACAATAGGCCATTTTCGTTATGTAATCGGATTTAATTCGCAAATCTTTGTTAAGTGCCTCATTATGCCTCGAATGATTGTATTTCAATAGTCAGAATGGAAATTGCATACATTACGTGTTGTTAGGTAGGAGTTGTAGGACAAGCCATAATGTTTGTCCTACCTAGCAACAATTAATGTATGCAAATGCATTCTGACTATTGAAATACATGTACAATTATTCGTAACAGGTGAATGAAATAATTTGTACTAAATAGTAACAAGAAAGTAATAATTTGCATTAAATTTGATTACATTATGAAAATAGTCTATTATCCACATGTCTACACATGATGTAACAAGTATCTTTGTCACTTATTAATTTTCTCCATTCCTCTCTGATATTTTCAGGAGTAAGGATCTGTTCAACAGAGGCCTTCTTGGGTTTTACTGATATCCACATGGTTACAGCAACATGTACTAAGCTTCTATTCGGTGCTTGTTTGGCTTTTATGTTAGCCATGTCAGAGTTCTTACTTCTATCGCGCACATCAACACTTACTCTCTCAATATCGGGAATATTCAAGGTAGGTAGTACTAGGTACTTGCTGTAAATAGTAGTTAAACTGATTTGACCAGGCTATGTGTTGTACCTGATACAGTGGTTGCATTGTAGAGTCAGGCTCTTTTCAACAAGCTATGTAAAAACCCACTTTTGCCATTTGATTGATCACATGCAAGCATGACTTGGGGAGGTAACCATTACAAGAAGATAATTATCTTTACGCTTAATTATCTTTATTATTATTATTACTAGTATTATTATTAATATCATTATTATTATTACTAATATCATTATTATTATCATTATCATTATTATCAGTACATGTAGTAGTAGTAGTAGTAGTAGTAGTAGTAGTAGTAGTAGTAGTAGCATGTGATATTTATACAGCTTATAGTTTGATCAAATTGACCCTTTGTTTTAGGGTTCTGCAGGGTTCTTTTTTTCAGGGATATGTAAAGGTCCTTTGGCAACATATTAAGCTACATTTGCTTCTGTTACCCTGATATTATGCCCCCCCCCCCACACTTTTTCAAGTATACCAAACCAAAAGTATCCCTTTTTGGTTTTCACTTTTGATAAGTACCTCTTTCCCTGTCTTGTAAGTGCCCGGGTTTTCTTTCTGAGTGCCCTTTCCCCTTCTAATAATAGCCCTTGTTCAAATCTAATAAGTGGCTTTTCTGGTTTGGCTAAGTAATTTTTATGCCTCCGCCACCGAAGGTGGTGCCGGAGGCATCATGTTTTCGGGTTGTCCGTCCGTACGTCCGTACGTCCGTACGTCCGTCCGTACGTCCGTCCCGTTTGACCGTTATCACAATATCTCAAGAACCATTTAAGATTTAAACTTAAGACTCGGGAATAGTATTTATCACCATAGGAAGACGATCTGATTAGATTTTGGAGTACGTAGGTCAAAGGTCACAGGTCACAGAGGTCAACTTATGAAATTCCTTGTATTGAGTTTGTTAGCGCGATATCTCAAGAACCATTTGAGATTTAAACTTCAAACTTAAGGATAGTATGTATCACCATAGGAAGACGATCTGATTAGATTTTGGAGCACGTATGTCAAAGGTCAAGGGTCACAGAGGTCAACTTATGAAATTCCATACATTGAGATTGTTATCATGATATCTCAAGAACCACTGGAGATTTAAACTTCAAACTTAGTGATAGTGTGTATCACTATAGGAAAACAATCTGATTATATTTTGGAGCACGTAGGTCAAAGGTCAAGGGTCATAGAGGTCAACTTATGAAATTCCATACATTGAGATTGTTATCATAATATCTCAAGAACCACTGGAGATTTAAACTTCAAACTTAATGATAGTGTGTATCACCATAGGAAGACAATCTGATTAGATTTTGGAGCACGTAGGTCAAAGGTCAAGGGTCACAGAGGTCAACTTATGAAATTCCATACATTGAGATCGTTATCGCGATATCTCAAGAACCACTGGAGAATTTTCACTTCAAACTTAATGATAGTATGTATCACCATAGGAAGACGATCTGTTTAGATTTTGGAGCATGTAGGTCAAGGGTCACAGAGGTCAACTTGTGAAATTCCATGTCTTCAGCTCGTTATCGCGATATCTCAAGAACCATTTGAGATTTTAAACTTCAAACTTAAGGATAGTATATATATCACCATAGGAAAACGATCAGATTAGATTTTGGAGTACATGTATGTCAAAGGTCATAGAGGTCAACTTGAAAAATTCAGACTACATGTATAGGACTTGTCATGATATGTCAAGAACCACTTGAAATATGTTCCGTTACTTAACCCGTACTTAACTGGGCTATTTTGAGCACCTCCCTGACTGGGGGAGGGCCGATTGCCTCGAAATTTGGCACGCGTCTTGAGAAATTGCGCAAAGGAAGAGACCTCACTATTATTTTGCTGAAAATTGCTTATTTTATCAATTATGCTAATTTATGCAATTGCATAAAGGAAGAGACCTCACTATAATTTTGCTGAAAATTACTTATTTTATCAATTATGCTAATTTATGCAAATCAAATTCATGAATAATGATTTTTATTAACAATTACATAAATAAAGCTTTTACAGAGTTGATTTTGTGGCAAAAGTTTCTAAAAAGCCTATCGGGCATTATCACATAAAAAATTGTCCATGTCTATTTCAATTCTTATGTATTTCATTGTTTTATGAACTTCTTTTGTATTCTATTGTTATTAATTCTTAATCTTATGTATTGTATTGTTTTAGGACTTCTGATACTTGAGGTTGTTACGTATCAATATTTTGCTTGAATAAATGATAACTAAACTCTAAAGAGTAAAATTATGCTGATTTATAGACCAAACTAGAAACTTCACTTTGCCATTCATTTTGTACACAAAATGACAAATTTCTCAATTTTCGGCTTGACCTTAGGTCACAATAGGTCAAGTAACTCTCTAGCTGAATGTCTGATTTTCAAAAACTTGGTGTCAAAAGATCCGTAAGACTTGAAAGAAAAAACTCATGAAGCAGCATCGCTGAAAACATGGCGGTTCATGCGCAACAAAATTTGTTTGGGGGCCTCGAGGCTCCCTCCTTCCCCCCAGTTAAGTAAGGGTTAAAAACTTTTTAAAAATATGATAGTGTGTATCACCTTAGGAAGATCATCTGATTTAATTTTGAAGTGTCTAGGTCAGAGGTCAACTGACAAAATTTTAGGTACATATAGCTTTTTTAATGCAAAACCTCAAGAACTGTTTGATATATTTCCTTCAAACGTGATCATAGTGTGTATACCCATAGGAATACAATCCAATTTAATTTTGTAGTAACTTGCTCAGGGTCATAGGTCACAGAAGTCGACTCATAGAATGAATTTCCAGGTGTTGGCTTTTTATGCCTCCGCTACAACGTAGCCGGAGGCATTATGTTTTCTGGTTGTCCGTCCGTCCGCATGCGTGCGTACGCACGCACGTCCGTACGTACGTCCCGTTCGTGATCGCGTTATCTCAAGAACCAATTGATGGATTACCGCCAAACTCGGGTCATGTATGTATCTTGCAGAGCTAATGAAGTGATTAGATTTTGGGGTCACGAGGTCCAAGGTCAAAGGTCACAAGGCTCATTATGTATGCAAAAATAGCTCGTGATCGCGTTATCTCAAGAACCGATTGATGGATTACCGCCAAACTTGGGTCATGGATGTATCTTGCAGAGCTAATGAACTGATTAGATTTTGGGGTCACGAGGTCAAAGGTCAAAGGTCACAGGGCTCATTATGTATGCAAAAATAGCTTGTGATCGCGTTATCTCAAGAACCGATTGATGGATTACCGCCAAACTTGGGTCATGTATGTATCTTGCAGAGCTAATGAACTGATTAGATTTTGGGGTCACGAGGTCAAAGGTCACAGGGCTCATTATGTATGCAAAAATAGCTCGTGATCATGTTATCTCAAGAACCGATTGATGGATTACCGCCAAACTTGGGTTATGTATGTATCTTGCAGAGCTAATCAACTGGTTAGACTTTGGGGTCACGAGGTCAAAGGTCACAGGGCTCGTTATGTATGCAAAATAGCTTGTGATCACATTATCTCAAGAACCGATTGATGGATTACCGCCAAACTTGGGTCATGTATGTATCTTGCAGAGCCAATGAACTGATTAGATTTGGGGTCACGAGGTCAAAGGTCACAGGGCTCATTATGTATCCTAAAATAGCTCGTGATCGCGTTATCATTA
Source organism: Mesocentrotus franciscanus (assembly GCA_037976565.1). Lineage (NCBI taxonomy): Eukaryota > Metazoa > Echinodermata > Echinoidea > Camarodonta > Strongylocentrotidae > Mesocentrotus > Mesocentrotus franciscanus. The sequence continues at coordinate 17,314,634 of CP137673.1, forward strand.
GAACCAACAGATGGATTACAATCAAACTTGAATTTTAAAAATTGCTTCCATTTTGGTTTGTAAAATTGCTCTATGGCGGAGGCATCATCGACTGCGCGCAGTTGAAGTTCCATCTAGTTTATTCTGTGTTGCAGAAATATGCCAGATACTTACATGAGTAGAAAGAGGCAGAGTTTTGCGCACACTGCATCCAATTTTCTTGCACGACCTTTATGTTTTTGATGCCATGAATTTTAAAAAGGAAAATAAGCTTCAATGAATGTAATAACGGGGGTAATCATATGATATCTGTAAAGGGCGTAGAGATAGTATTTTGTATTAAGCGCTATACAAATCCAGATTGTTAGTACATGTATTATTAAAAATTCTAAAATGAAAACACATTGAGAGGTTCAAAATCATTACTTTCGACCAAAATCTGTTATTTGTTTACTCTTTGACAAAGTTCATACACATAGAAAATTAGAAATTGTTTTTAGAGACATTACATTTTATTAGAACAATGTAGCAATACAAAAAAAAATATTATTGCCAATTTGAAGAACAACATATGATCAATTTGTCCTTATAATAAATCCTGTCCTGAAAAGGATAATTTCACTGAATGGATCTATCTTTGCAAAGATGATCATTACAGAAATATAATTATCTTCCTCCATATTCTTGTTTCTGTGTGTGTGTGTGTGTGTGTGTTTACCCCTTTATACAGGAAATCTGTACGTTATACATTGCATCACAAAAGGGAGATGAAATGTCAGCTTTGAATTTCATTGGGATGGTTGTCTGTCTATGTGGAATATCCTTACATGTTGGACTAAAAGCACTGGAAACTAAACGTAAGTTATCATCTTTACATGTTGAATTAAAAGAATTGGAAACAAAAGATAATTTATACTCTTTAAATGTTAGAATAAAAGCCTAAGAAGACTGAGTGGTAGCCATTGTTTTCTTCATTTTCACTCCTCAAAACTGCTTTCTCATGCATTTTACCCTGAGGAAAAAATACAACAGAACACAGCAACCAATCAAGTGTTATGGGTTCTGTTAAATTTTCAATATTTCTAAATGCTTTTCAATAAAATTCTGAAAAAATGTATTTTATAAATTTAGGAAGGCAATCAATATTAAGGTGTTGTTCTTTTAATGTCTAACCTTTGAATATACTATTTGATGCACTTATCAGTTTTGTTCTCTATATACTTGAATTGCAGGTTCTTCAGAAAGCCCATCACATGATGTCAAAGATGACATGGAAAACCTTCTAAATGATGATGATAGCAGTGATGAACACGAGCTCTACGTCAGGAAAATAGTTGTTACAAAATTATAGCACAAGGAAATTGAACTTGATAAGATAATAGTACGCCAGTTGACCAATCTCTATAAAGAACCGATGTGAGACTAAGCGTGCTTTATACCTACAAATATCCCCCACATGTACAGTAGTAGTAGTTCTATCTATCAAGGTATCCTCTCCCAGTTTGGACGTTGATTGCAACATTTTTCCACACATCTCTGTTTTTATAGCCACCCTGGTACACTCTTACAGTGTCATTCCACTCCATGTCTTAATGCTCCCTTCCCAGTTAGTTCTTGGTTTCCTTCTTGGTCTGGTCTGGTCTAACTTTTCCTCCCAATAAATATTTCAAGATACTCTGATGTCTTTTTATGTAGCCAAAGTATTTTGCCTTTCTTTCTTTAGCGTTTCCTATCAGGATATTTTATGTAAGCCCTGCCATATGCAGTATTTCCCTGTTACTTTTCATATCTTTCCATGATATTCTCATCATTCTCCTGTACCCCCAATTTTCAAGTAAAGTGATTTTCTTTTCCATATTCTTTGTTAATATCTATGTTTCTGGTCCATACAATAGAACAGACCAGACATAGAAATTCAGAAGCAGTTTTTAACACTCCTTAAAACTAACTTGAAAACTAGGGCAGTTTAATGTGGTGGCTCCATGTCTCAGCATGTCACTGGGAATTGGAATTTTCCTTCTTCCAATTCCATACCCAGTATCAAGACAAACTGGTAACCCATCATGAAGTCATGTCATAGCTATATGATATGAAATTACAGTCTGCTTTGTTCATGCATATTGTTATGTCATAAAAATGTCTACTTCTTTTTCAAGAAACTGACGAACTCATTCCTCTGTCCAAGTTAGATTGATGGCATTAGGTTATGTTAATTACAACTGTATCAATATGAAACGGGGTATTTCTATTGTTATTGTACACAAGAAAACAATGGATTCTGGGTCAGTGGATAGCTCTGCCATGTGAGCACGCTACACAAATATGATTATGCCACTGTGGCAGTTCGACAGGACATGTATCAGAAAAGCTTACTCACTTTTTGTTGTTTTTTGTTGTTGGCCCCATTATTGCGTGTTTAAACACACTTGAACGTAAGGAAATCCTAGAAAACATGGAAAATGTATTATTTATTTATTTATTGACTTAAACAAAACATATACACAAGTAGTATTGTGAGGGAATGACACCAGAAACTCCAAACATGGATTCAAATGATTGCATTTGTGTACCGGTAGTAATTTTCAGTTTTTCCATGGTTTTTCAATTCATTAGAAAATTGATAGCTTTTATTTGTTCTTTGAATTTCAATATCCTTTTATTTTTCATCTCTTCACTTTTTATGCTTGTGTTGAAGCAAGTTATTCTGGGACAGGACTTCCCTATTAATCTGTTTTTGTTTCATTCATGAAGTGGGCATACAAAAACTTGTAATTTTTGGTTGTTTAAATTATTATGTGGTGCTTTTAAGGCATGTGGGAAAGCTAGAAGCCTTGGAAAGAAATAACTGTAATTATTGAGATATTTTATTAGCTAGATAATATTCAAACTACAGAGTAATTTGATATATGAATATATATGTGTTTTGTATACTTCCAGTATGTCTTCTCTTGATGGATGAAAGATTGATGTAAACTAATAAATCTTTATACATTACCTCACAGAGTTTGTTTCATATTTAGTTGTTACTTGAATGAACAGGTTTTTATGCAACACTTATAAAAATATCTTTCGAAAACTAGCACAAATAAATGGGCTAATTTACTATAAAAACGGTTGGGTTGTGGCGCGCTGCCAAAAATTAGCCAATATTTTTGTATGATGTCTTCAAGTGGGTTGTATCAGGGGAAGATTTAAAAACGTGTCCCTCTCAGGATGATTTTCCTGGTTTCCGGCTTTTCTATACTCCAGTAAATATTTAAAGCATAGTAATGAAAGAATGATGTCTAAAAGTTGAGAAAAATTGAAAATTATTAGTTTAAACTTCTCCCACACCATTATAGAAACCGAGTTATTATTCTCTTGGACTCCACGTGTACATGTATTCAAATAGTATTTGAAAGCCTGAAATCAGGGCAAACAGACATTGATGCAGGCACTCTTTTCTTTTTTCCTCTGATCCAATCCACTTGGAAAAACCAAACAAAAAAGTTGGTGGCTAATTTCAGGCAGCGCCGCAACCCGACAGTTTAGTAAAAGCCAAAATATAAATGTTCTTTGATGCATATTTTTGTGTATAATCTACACACTACAGTCCAATGTGTTATTTTCTGTGACCTAAACAACATACTGATGCAAAACAAATATAGTAAGTTATTCTAAAACAATCCATCTTGAATTCAGTATCTAACCTTTTAAAATATACATGAACTAGTTTTCAGAAAGATATTCTGAGATTTGGAAAACAATCTATGATTGGGATCATGTCAAAAATTGGAGAAAAACCTGATTTTCTCGAACATTCATTAGAAGTTTCTAACTTCTTTCAAATTTTACCTTATGTATACCCAGACGTTGTTTGTCCGGACAGGTTGTGTATCCATACAGTTAATTAAAAACAGAAATTTGAAGAAGTTTACAAGCACTATTATACAGGACAAATATATATGATGGTTGGTACTTTTTCATGAATATTTTCATGATGTTGAGTGCAAACAAACAATTTTTTATTTGAAGTGCTCACCCCCCCTTTGAGCAAACAAAACATTGCATACGATACGGTACGCTGGTTCATTTTACATGTTTGGCGGGAGGTTTTTTCATAAACCGGGAGATTGCGGGAGAGCGGGAGGAAGTGCGTGGTGGCGGGAGTTTCCCGCTACGAGCTGGTGGGACGGTGGGAGAATGAGCGTGGTGGCGTGAGACTCCCTCCAAATGCGGGAGGCTTGACAGCCCTACAGGTGTTATCAAGAAAATGAGGATGACCATGTTGTGCTGATAAACTGTACAGTATGCAAAAAAACTATCTGGCTTTAATACCTCTCTCATACACTTTGGTGGGGAATCTTGCAGAATAATGGGCAAGAAATCCAAGAATACAATAAATCTCTCAGAATAACTAAAGATATTTCAATTTGTAATTACCCAAGTCATTGGATTTAATTGCTAATCCGCACAAGATAGTGCACACCCTCCACTCTCTGGGGATTGTTCAGCCAGGCACCATTTTACAAGCACGTACATGCCAATCCAACCACTTCAACCTTTGCATTCTACCGGTTACCCATTCAACACCTGAGTGAAGAGTGGCAAATGTAGATAAGTGTCTTGCCAAGGGACATTAGTGCCATAGCGGGACTCGAACTGCGAACCATGTGATCCACGAACCATGTGATCCACAGTCCGATGACGTATCCTATAGACCACAACACCTCTACATTGATATGATCTGTTTTTTCCTGCTTTTCAACATTTATTGAAGCTGACTTGTGGTCAGGGCACTCTTCCACAACACTCACAGGATCTTTGATAATCAATAACCCTTGTGATCAAGTTTCATATAATTTGATTTTTTTTGTGTGTAAAGAATTAAAGTTAAAAAATTAAACAAACAAAACAAAATTCCATAACATTCTTATCTTTTGTCCGATTTTAATGCAATATTTACCGTTTTGTTTGTTTAATTTTCTCTATTCATTCAATTCAACTTGCAAATGGGTCAAACTTGCCCTTTAAGGTTGATGATGGTGCTATTGGGAAAAGCAATGCCTATATCTCCCTTCCAACATTCATGCGAAACAAAAATTAAATCTCTTGTCATGCGAGTCTGTATGCAGTAATACTTTTCATTTTAATTCTTCTGAGATTGATTGCTTTCCAAGGTTGACATTGCCATCAGAGTCTGTATATCCCATCAAATGAGAGTAATGGTTTGGATTAATAAAACCACGAGGATCAACCAATACTGGCTTGTCACGGATGGAGAAAGATGAGATTGCGTTCGTGACTGAGGGTAGGCTTACATCACTCTGTTTGAATTCTGTCTTCACGTTTCTCAGAAAGAAATTAAATGTGCACGCAGTGTAAGTCTGGGATGTGTGGTTATGGTACATCTGAGCTACATATCCTTTGGTAAACCAATGCAGAATGATTGGTGTGAAGATCATTAATGATGAAATGCCACCTGCTACATACGTCATCACACCAACCTCATTAGAAATGATAAGTGTAGTAATCAATCCAGTACTGATCATGCTCGTTGACAAGGAAAAAAACTTGACAAGGCAGACCATTTTGGTGAGGGGTCCATTGTATATGAGTCTGTCTCCATTCTGCTCTTGCTTGATTTCTACCTTGAGTGGATTGCAGCTGGTTGATATCTTCCTTCTAGTTCCAGGATAAAGTAGTTTGCTATACTGAAGGCTTTTCTGCAGATTGTCAGAATATGTCATCTGTGTATAGAAAAATCAAGAAAATCAGATTAACATACATTCCATTTTAGTCCTCAAGGAGTTGTTTACAAACGATAGAAAAAAAGAAAATAGAAAGGAAAGATACAATGTTTTCAGGGATTTCACGGGGGAAAAATGTACAAGGTCTAATGAAATTTGACACAAGAAGTAGACCCCTCAAAAAAGTTTGGAAACTCAAGTTGGATTGATTATAGCTCTCTTATGGCATAATCATCACTTTGATTACTGTTATTAGAAAGTGAGTTTATTCCTCTTTAAAATGATAAAATATTTGTAATGATTTTGCAGCCATGGAGTGAGCAGTAGTTGTGCAGTACATCAGAATATGGGGCAGGGTACGTGAAAAGTTGCAAAGATGACATGACAATCCAAAAATCTGATCACTTGTCCCCCTGCAGTGATGGCTCAAATCGTACTTGAGATGGAGATACCGGTAACAAGGCTGAAACTCTGAGATTTCACGGAAATTGACCGTTTCATGACCTTCACCATTTACCTCAAAAAATAATCAGATTGGAATTTGCTAAATTCAGCCAACTCTGTGCATGCGATTTAGTATACTACACTAACAGCTTCTATCGTAACGTAGGTATCAAATTGGCAACGCGAAAACACTTTTTTTTTGTACACTGCATAATTACTTTGCATTTCAGGCAGAACCATTACATGTATGGATGTAACAATATATCATCAGCAACACATGGAACTTGGTAGGTAAGCAAATCGCTATCAAGTATCAGCATGATCATTGTATCAATTTGGTATCAAAATCTCATATTTTTGTTTAAATTCTTGACCAATTTCAAAGTGCTGTGTACATGTACAGTATGAGAAGAAAGAAGGGTCCACTAGCGAACTCCATGCAAGGCCATGCAGCATGCAGTGTGCTAGACAGAAATAACCGTCTGGTATGGGTCATTCTTTAATAAAACTGAGGCGGTCAGAGGAGCCAGATGCAATCTCAGTGTAACAACCGTCGATATCAGAGACTGAAGCTTTCGGTCTAGCAGTGTGCAATATGTTACATGTAGTTGAAAAGGGGCGATTACGAATACATTTTCGTATTGCTTTACCTCAGCTCAGCTCCCTCTTATTTAATATTAGTCTTAACAAGACTTAAGCCTGCTTTAGTTTAAGTTTAAGTTTAAGGCTAGGTATAATAATATTAATATTATCATGATTATCACCTAGGATTATCACCTAGCCCGGTTTAAAACAAAGTTAAAACTAAAAGTAAAATCTAAAAGGCTAGTCTCAGCAGAACAACTGTAGATTATAATAAGAGACTGAAGATTTCAGTAACTGTAGTAACAGTTAGCAGGTTAGACTAAATCAAATCATGATCATCTGGAATTAATCTGGATTCTAACTTACATAATCTCGACGAATTCCAATGCCAGGGGCAGAGGCAGAGCTGGAGAAGCACCTTGCCATGATTGAGGGGGCCCGAACAACGTGAGCATGGTGAGGCCGCAGTATTAACTTCAAAAACTGTGGTACTCCTTCAACTTGTTTAAATAATATGCTGAGGCCACTCATCTCGAATGCGACGGCGTTTGGCTAAACAGTAAACTGTCGTCTTGGCTGAACGTGAGCTCGAGGTCTAGATCCGAGCGATAGTCCAGCAAAAGTTCAAGAATTATGTGATGAATGACATGAGTGCGGCGGATCGGCAGTAGGCCTAGATGCAAAGTATACGCGGCCGGCCCGGCGCGGCATAGCGCATGCCGCGCCGTACTATACTATACAGACATAGACCTTTAGTAGTATCAAGACAATTTACTCTAGCTTACTTCCGTAGTAAGCTCGGCAAGCGGAGATTGCTGTTCGAAGAAAACGGGCTCGACTAAAGTTACTTATTTCGTCGTAGGTTAAAATACGTGAGAGCAGGCCTCCATGTTTCCAGGATATTTAAATACCCTAGACCTATGTCATCTTATCAAAGTCTGATGGAGAGTTCCTTGAAATTATGTAAAAAGCGACTTCATAAAATTTGAGGATGTGGAAAAGATCAATAAATACTCAGAAAGTCACAAGGCCAAGGGATATGCCTCCTAATCGACTGCCACCATCAACACGTGGAAATAAGGATTTCAAAAGTGTTTATAATTCCCCCCTTGTAAAAGTTGGTAGGCATACTTCCTAAAAGTCTAAAACTAATGTAAAATGCAACTTACATTAAAATTTAGACTTTGAGAAAGGACAGTGGCGGATATCGCGGATCCAGAGGGGGGACGGGCCCCTCCTGGCAAAAAAGCACTTCACCCCGCTGAGAAAAAAAAAAAAATTAGTGCTCACTACCCCACCCCCGGCCCCGCTTATTCACCGGCTGGCTGAGTCGCCGCTAAATATTTTTTCACGAATTGGGCCCCTCCCTTGCCGCCGGCTGGATCCGCCCCTGAGAAAGGATAATGAAGGATGAAATTGTTAAAAGACCACCCACCCCCTCCCCCGGCCCCCCATTAACCCCTGGGAATATGCTTTTCTTTCTTTTTTACCATGGAGGCGCCATATAATTATCTAGACCGGTAGGGGTAAAATTGCCATTCAAGGGGATTTTGGGTGCAAATATCCATTCAATATTGTTTAAATATTGCCTTCAGAGGTTTAGATGGCAATACTTCAACCTTAATTCTTAAAAAAGCAGAAATATATGCCCAAATGTTCAATGTTGAAATGGAGTCGCGTATATCTATCCAGGCCGGATCGATATGATAATTTACCATAAAAAATATACAGGGTATTATCAATTAGTAGGCGGTTTCCCGGCAAAATTTGTATCATCACGTATATTACTTTATAGTCAAAACATATTCTTTCACATGATTGGTAATAAGAGCTTCCATTTCATTATTTGAGAGGGGGGCGTTTCCAAAACTGGTCTATACCTTTAACACGTGAAAACATGTATTTCAAAAATGATTATAATTCCCATAGGATTTATTAAAAATTATATAAAACGTGACTCACATGAAATTTTAGGACTCGGTTGAAGGGGGCCGCGGTGATCGAATAAGGATTTTTTTTTAATTGTTCGTTTTGCGAAGTGATTTGATTATTAGTATTACGTGTAGAAGGGGTGTTCTTTATCTTTACTCTCATATGCACTTTCTTTTACCTATAGACTCTTCTTTCCTCATAAATTAACCTGAAGAAAATATGAAAACGTCCGTTGTTATTTATGATATAATATGAAACTGTTTCCTGATCAGTGTTGTCCTCTGACAAAAAGTTCGCTTAATTAAATCTTTCACAAAACAGTCATACCTTTCCTTGACTTTTATGAAATATTGTTTTCTGCACAGATATATATTCAAGTTTATATCAAAATTTCGAAAATCAACTTGCTGAAATTTGACAGAGGGAGTAGCACTTGTCTAATTACTTGCGGTATATAGCATTAGCAATATCGACTATCTGATGCAATTATTGATTCGCGTTAATCCCAAGAATTTGAAAGTAAGCCACAGGCTTCACAGTCATGACCATTATCAAAAACATGGTTTACATGGCATAATAATGCCTTTATCAAATAAATCTCCATCAAAAATAATTTGATCCTTTACTGCATATATTATCATTATTAAATATCACTGGATTCAATCGATCACTACACTTTCAAAGTTTCTTAATTTCCCCATATCCAGCCAAGCCTTCAGCATTTCTAAATAAAATCACGGTCGGATCCAGGGGCGTGGGACGCACGCCCCCTTTCTCCTCCCGAAAAAAATGCTAAGAACTATTCACATAAATGTTCAGTTTTCGCATTCAGAAATGCCTCAGAATGTAGAGCATCTTAAGGTTCAAAATGTTGACCCCATGCACGCCGTAAAGGCTTCGCGCTCGCAATTTCGAACATTCACGCCCCCCCTTCAAGTTGGAAATCATTGATCGCCCCTTAAAATGGTGGCACTTTCAGTGTTAATGTGGACGTATTATAGTCACATAAAAACAAAAAATCTTCCCCCTGCTGTTCCGAAACAATGCAGTTTCCATCCAGCATTCTTTTCTCCACATAAAAACTGTTTTAACAACGTCATATACGGTGTGTCATAACAAACACTTTAAAAACTTTTTTTTTAAACCCCCGTACGCGTATAGTCCTGATAAATAATTTTTCTCTTTATCGATCTTTTCCTGCCAATAAAAAAAAATCTCAAAAGTGACTTTTTCCACCTCAGTAAGCTACCACGGAGGGACTATATAATATAAGTGATGAGACATATAGTTTAACTTAGAGAAATATGTCCGGCATACAATATTTGTTTAATTTCATTTTTTTCCAAATTGAACTCCCTTGATGGTATCATCTTTTTTTTATTGCCAGCGCCAATGTTTCGATATACAGCTGACACAAACAAATGGCGACAAAGGATCCCCCTGTCTTACCCCTCGATTTATGTTAAAGTACCCCGTGGAATGTCCCCATTCACAATCAGCTAATTATTTTTGCAGGGGCGGCGGAGTGTCGTTTAAAGTGTGGGGGGGGGGCACCAACAAAAAGGGCATTTTCTGGGGGAAAGGGCACCTTCAAAGGGGAAACCTCAAAGCATTGGCAATGTATATACCCCTACATTGTGATTACTTTATCAGGGGTGATTTCAATATTTGTTTATCTCTTTAAATGGTCCAAGATACTGCTTATAAAGCATCATACCTTAATTGCAGTTGGGTCTGAATATTCATTTGGGAGTAAGACCTGTGAGGTCGCAGTGCGAAAAAATTACATCTTATAAAGAGGGGGAAAAAGAACAATCCTGATGGGGTTTTAAGCCAAATCTAATCATCAAAAGACTGAAAGACCTTTAATAAGTAACACAATTATATCAACTATAAATGCGAGCGAGCGCTGCAAGCGAGTTTTTTTGAGAAATTAACAAAAAAATTGCTTTTAGTCGCTTTAATTAGGGGCACATATGTTATGGAGAAAGGAAAAGGGGGCACTTATCTGAAGGGAAAATGACACTGATTAGAAAAGAAAAGCAGCACATTTTAAAATATATAGGGAAATTATCAGAGGTGAAAATTGGGCACTTCTCGCACCTGAAAAAGGGGCACATACTCACCAGAGATGAAAAAGGCACTTATAAGACTGGAAAAGGGGAATTTGTCGAAGCAAAAGGGGCACTAATCAGATTTTAATAGGGGCTTTTATTAGAGTTGAAAAGGGGCATTTATGAAAAGGGGATAGGGCTCTTATAATTATAAAAGAAAAAGGGGCTCTTATCAGAAGGTAAAGGGGGTACTTATTAGAAAGGAAAAGGGGCACGTTGCAAAATAAAAGGGGCACTTATCTGGGGTGAAAAGGGGCATTTATGAAAAGGGAAGGGGCTCTTATTAAAAAGGGAAAGGGGCACTTATCAAAATGAAAAAGGGCACTTATTCGAAACGAAAAGGGGCAAGTGTCAAAATAAAAGGGGCATTTATCAGAGGTAAAAAGGGGCACTTATCGGACATAAAAAGGAGCACTTATCAGAAGGGGAAGAGGCACTTATTACACACGAAAAGGGGCACTTGTCAAAGTAAAATGTGTACCTCTCAGAAGCCTTTGTCCATGAATATCGATACCATACCACACAAAAAAAGTGCCGGGCTTGGATTTGAAAAATGTTGCGATTTATTAATAAAAATCAAATGGATGAACTGTCCCACGACACATCCAAAACATAGGGGAGAGAGAGAGAGAGAGAGAGAGAGTGATACTGAACTTAACCAAGAGTGAGTTAGTAACATTTGTAAAGCGCTTATATCTTTAAGTGCTCTGCTATTATTACCCCGGCATTAGCAGAGGAATCGTGATAAGATGATCTGGAATTCAAGGAATTTCTTTCTAGTGGGTAGTCTTTTATCGTATCCGGACACCTACCCCCTGAACATCCAACCCCGATAACCACCCCAGTCTACTACCCCTAGACAACTACCCCCAGACAACTACCCCCTAGGACAACTACCCCCTAGGACGACCATCCTCTAGAACAACTACCCCCCGGACAACTATCCTCGGGGGTAGTTGTCCGGGGGTAGTTGTCCGGGGTAGTCGTCCTAGAGGGTGGTTGCCCTAGGGGGTAGCTGTCCTAGAGGGTAGTTGTTCTGGGGGTAGTTGACTGGGGGTGGTTATCCGGGGGTGGATGTCCAGGGGGTAGGTGTCCTGGAACCGTCTTTTATATATCACCTGGGTGGAGAGTGGCAATTTTAGATTATGTTTCCAAACGACAGTATATAGTGTCGTGGCGGGACTCGAATGTGCTCCACAGTCCGGTGACGTGTCCATTAGACCACGACACCTCAATAAATTGTTTGAATTAAACTCGGAGGCAAATTTCGACCAAATAACAATACATTTGTTTGATTAGATTATTTTTACCTTTAAGACCCCATTCACACTCCCAAATAAGAGTTATCCATTGTTTTGATCCTTTTATCTTCTTTTCTTTCTACCTTTCCTTACGTTATTATTACAGTTATTATATAATTTTCCTTCCATCATCTTCTCTTAATTCTCTGTTTCCTTTTGTTTTTTATTCTCTTTACCTTTCTATCATCTTCTCCATTTGTTTTTCCGTATGACAGTAGTTTTTTCTTCTATCTTTCTATTTGTTATTCTTAATCTTTACCTTTCTATCATCGTCTCTTTCTATCTTTGCTTATGTTATTTTAAGTTTTTCTTTCTCTTTTCTCTTTCTGTCTTTACTTATATTCTTTTATAGCAGTCTCTCTCTGGCTTTCTATGTTATTTTTTTCTTTTTCCTTCTACCATCTTCTCTTCTATCTTTCCCTTAAGTTTGCTATTCATCCTCTCTACCCTTCTATTTTCTCTATTTGTCTTTCCTTATGTTGTTCTTAGCTAGAGCGGTCGAGTTCAGTGGTGAAGACACAAGCGTGCCATGAAGCGCACTTCAACTGGAAGTGAGGGTGTTTTTGCGGAGCAAATGTCAAATCACCAAACGATTTCATGAATACCCATATATGAATATAGGCCCTGGATTAATGATGTTCTTTCTGCCCTGAATTGTATTTTCTAGGCTCTCTGTACATAAATATGAATATAAAAAAAACACCGGTATTGTAGCAAAACTGACAATGCTATTACTTTAATTAAATAAATACAAAAAAACACAAGTTCTGATGTTGTCAAAGCTTAAATTGTTCATTTAACATCTCATTTATTTTCTAACCTACATAATTATAGCAGCTTGAAACTTGGAAATGGTATTACCGGTACTTTACATTTGTCAAAATTTAGAAATTACACGTCTTTATCTCATAATTCAGCATTATGTCACTCTGTACAAAGATCACTATGTACATATGGCATAATACATGCAAACTTTTACAAGAAACGTATTCATTTCTATGAGAAAAAACCCTGATATATTTCAATATCCCCATGCATATGTTTGTGATACTTGAAACAATTTCAGAATATCATATTGACATTGTGCATGTACTGTGCCTAAATGTAACAAAATAATGATAATCATGATTATATATTTTGAATATCCTTGACATTTATTTTTTTGGAGCAAAAGACAAGTATAAATTATTTATACACGATGCACAACTGAATTATGTCACAGATAATTACAAGCTGATTTGAAAAAAAGATGTGAAAAAGAGATGGTTTGACTTATCAAGTAGAAATTTTACTTAAGTATTTGATTGTTTATATGTATAACACACATCATCACAATATACTTAATACAGTGTATTTGGTGTTGATTCATCATTTATAATTCATGTACTAGTATTTGTTGTTAAAGCCACTACCACAATAGAAATATTGATCAAGCAAATGAGTTGGATTTGAAACAAATGAGTTGAATTTGTTCAATTCTAATTGGTAGTAGCATTCATAAACCTTCTTAATTTATCATGCATTTATATAAAAGTAAACTCATTTCTTCTGGTTTTCTACTACATATTGTGTAAACAGACTGAAAAACATATATGACCCTGGTCTAAAGCAAAATGCTCTCCACATACACATACAATATAAGAATTTTTACACTGATTAACCCAGCATATTCTAATTTAATTTTACATGTTATATTTCACTGTAGTCTTCTATCAAATACATGTAATTCATTTAATTCAGCTTGCCAATCCAAAGAGGATAAGAAGGATATATATATATATATATATATATCCTAGCTTGGAGAAATAGCAGTATTTTCCACCCGCCTTTGTTGTGCATGCACAAAAGAAAATCATCAAATGCACCAATTACACACAAAATGTGTTACAGCAGATTTTGTTCTAACATTTAAAAACAAAAACAAGATTAAATACCGGTACAAAAACAAGATTAAATACCGGTACATATTAAGGAAGATTCTACACTTAATTCTCAGTAGTAATCTATTTTTGTAACAAAAATATGCTCAAGAAATGGAGCGATAAGATTATCATATTGGGCAAGAGAGTGATTCTGGGTATCCTCCCAAGCAAAGTCCTTTAAGGAAAACAAAAAAGATATTTTACAAAATATAAAGGTATATGTATAAAAATAGCTCTTCCCAGTCTGAACTGTACTAGACTGATCTAATCCAAATAATCATCATGATTCTGCCTTTTCTATAAAATGGAGCAAGTTTTTTCATCGAAAAGTAAAAAAACACAAAAACAAAACAAAACATTATCTACATATCAACATTTTGCCTATGAATCCTACTTGGCAGTTGTAGATTTGTCAGAGAGATTATTTAGCCAACTTGATCTACAATTCAAATGCGCTAGGCTTTGTCCGATACAAAATGTAGGCCTACTTTCTTAAGGCACAAGTACATGTTTACAAAAATGTCAGATTGCACACTCTGAATTTATGTGGACTAGAAAATACAGGAATGTATATAAAATGAGCACATTTAGGTATCAACAAAATATGCATGATATGTAAATTAATTTGTTATTTTCTAAGTAGACGAATGCTAATTTTGACAAATTCATTGAAAGACTAAAACTTTGAATCCGCTCCTTCCCTTCTTGTGAAAGATTAATATTACGGAATGATTTTAAATCTATTCTAGAATACCATATGTAATTTTGGAAGTTCCTGGAAATGTTTTATCAAATTTTGGAAGACATCTTTTAGAACATAAAAGAACATGTACTCTACTAATCATAAAATTCCTGAATTAGTAAGGGTTTAAAGCATCTGTAATTACATGAAACTAACATACATTAAAAAAACCATTAGCACATGAAAGAAAATGCAATCATGCAAATTATTGCAAGAAAAAAAAAAAGATTAATGAAAGACATAAATGCATAAAATGTTGAGATATATTAAAATATACATGCACATCATCAATCTCCTCTTGTTCACTGACTCACATGATTACATGTAAATTTATGCTAATAAATTTATAAATCTATGGCACTAGGGTCTCATTAAAAAAAAAGAGTAAAATAAATCATTTTAACAATCATTTCCCCTGACAAGAAGGATAAAACACACATTCACTTGTACAAAGACATGTCATTCTTAATGGCACAAAAGTCAAATACATGTATACCATTTTCCAGATAATCTAGACACAATTTACAACATTACATGACTTTCAGTAGAAGAAATATAGTTGCAGGAGAGATTCAATGCCTATAACTACACATAGGATTAAACTTCTAAACTATAATAGTGAGTGTGAAGTGATGAAATGCAATGCTTATTAAATTACATCTAAAAAAGGGGGTTCTCTTTTGTAAGCGGCTCATGATGGCATGTACTGTGCATGTATACTAAGTTTCCAGCTCCCACATTTGTCAGCTCTGTTAACAACATTTTGGGGACAGAATTTACAAAAGTGCAATATTTTGCATGCAAGTCATATTCAAAAGCATTAAGTTTAGGCTGGGTGCCACAAAATCAGTGAATGGAACCCATCATGAATAATTTATGCAAATTGTATTCATTTTGGTGGTGTTACATTGGCATTCAAACTTAAACTCTTCAAATGGTATATAGTTATCTTCTTTTGCAAAGAACTCACGAAATCAAATTGTCTTCATGCACAGAAGTTCTACTTGGCATTTTGATCTTTGACCTCAATCATTATTTAGATAATTAAAGCATATTTATTCAAAATTTATGAGAAATAGTTCTTCTTTCTAATTTCCCAACCAAGTTTATAGTAGAGAAATGTCAATTGTGACAATTGCTTTAGCTGGATGCGGGATGAGCGCTATGTCAAAGACATAGTAGTCTTTCTTTTACCAGGGACAACACTGCAGCTCAACTAGGAAAATGAACATATAATCTATATTCTCTATGCTGTCTGAAAACAAAAAATATAAGAAATTCATTTGTAAAATAAAAAATCATAAACTTATACACAAGACAGAGAATATTTAAATAGTCCTTTTTAGATTTTGAATATGTGATTTGTCTTTTCAGACCTGGTTGTCAGAATTTCTTTGTGAAAATTTAAACTGGTTACATCATATTTCATTGGCACTGCAGTATGTACATACATTATATATTATACATGTAAATTCTAATAACTGATAGGGGTTTCTAATTCAAAGGTTTCAAACATCTCACCTTCACTCCATTTTATGTCCTTATTCCATTTTTCATTTAATTTTCTCTTTTTACAATGACATAATTTGCCCCTCATCCATCTGTATCACCCCTATCATCTTTACATGTATCTTCAACCCCCTGATACAGGGCTTATCTAGCCTAACTCTTCCTTCTCTACCCTTTTGGAATTCCCCTTTTCCTCTTCCTCTAATCCCCTGCTTCTCTTCCACCAACTCCCCTCTCCTCTTCTACTAATCCCTCTCCTCTTCTATCAATATCATGCCCCTCTTCCACAAAGCTCCTCTTCCACTTGTACCCCAATCATCTTCTACCCATTCCCCTCTCTTCTTCCACTCCTCTTCCCCTCCTTCCTCCTACTTCTCCTTGTTGACCAAGCTCATGAGCATCTTATCCTGCCTGGACTGGGGCGTGTCAATGACTTTCATGAGGACCTCCATCCACTGCCTCCTCTCCTCCTGTAGGTCTGCGCTCAGGTAGTACTGGCGCGTTGGTGTCACCTGGGTGAAGCTGTATAGCTGGTCCAGGCGGCCAGGGGGTACACCCTCCCTCACTGTGAAGCCATCTTGTCTCGTCCCTAGCACCACTTCTCCCTTGGGGAAGGCATCCTGCATGAAAGCACAAGAAAGGGGTCGAACATATGTTTTCCACAGGAATGTACTTATCAGCATCAGACATGCAAAGGAGCTTACATGATAAAACCATATCTTCTAGAACAGCGCTTTTCAACCTTTTATAAGTCGAGGCCCACTTTGGCTGTTAGAAAGTTTTCAAAACGCACTGTAGAAAAGCATGATGGAAAAACTGACAATAAAACATGACACTAAAATTAGAGCACAAATTATGTCGTAATTATGCATTGCCAAATTTAGGTATTATTGTGCCTGAGACAAACAATGAAATTGTGCCCCCAACTAGACTTATCTACTTACATGTCAGGCATTTTGGACTAGTATTATAGACTCTACCGTAAGTCAAAACTCAAGTTGACTTCTATTTTTCCAATGTTTCTTAGACATTTTCCAAAACTATGAAAATGCACATCATTGTTGTTCTAAATGATTTTTACAGAATTGCTGCATCAGAATATTAAATTTTAAGGTAATTTTCATAGGTCTAGAAAATGGTGCCACTGCACCAGACATCACCATTGCATTGGCATGTTCCCTTGCTAATGGCACGATTGACTTATCAAATACCTGTTTGCCAGAATATTTGAATAGTAAATTTGGTATTTGTCCAAGGCCTTGTTTTTACCGACGTGTATTAATCAGACACGATCAGGCCTGGACATGATATTTAATATTATGTCTGATATAATCTGTAATATGTCATTTTCGAACCTGGTCAGAGTCAGTTTGTAGAAAAGACAGAGAGCTGTGTGCAGCATGGACATTACTGCTAGACCAACTCACATCTCACATCTCTAATCGAAAGAGGAGTAGGATAACTTACCAGTGGATCTTGGTAATAACTTAATAAGCGGCCATCCAGTGAGAACCAGCGACGCCTGTAGGCCTCATTTCCCTTGGGCCCAGTCTTGCTCAACCATCCTTCCTTCAAGAAGTCACGTGTTAATTGTAGGGCAAGCTGGGAGGGGATAAGATATTCAACAATATTAACATCATTGAACTTGAGGTAGTCAACGGCCAGATATAAACATGCATGGCAAAATCAAAATGAAGTATAAAGAAAGGTAATGCGGATTGTATATCCCTATCTGCAAGACACAAGTGGTTGATTGCTATTCGGTCCAATGCCACTTGGTCAAATCGAATGATGATTGGATAAAATATTGATGGATAAACTGATGTTAGACCAAATGATGATATACCATATGGGTATTTGACTATTATCATTGGACCAAATGGTAATGTACCACACAAGTCACTGAGTGTACCTCAGGGCCACTGCAGCATGCATCTACCAGTTTTATTTCGTCTTTTTTTCTGTGTGCAAAACTACCTCCTGCCATTCATTTACATATTGGAAACAAGTGAAATGCTCTCGGCGGTCTCGCCTGCATTACGCAATTCGATATGATGAAAAATTGAGATAGGGACATTATTTATAGGCAGGGTGGCCCATTAGCAGGCCCCCCTAAATGAAACCCTCTGAATCTAATCAGCATTTTGAAGTGAATATTCCCTGTGTCCACACACAACACTTTCCGTGATTAGGGGTGATTAGTTATACCGTTTCGGGATAGATATATGATGAAATTTTGTGTGTGGACGCTTACTAACGATACTAATGAAACTTCGTATAACGAAAGGCGGGTTTGGGCATCGTTTCGAACTATAACTCAATAAAGAATCACGCCTAATCACGGCATGTTTTGTGTGTGGACATAACTAGTATAACTAGTCGAACTAGAACAGTATAACTGGGCGGGGCTTAACGTGACCTCGCACGAAAGGAGACCGACCTCTCATTTCCGCTTCCATTTCATGACCGCAGTAGCAAACTGCGCACCTATACAACGTTTCGCTGCAGAGTTTCGGGATTACTTTCTTGTGTGTGTGGACACCCTGGAATTTATATGATGATTTTTTATATGACGTTTCTTGTATGTGGACACTCTGGAATTTCTGGAATTTATACGATGATTCTTTATACGACGTTTCGTTATAGAGTTTCAGGATAAATTGTTTTGTGTGTGGACACGCTGATTTACTAAGAATATGCAGACCTGAAATGATATTTGACCTTGACTTTGTCACCTAAAAGACTAATCACATGATTGGTGATACTTGATAACCCTTATGTTCAAGTTTCATGGAATAGGAATGTATACTTTCAAAATTACGATAAAAATTCAAGATCTTAACGTGATGCCACAACATAGTTAAGTTTGTTAACCTGAAATGACCTTTGACCTTGACTTCGTCACCTAAAAGACTAATCACATGATTGGGGATACTTGATAACCCTTTAGTCCAAGTTTCATTGAATAATAACTTATACTTTCAAAATTATATTAAAAATTCAAAAACTTAACCTCAGGTTAAGTTTTTGATGATGATGCCACAACATGGTCTAAGTTTGTTGACCTTAAATGACCTTTGACCTTGACTTTGTGACCTGAAATTCTCCTCACATGATTGGGGATACTTGATAACTCTTTAGTCCAAGTTTCATTTAATAGGACCTTATACTTTCAAAATTATATTAACAATTCAAAAACTTAACCTTAGGTTAAGTTTTTGATGTTGACGCCGCCGCCGAAAAGCGGCGCCTATGTCTCGCTTTTTGCTACGCAGGCGAGACAAAAATCAATCTAGAGCAAAATGTTTGTATGAACATTTCAAAGATAGATGGAAATAATCTCAAGAAAGAGGAAGGTGTGTAACCCGTATAAGATTGTGTGCCCCAATCTGTAAACAAAAATTATAAAATGGAATCTTACATCTTCATCACTTGCCCCTGGATATGCCACTTTTAGTCTGTTGAACTTTGCATGACGGATGGCCATGTACCAGTCTACTATATCCTGAAAAGGAAAATATGGAATCAGGTATATATGCCTCATGAAATTTGAGCAAAGATCAAAGTACTGACGTATATTAAACAACCCATCACAAAGCATTACCATGCTCTTAAAAATGGTAGCTATGCCACACAAATGGAAATTCATGATGTTTAAGTCACCAGACACTATTACATAGTCTTTTTGTACTTTCAAGGCCAGCTCTTGTACTAGATCATCATAAAACTTGACATTATTCATTCGCACATGAAAAGGGCTTTTGGAAGGGAAGTCTATGGACCACAAAGATCAAGTTTATTAATGTTTTCATTCAAACCTCTGTCACATCAATGAGAGCTAGGCCCCATAACTCAAAGCTTAGCTATTGATCGTACTATTGATTCTTGCGACTGATTGCATTGATTGCATTGATTACTATGTGCAATCAATCTTTAAAAAAATTATACAATCAATTGCTCAGCTTTGTCTTATGGGGCCTAGCACTGCACCAACAATTGGGACCCCCCCCCCCAAAAAAAAATGACATTACAACGAATTGCCCACAATCAGTCTATTTGGAATTGTTTTCAGGTCGGTATAGCGGTGAGACTACAGTACCATGTGCTGACAACATGTGTGTTATTAAAGAATTCAGAGTTATCATTACTTACTTTTCCATCGTTGGTATAGAGGTAGATATTCCTAGTCATATTCTCCTTGATATAGCTCAACTGGAGGCCGTTAGGATTGCCGATCTTCTCTGGGGTGAATACAGCATTCAACTCAGACAATAGTATTGTTGCCTTGGGCTCTCTGGCCTGGAGGATAAGTCAAAGACCACATGTAAAGATCAAGGTGTTTTCAAACTCTCTGTAATCACTTCAGTTAATAGTATTCACAAGCATTTATAAATGAATATATTCTATAAAATGCACCTGTGAAGAATCGGTGGTTTTGGGGTGTCGAAAAAAAAATAGCTATACATTTTATATTCTTGTCTCAGTAAAATAATAGAGGCATATTATATAAGATCATAATTCTCTCTAAAATCAAAGTCAAATTAATCTTATGGGAGGAATTTCCAGAGTATAACTCTTTTAAAACATGTTTGAATTAAAATTGAAATGGTTTATAAATAAAATTTCATCACGACCAAAGGCAGAATTGCATAATCTTTTACAGATTAAAAAATACAAAATATAGTCAATCATGACAATCATGACAATCATAACATCTAAACCCCTGTCACACAGGAAAATTTCAATGAGAAGGATGGTTGCTTTGAAAATAAACTTTTTTAAGACTACTAAAAGGTACTAGTATAAATCCATGCCAAAATTACCTACGATTTAACAAAAATATATTTCAAGGAAAGCAATACTGCATTTGAGGTTTGTGTTAGCTGTCTCTTCTAATTTTCATACATTTCTTACACAGTCCAATCATGTCAAACTGCCTTTCAAGCAGGAACATAATGAAACAATAATGCAAGCAAGTCCTCTTTTGTCTCTACCTGAAGCTATACAGTTCCATGGGTGCTATTCAATCTGCAGTCAATTATTAAGCCAATTAAAATCAAATAAAGGGGGAATATGTCTACCAGCTTACATTTTCTTTGTTATAATACTTGAGTGTGTTATCGTCTTCTGACAGGACAAAGAGTCTGTGCTGGAACCTGTTATCATCCCTGCCTTTCTTCCACAAATAACCCGTCTTCTTGCCCGACCGGTATGTCTGTTTGTCCAGGTCCATGAACTCATGGCGCTCATACTTTGCACGTATCCACTGCTCTCGTAGAACCCTGAGAAGAGTAACCATGGTAACAAAGAGAGTTTCAGCTTGTGGGGATATATTATTAAAGGCACCAATATTACATTTAGTGAACCCTAACAGGTGCAAAAGCCCCCTTGCTCTCTCTCTCCCAGACTAGTACATTAAGGAAGAGTATACAAGAATAAGCCTGTTTTCTCTTTAAATATTTTTTTGTAATTTACTCAGTACTTAAAGGGGTATAGATTGCATTAAAAACTATCAGACCTAAATACAGCATTGTCAGAATACAGGTTCTTTTGCTACTTAAAGGGAAAGTCCACCCTGATAATAATTTGTTTTAATACAAGGAGAAAAATGAGAATAACAGATCAGTGAAGGTTTGAGAAAAATTGGACAATAAACAAGAAAGTTGTGGATTTTAAAAATCCATAACTTTTCATGAAATACTTCAAATCAGTGAGACAAATTGGCAACACGGTCTCTAAATATGATGTCACCCCCTCACATTATATCCTTTGTTGAATGCAAGAAATGTCATTAAATTCCATTTTGATCAAAAGATATATTTCCTTCATGCCTATCTTGATCATATATCACGGATAACATGTTCTTTAATGCACCCCCATATAAGATAGGTCTACGATTCCATTAACATTGAGAGAAATGGAGACTTTGGGTCATTCTGTCATTCAGATCAGTGGTGACTTGTGAGGGGATGACATCACAATTTCAATTGCATTGCCAATTTGTCTCAAAGATTCCACGATTTTCATGATTTTGAAAGATTCATAACTTTCATATTTGTTGTCCAATTTTTCTCAAATTTTCACTGAATTGTTTCTGCTTCTATTAAAACCAATTTAATATCAGGGTGGACTCCTCCTTTAAGTAATCAACCACTGGAAATAATTTACATATACATTTTTTTGTACATTGATTACCTGTAGTAAATGTCTACAAAATTCAATAAGTATCAGTACTACTAAAGTCTATGGCCCGAATTCACAAAGGAGATTTAAATTTAACCCATGGTTTAAACCCTCATTTACATAACCGATGGTTTAAAATTAGCGCAAATCAAGTGTACCTTGCCTTGCGCGCGTCTAATATTGGACCTCTGACTGTGTCGCACTTGTTTTCCGCTAATTTTAAACCATGGGTTATGTAAATGAAGGTTTAAACCATGGGTTATGTAAATGAAGGTTTAAACCATGGGTTAAATTTAAACCTCCTTTGTGAATTCGGGCCTATGTCTATAGAAATTAGTAGTATTTAAATTTTGCATTTAAACAAAAGAGTGACAGTTTTTAGGCAAAATAAGGCCTACCCGGTACGCATTTGCGCCCGTGCAATTTTTTTTGTCAAATGCTTAAAATGGCCTGAAACACATACAATACTAATTTGAGATGATTCTAAGCATGATTATTCTAAGCATTTTAAAAATTTTCGCGTGCACAGATTCACGGACACATGCATAAGCGCACTTTTATTTTACATGACCTTGGGTGGAATTGGATTGACTACGACAATGACAAACTAGAATAAGAACTGACTAGAAACTGACTATAAATAATATAGAAAGAAAGAAAAAAGAAAGAAAGAATATTCTGAAGAAAGGTGATCTGTTGATGACGACAGATCACCTAGAAATCTGGAGGAAAATTTGACTTACTGGCAATCTTTCTCTGTTGGTCTTCTGTAGAACTTTGGAACATATTGCTCATATTTTTCTTTTGCCTTCAGGTTGCCGTGTGCTTCCATGAACTGTGTGAAAAAGAGAAAAATTGACAATAAAAGACAAAATCATGTCTTCTCAACTTGGCACAAAAGAATATTCAACCTTGAAAAGAAGCCAATTGATGTGCTAATCTGAATGAACAGCTACTGATTTCTGTTTTCTAAAAAAGAGGGTTTCTCATACTAGCATACAGTATGTATTGCACTTGAACAACATGCATGCACATACACGTACATGGACATAGACATGTCACTTCAAATGTTATGTGAACAAGATTATCATACATTTGGAGCCACGAGGGGATTAACATGTATCCCTTAATACAAAGTTAGCACCCTACTACTTTTAGCTCCATTCAGTTGTAATATGGATTGGGGATGTTGAGCTGCAGTTCCTTTTAGGTTTAAGTCTTCCAGTTATGAGGATATTTACGATTTTACAGTTTTTCTGTAAAACTGCTGTAGAATTCTTATCAAGTTAAATTGTCTGCTTTTTCAATACATGTTAGTCATTATTCTTCAAAGGTTTTTCCTAACACTATTACAAGATCAAGCCCACAGCTGAACTTCCCTACACAACTAACTACATTTATCAAACACATGTACATCTGACAAGTATACTACATGTATTTGAGTATATCGGTATAAAGTCCTCCTTTTTTAAGATTCAGTTTTGACGGATATGTTTGATTCTTAATGTTTATTAATAGGCTTCAAATCGTTCTAATTGATGTTATTGAAGCTAAACTTAGCTTTGTGACCAGGATATGCAAACCAAGAAGATATATCCTACAGTACCACAAAAACAACTGCATTACATAGTGATTATTAACTTTGCTTTAAATTTACATGTCGATTATTATACATTCCTAGAGAAAAATAGTTTTATTGGTGATCTGACAATTAGCTCAACATTTCCTCTAGGATTTATTTTGTGGCAGATATAGGGTTAAGGTTATAATTGGGTTTTAGATTACTTAAAGTGACTCGGTAACATTGTTCAGATGAGAGAAAATGGTGCCAAGGTAGTGACTTCAATGCTAGATGTACAATTAAAGATAATCTGAAAGTTTGAGTGAAAACAGACCATTATTAATGATAACAATTGGGAAAAACTGATCTGACCGATTCCTTAATTATCCCAACTATATTATTACAATTTAATTACATTTTAGGTGAATGTAAATCGTCACAAGCAATGAATTGGCTCTATGTTGTATTACCATTCCAGACATTTAAGTGTTGACAGATTTTAAAAAGCCTGTCTTATGTCTTATTTTCATGGAAAAACGGTTGGGAAAATTAAAAAATTGATTGGGAGAATTTACTGTTAGAGGGTGTTGCACAGGGACGCCTTCAAAGAAAACCATAAATATGTTTGTGGTTTGAGAATTTTTTCAGGATTTTTTGCATGTTAGAGGGTTAGTACAGTAGAAGGAATATAATAAGTAACATTTCATGCAAAAATTACGCAGTTTTTTTTCATCAACCTTCAACAATGCTACCGAGTCACTTTAAAGATTAGGGTTATAATTGGATTTTAAGATAGGGTTAATTGGGTAGAGTATTTGGTTCAGAGTTGAAGTTAGCAATTCAAATAGAGGGGCATTGACTGCAGAGCAATTGTTCCTGGAGATTGTGTCATACAATCTGTCTATTGATTAAAAAAAAACCACAACAAAACAACATACAGAGCAAAATTGAAAGAATAACGACTTGCCACCACAGCATCAGTATCAAATATAAAAATAAAAGTGCATTTTAAATTAAGCATTAGAACTACATTTACAGTACAGTACAGTGTGTGGGGTCATCTGCTACGTACACTGTGCCATAATAGTGAATTCAATCCAATCTATCGAAAGTTGGGTTTTTTATAGCCTGCTTGCAAAAAAAAAAAAAAAAAGAAGACGATGAAAGTCAAATCGATCCAATCTATTGAAAAGTTTTTTTTCCTTCAAGTTATTTACTGGCAAAGACAAAAAACAATAAGGCAATGCACACAACACAATAGTAAAGTTTGAAGAGAGTCACATTGATGCTGGGAAAAGAAAAAAAATTAACTACATAACACAAAGGTCTTCTATTCCAAGTTACATAGCACATGTACAAATATCAAATTAAAACTATTATTTAACAAACATGTATCTAAATAAATATACATACAGAGCATATATACAATTTTTTAAAAGTATACCCGATCTCAGATTCCCATTTAACAGTTCAAACATGTGTGACCTTGAAATATTTCATTTTAAAGGGTAAATAATATTCTGTCTAATGATATACCTTATTCATAACTCTGCTGCCCCAGATGACCGAGCAGCAGCCTTTAAAAAAAGTATTGTCAAAAGCCATTTGTATGCACTATATAGCTACATACAGTACATGTACAAGGCATAAAATACATCAAACAAAAAAATCAGAATCATTGCCAAAACTTTGAAGTGGCAAAACAAATGTATAATTCATGAATGGAAATTTGTTAGTGAACTTTGTTTCCTAAAGAGAGATAGAGATGGAGAGAGAGAGAGAGAGAGAGAGAGAGGGGGGTCACTGTTGCACGTCGCTGTACATGTACCAGGAAATAACCATTTGTCACTAGTTTCCAAGTACGAAAGCTGTACATGATGATCAATACTGTGATACAATATATCGTCTGTTTAGAGCCAGAAGGCCGGGCATTAACTCATATATTTTAACACTGATTTAACACCGTTCTGGCTCTCATATGATGATATCACTGGATCTCCTATTCATGTTCCTTTATCCACTTCCTTTCACATGTACTTTCTCTCATTCTGCAGTCATTATCATTCCGTCTACTTCTCTGTTACGTTTCTATATTCTTCCTCGTCTTCTTAAAATCCAGAGTTATTACTGCTTTGATGAATTTGCCCCTTCTCTCACATTCTCTATTTTTTGTGTCACCAATTCACCCCCCCCCCCTTCTTCCCATCTTGAATTTGGCACTCGAGCTGACTTTAATTTTCCTTAAGTAATGTAAAATCAGAAAATGACAGAAATATTTGCTAAATATTATCAATGATTGCTATCAACAATTTTTTTAAAGCAAATTGAGATTTTTGTTTGTGTGTACCGGTAAAGCAATAATTCTGTGGCATGAAACTTTTGCCAATGTGGGCCATTTATAAAATTTGTGAAAGTTTCATGCATGCATGTGAACATTTCTGTTGTACTTTCTCATGTTGTAGGCCTATATGTCTTGAGTATATCGTCTTTTCTCTCTCCACAATAAAGATTTATCAAACTATATATACATATATATATACAGTCACACCTGCTTTAGTGACCACCTGTCTACAAAGACCACATTTTTTGTTTCCCTTGAAAATGGTTTCTCATTGAAACATGTACTAAAGAAACCTGTTCATAAAGACAAACCTGCCTATATAGACCACTTTTCTTGCCTCCCTTGGGTGGTCTTTATAGACAGGTTTCACTGTGTATATATATATACAACTGTACAAAGAGTGTATACATATATATATTTATATATAAATTCATCACTCTCATTGTATATATCTCTCTTTAAAAGTCTACATGTACAGCTGTACATTCTTTTTCTCAATCATTCTTTCTTTGACGTTATTGATCCTCCCCAAATCTTCACTTCTCTCATGATAATTTTTCTTTCATTCTTATATCTAGCACTCTCCCTTCCCTCCCACACACAATCATTCATGCATACAGTGATACTCTAAACAGGAAGACAAGCAGGATCTGATGTATTTACCTGTCAACATGTGGTCAACCATATTATAAAACAAAAACCAGAAAAAAGGGACCAATATGCACAAGCGGCACAACACAATATCATTAAGCGTACTATTAACATACATCATGTTAATCCATTCTCTCTCTCTCTTTTTCTCTCCCCCTCACTCTCTCTAAGATTGTATGACACTTCTTCATACAAATATCCACACTACAATATACAGGAAACTTAATGACATTTGCATGTTTTTTTTATATGTTGAGTTGTTGACTAATCTAGAGTATGTGTATATCAGTGATTCATTAGGCCTGACCTCATCAGCCCTAGTTGGCCAAATAGCCCGCTATTTCTGATCTGGGAAATAAGCCAGATCACGAAATAGCGGGCTATTTGGCAGGTGAAGAAGCAAATAGCGGGCTCTCTGCTCGGGAAATCTTCCCAATATATCTTGGGCTAGTTTACAAAATAGCCCGCTATTTGTGGTCCGTCCTCACTAACCCAAAGATTCAGGAACATTTCTTGATCCCGGCATGCATGACGATATCCTACTGTTTCCGGTTTCTGGCGCTAGTTTTTTTTAATGCAGGAACGCTTCACGTGCGATCAGCTGTTAGCTAGAAAATCTGCATGTATACACTGCTGTTACTTATTTACAATTGCTGCGTGTGGAATTTAAATTAATCATAGTAAATTATTCATCGTCTTATCAAAGATATACCAGTTAACTCTTCGTTACTGGGTATTCCGGATTCCGTTTGATTATTTTAAGTTGTACGTGTTATTGTATTGTGTAGTATTACATGTATGTCTCACTGGACCGAGGAGCAGGTCAGTATTTTAATAAACTTTTGGAGGGAAGACGCGATTTTCAACGCTGTTGCAAGTACAGCAATGAGGACTAAAAAGATATACCATCTCGCACTATGCATGTGCAACACTGAGAAAATTTCTTGAGTACAAAGACGTTTTTATCATGAGATGGTGTCTTCAAGTTAATACTGTAAGAGGTAAAATATTGCTCATAAATTCCATTCATTTCCAATGTATTTACCCTTGCAGTCCCAGAAGTTTGATAACCTATTAAAGAAAAGATTGTTTACATCTGGTGTACACATGGGCCAAGGCTGATTTCTTAGAAATGACTATCAGTTACTGTACATGTACATCCCTATTCCTTTAGTCTCTCCCCTTATTTCTATTCAGTGAATCTTCGGATACACTCTATACTCCCCCTTTACTAAGAAACAATTAGAGTCAACAGGTCCTAGTACTAAGAAATATCATGAGTCACTAGGTCCTAGTACATACCTCTAGTAGTACAATAAGCGAGGGAGTTTTCGGCCACTTCAGACAAAATACAAATGTTTTGATCTTTGTTCCAGAATTATTTACACTTCTTATTGACAAAATGAAAGTATTTTTTTTTTTACTGTTTCAGAAAAAGAAGAAAAAAGAAAAAAAAGAGTTGCCATGGCATTATTGATTCTCATTTCGGAAGTTTGGGAGGTGGTTTTTGGTCGCATGTACTATTAAAGTCGATGGGGAGTGTGCGCTGATATGAAACCCAGCAGCCTTAGCCAGAGTCAGACGCTGGAGCTCCTGCATGCGATCTGGCCAAAATCAAGCTCTTGTATTTCAGAAAATGACATCGCAATACATACGGAGCTATCACATGTGTGCGTCTCACACACAGACTATTGGTGACTGCAACGTGCGATGGGACACTTTTAATTAAGCTTGTGACTCATTAAAAATCCCAATCCAAAACTGAAAAGTTCTTGAAAGACAGCCCAGTTTTTGGAACCATGTTGCCTCATGGAAACACTAAAGAGATGCGCATGAAAAAAAACAAAAGTGACATTTATTGATACTTTTTTCATTTCTTTTGCTGTTCATGTACAGTATGACCTTGGAATGTACTACACTGTAGGTGTGTGTGATTTGTGATATGTTATGATGCTGAGCATTCGATTTTGCAATGCATACGATGGATCGGCCAAAAACCACTCCCAGCCAAATACCCCCGACATTACTCTATACATAGTGAGAACAAGAAATCTTGGTTTTTCTTCTGGTCCTCGGCACCTTCAGGTGTGGATTCAACAGTGAATGCCTCTGCCTATCGGAGGCGGAAAACAGAGGAGTGGCTACCCATACCTGCATTTTATATAATATATGACCATCTCTTTGTAATAAACATATTTCATCTTGAACTTAACATTTCTCATCTCGAGTCATCTGTATACTCGCAATAGTTTGAACACTCTCATCATGCTACCATGGCTTCATACAACATACTGTACACACATTCTATATAAAGTGTTACATTACATTGTGTGTACCTACACAAATAGTTGGTATTTCTTTAAACATACTTTGTTTGAATTGGCTGGATGTATGTTTGGATAACTACATGTTTTTGCCTGCAAAGGAAGTTTGGTCCTAGTGAATAAACAATATCAACAATATCACTGATCTATTTGGCGGAAATAGACCCACAGAATTGATTTAGACACAATTAATTGTTTAATCATTCTTCTTTTTTCTTTTGCAAATGAATGTCTTCTACTAAAGCACTTGTAAATGTAACATTGTGTGTATGTATGTGTGTGTATATGTGCATCACAGCGTGTTTTGTGAAAAATTGGTTTTAAATCTGTCATAGTGATATGAAGATAGATTTATGGAATCATATTTTTTCTTTTAATTTTTGTTTTACGTATATATTGATAAATGAGATTATAACACATGGAGTTCTTTACATGCAAGCACAATGACCAAGTCAGGTTTTACCAAAAACGCAATTCTGCCGTTTAAAGGGGAAGTCCACCCTGATATTAAGTTGGTTTGAATAGAAGCAGAAAATGAGAGGAACAGGTCAGTGCAAGTTTGAGGAGCTTGAGCAAAAACTGTTTGATTTATCGCAACTTCAAAAATGTATTACTTTCTTATTTTTCATCAGATTTTTGCTTTGACTTTCACTGATGTCTTTCTCTCATTTTTCTGCTTCTATTAAAACCAACTTAATATCAGGGTGGACTTCCCCTTTTAATCTAATATTTCCCCCTTACAATCAGCAAGAATCATTCAATCTTGGATATATTGTAATACAAACAAAGATACAACAAACACTTATTTATCTGGCAATAATCTAGGGGTACATGTACAGACTTGTCTGAATATTGAGTTCAAATATACAGTTAACAACTAAATTATTCATACCCTTACCAAGTTTTGTAAATTTTTAGGTAGGTGAAAAATTGATTTGTCTCCATGTATAAAGCTTACATCTAATGTTTATTCAAGAAAGACCATTTAATTCAACCAGTCCACCTTTCATTCTAGGGTTGCAAAAAACACCTAAAACATCAAATTCACAAGGAGTATGAATAATTCATTTGTTAACTGTACATTCAATGTTAGGTTTTATGATCATTAGGCACACATGTTATTATGATATTATAAATCCTGAAATGTTTATGTCATGACATTTTTGCAAGAGCCTTTTTTTCATAGCAACAAACTCTCACAAATTTGCAAAATATTGAGGCATTGTTGTAACTCTATCAATTTGTAGCATGAATCATTTACATGTACATGTATGAATCTAAACTTTAGAGAAAATTGGTGAAAAGTTTCATGCACACGATGGTGTCTAATTTAATGGTAATTTTTTGGGGGAAAAGATCCCTTTCTCTTGCCTATCGAAGGCCCTTTAATATTCATTTTATTATCATTTTCCTATACCTCATGCAAACTGAATGACAAGAGAAAATGAAACAATTGAATTTATAATGCTTCCTGCAAACATGAAGCATGTGATTACTATTAATCCCCAGGACAGCCACTCCTTGCCTAAGAACTGAAGGACAAATCTTATTCAGGATGTGTAACTAAGGTAGTGAAATGATTTGTGTGCATGTGGGGCTAGGCTAAATATACCAGGGAAAAAATACATGGGGCTCGGCGAGTTCGCCCAAAAAATGCCAAAAAGAGCCCCTGAAAGTCATGAAAGAGCCCCCCAAAATTTGCATAGAGTTCAATGCAAAACAAATTAAAGAGTCTTATTTCATGCAAGCAAGCTTGAAAAGTAGCCCCCGAAATTTTGAAAATATTTTTCCCTGGAATGTACGATTGTCTTTACCTCATAAAAAGATAGAGAATTTTATACACCATTAATGAGGACAAACACTATACAGTACAGTATGTACAAGTCCTTGCCCTACATGTTTAATATCTATACAACAAATGAATGAGTTCAGTGCATACATCTTTACGTAGGCCCACAATGTATTAAACCAGGGAGGTGAAAGAAAGGAGGTGAAACTCTTGTAATTTATTCAAACGCATTCGTGAGTTCTAAAGCGTAACAATGGGATGTGTAACATTCCACTTGGCTTTGAAGTTCCATGCTCCGAACCGCGCTTCCACTGCGGGGACTTTCGGAAGCCAGGCACCAGTTTTACATTTATTACAAAATATTAAATTACCGGCAAAATTTCAGTGTAAATCAAAAACTTTATTTGGGGATTGTATTGGGAATAGTGCATCAAACAAATTTTCAAATTTAGTACTCCGTCCTTCCTATAATTTGTGTGCCAGAGTTGGTAAAAGAAAAATTACATCCTGACAAAAACTCAATATTTTAGGATAATGCGCTAATTTGTGCATGTTTTAATGTCCTGTTATTTAATCCATGATTTACAATCTTTAATAACATTAAGTTTGCTAATGCGTGTTTTGCGTGTTTTTATATTTTGAAGGTAAAAAGGATGAAATTACACAAGTTTGCGTTCGCTTGTTCTACTCTTTACACATTCAACAATGGATGAGAAATCATTGAAAGGGACAGCGAACAGTTGCTGTGATACCATTTTTGATGTAGGAATTCTAAATCCTGAAATTTCATGCGCTCGTTTATCTCACCACCTGGTCAACAGTTGCAGATTAGCGCATAACTTTTCGGCGGCGTGGAGCATGGGGTCAAAGGAGAGCGGATTGATTCCAGTCCTTCTCTATCACGTCCCTGATTAAACCTAGTATACATGTACATGAGTAGCTTGACAGCAGTTCCTGGATGCTGTGCATTCCCAGGTTACTTACATTGCAATATCGAGAGTTACTGAAGTGGTCACGTTTTGAAAAAGACAAGTACAAAGACTATCTGCACTTCAACTTTACTAGAAGATTTGGATTGCTTGTACATGTACCTAGTAATAGTATTGTAAACAACCTCATATCAACTTGAAAACAAGACCTTGGTGAAAAGTTTTTTTCCTTCAAAAAAGTGTATCTGCCATACAGGCACAGTGTACATGAACGTGTATGTCATTAATTAGTGATGAGGACTGCACATACAGAGGCATTTCCCCCCTTTAACTTGATAATTTTAAACTCTGTCCAGAACCAGAAGGGAGTTAAACTCTGTGTTAAAGCATATGAGTTAATGCCCTTCTGGCTCCAAACAGACGATATAATAATTCAGATTCATAAAATGACATTGTATTACCAGAAGGTCTTTGCTCTACAAAGCAAACATACACCTGTAATGCTTGGGTCATATGAGGAGAACGTACATTTCTATGACTATCCTTGCATTGTTCATGAACAAGTACAAATTTTTGTCCCTGGTAAACGAGCCAACAAAATTGGGTTGATCAGTCTTTGAGTAAATATTCAAGATAAAGGCCAGGTCAGGTTTACCTACTGGTATGCTAGAAGAGAAACAGAATGGCATCATTTTGAAATAAATCGGACCAATAATAAGAGAGTCATAGGTGTTTGGAATGTCAGATCACTAAATCTATGCAAATTTCAAATTGGCAATTTGGTCAGTGGGTTGTGAGTATAATTATACATGTATGCAAGGACAAATCTCCTATTTGTCTTGTACAAAATTAACAATCAATATCTGTTTTTGTCCTCAACACGTTCTCCCTTGGGGTATTACTCAAACTATATTTATGGAAAGCATATTATCAAAGCCTCTATAAAGAAAAGGCCCTCCTGAGCCATACATTTTGAAAAACTATTAACATTGTAGTCATTGTGTGTGTTGGAACTAATGGGAAAGCTGTCCAGCACAATGTCAGATTGATATTACCAATTCAACCAATTTGAAATCCCTATATAAATACATGTATATGTATAATCATTACAATTCTCAAAAATACATGACTTTCTTATTTCATGTCCGATTTTTTTTAATTTTTCACAAAGCTGCTCCTCTGATTTGTTTTTCTTCTACTAGAGTCATTTGCTATCATGGTTGGATTTTCTTTTAAAGATGATGTCTTCTTTCATAATGAAACATAAAGAGTGAGCACATACTTTACAAAGTTGACAAATTGAGGAGCCCTCATTTTTAATGTACATTATATTTATTAAAGATGTTTTTGATATAATATAATGAATGGAATTATTAGGAGTTAAAGACTTTGAAAAGCAATCAGAGTACATAGAGGCAATTACCAACTACCACTATATAGTAGGCCTACTAGCAGACTAGCAAAGTACAATGTGTAATCCCTATTTCCATAACATCAATATGCATACACATGTATAAATGTAAGCCACAGTAAAAGCATGACACATATTTCCTCTTCATTTCGTTTTTTGTTAGCACATGATGTTTCTTTGGCAGTGGATCTCGTGCAGGCTTGAAACAAAACTTTATCTCAATGATCCCAGAAGTCACTTCTAGCTTGACTTCCTGTGCAACGCACAGACCTCGTCACTTGTTGTTTTCCCAATACCACAAGGAAAGAGTAAAATATCGCAAATTCAGAACTATGAGAGGGTTTTCACACCACTGCTGAATTCCAGAAACTCTTTAAGTCAGTAAATTTTCTTTCAATGCCTATTGTGCCAGTTTGTTTTGTTTTGTTTTACTTTGTATATTTTAAATTTAAATTCTGAAAACTCTGTTGTCACTAAAATCATACTTCTAAAAGACAACTTGATGTTAAAAAATCCACCATTTGAATTAAAAAAACAGGCTATTTTCATCTTTTTTCATTGTATTCAAGGGGGAAGTCCACCCTGATATTAAATTGTTTTAAACAAAAGCAAACAAGAAAAACAGATCTGAGAAAGGAACTCCTCAAATACTTGTATGAGAATGAAAACTGAAAATAATTGCTACTTGACAGACAACTCTATGTATCATTTTAATGGTATAAATCTAATCATGTTAAGAAGAAAACCATTTCAAGTACTGTACAGTAACAGACTGTTTCCAAGAATTAAATACATTTCTTATTAAAGATATGTATATTAATTGAAAAGTGAAAGTGTACATACTGTACTTGTACTGTTCTCATGTATAAGCATCCATGAGAAGGATTACATACAAGTCCGACCTAGGCCCTGTCTCATTAAGAGTTGCAATTAATCCAAATTTATTGCAACTCGACTGAAGATTGATATCAATTGCAACTCTGTATATACAATGTACATGTACATGTACATGTATGTATGTAAGAGACAGGAGAATATTAAGTTTGCAATTGATTGGCAGACTTGTGATAAATTCAGATTAATCATACTTACAAGTGCCTCAATACGAATTATATCATTCACCTGTTACAAATAATTGGATTTCTATAGTCGGTAGGGCAAGCCATAATGTTTGTCCTATCTGGCAACAACTAATGTATGCAATTTGAATTCTGACTATTGAGATACATGTGTAATAGATGAATGACATAATTCATTCATCTTATACAGTGTGTATAATAATTCAAATTTATGCATATGCTTTACAGCGGCATATATCCATAAATTTGGTTACGTTACGAAAATGGCCTATTCATAGAACCATCATACATGTAGGTACATGTACAAGCTCACTGACATAATCCCATTGAAAGTACATGTACAGGGGTGTAGTTTGAAACCAGGTCAATTTTAATGTAAAGGTTCAATAGGATATTGGCAATCTTGTACTTGTAGATGACGGTTTCATGATACAATGCTCAGGTTCATGGAGCAACATAAAAAGGGAAGTTGTCTAAGATTCTGATAGTGTGAAAGCACTCTCTCAAAATTTGTGCACCCTGGATGTAGGTTCAATGTGTTGCTGGTGTGAATGGAAAATGCATGCACCTACCTGTACATACATGTACAAATTGAAGGTCATTAAAGCAGAAAAACATGTACATGTACATTGTTTTAATAGTTTTAATGTCTTTCTATGAGCTAAAAAGTGTACAATATTCATAGTTGTCAAAATAGAGTACATGTATGTAGTTTTAAACAAAAGGGGGTGGGGTGAAGGGAGGAACATTCTACAAACTTCAGACTTGGTTCAAATAATTTACAATGAATAGGGGATAATAAAAATACAGTATATGGCCCCTGGAAACTGTCACCTACATGTACACAGAGGACAATTATTTTAAAGGCAATATGCATCTTCACTCTGACTCTCTATGGTAGGGTGAATGGAAGGTCAGACCCATGCAGGCATGTTTAACCCTTCTTTCGGACTACCAGAATTCATTGTATAGCATTGTATAACAAGAATCGTATACACAATATGCAATTATCTTTATTTCTAGTCTCAACACTGTATAACAAAACGTTGTATAGAGTAATGCATATTTAAATTTAGGCATCTTTTCGCAAGAAAAATCATTGAAGAGAATCAGGCAATCATAGTATGAATATCATACAACTGGGAAGGGTAGTACCAGTCACACACTGATGACTGTCCAGCTGCCTTCTGAACTGACCACTTCAAAACTAATTTCTGTATACAACATTCTTTTTAAATTGTTAATAACCAGTCAGTATACCCCTTTCACTCTACCATGATTCTTTAAACGTTTCTTTTCTTAATACATGTTTCATATAAATTTCCACTAGTCTAGTCTGAAATACCAGAAGAAAAAAGTACTTACCGCGACCTGTTCGTCGGTCCACTGGTCAAGCGGAATACTCTTGGTCCTACTGATCTGGACGCCCAGCATACGATGGACAGTGGCACAGTGAACACACAAGAACACACCTAGGTTGTAAGCTCCCCAGTCCGAATCCTCTAACAGATGCAAGTAAAGGAATGGTCAAAATATTAAAAGTATTGACAAAAATAATGATAAAAAGGATAGACAAACACATCGGAAAGGTAATGATATTACAAAGAGGTGGTAGGACATAATGTGGGTATGGCAAGATATCGTCTGCAGGCTAAAAGCCAGAAAGGCATTTACTCTTTGTCAATTGATGTGAGTTAATGCCCTTCTGGCTCCAAACAGACGATATTATAAGGGGATGGTAATAAATTCCATGTACATGTAAAAAGAATAGTAATTGTATTAATGTTATTAAAATGGAAAGAAAAAAATGGGAATGGCAAATGCTTTGGAGACATGCATTTTATTAATCACATCACTGGTTGAATTATGAAACTCTGATACAAATAAGCTTAGTATTAATATTAATAAGTTAAGTGATATCTGAAACACTATAAGTCCTATTGGGTGAAAGAAGACCTTTCAGCTTTGTTTAATACTGATTTTCACATTTCATTACGGACAATTAATTATTCATCAACTGTGATTTAAAAAATATTGTATTAATTGCAGTAATCTGTTTTAAATATTAATCATTATTCAGCCCTAAATGTTTTTGGTCATTATCATTTAAAATCATTTATAACAAAGTTATAATCATTCTTTCATGAATTCAAAAGCCAATTATTTAAATGAACGTCTCAAGATATAATAAATGTACAACTAATAGCAAACTTCTTTTAGCTTTGGTTCTTTCATGTAGCATCTTTAGATAAGTCTATAAAAGCAGGATTGGAGCATTGTATTCTGTTTACTTTGGAGAAAAAAATATGACACAAGTGGCAAGAGAATCAGAGATGTATGAACAAATATTACAATCAACCTCTGAGCTGGGAGAAGATACCATAATACATGTACTGTACATGTAGATAGGCAATGGTCTTTTAAAGACCTTGTAATGGAAATTTATAATCTATATTATCATGAAAGCCAACTATCTTTAGTGTTAATGTGTAGTACATTTTTGTAAATCTTAATGTATGGTGCATGCATGGATCAATAATTCACTAAGCTTTAGCATGATAGAAATTTTTTGCAAAATGCAGGTGAGAATTAAATGTTAGTAAGGTTTTAGACCACACAGATGTTAAAACACAGTTCTAACGCCCATTCTTATGTGGAGCAGTAAACTGCCCCCTAAACAGCCATGTGCAGCAAAACTGTGCGTGTAATGGATTGGTGGTATACTGTACCTGTGTGCAACAGGGCCCCTCGATCTGCCTACTATTAAACTGATCTGTCGGCAAAGCTCACTACATGTACCGGTGACTGTGATACATGATTTAGGTTTATTTGCAATATACATGTACATGTAATTCTTGATCTTAGTTTTAAAAATGAATATTTTTTGCTTTATTTCACCCTTCTTTAACAATTATCACCATCATAAAGTTGTTGTTACATGTATACATGTAGTCTACTCCAAATTAATAAACACTTAGTTTCCTTAATTTTTTTGTTCGGATAGAGAAATTTTCCCTCTAAAAGTATTTGACCTGAGAATTAGAGTTAGTTTTGATTTAACAAAAAAGAAACTGAACCAACTGACTCTTATAAAATATTCATTTCTTTATCTGCAAATCATACAATGTATGACAGATTATGTTTTACTCAAGCCATACCCTTGCATGTATATTTTCAAAATGAACCTTTAAAAAAATGGCAATGAGTCTGCTGTCTATTGGTCAAAACAGCTGTTTGGGGAATTTGTGAAGATTGTTGGAAACACATAATTTTGGAAAGAGAATGTCATAACTAAGTCTATACACATTATTTCAATTTTTTTTAAGTAGGCCTTAACTTACTTTTTTTGGCATTTAAAGAATCATGGTGATTTGGGCCTTCTTTATGATTTTTTAATTGCTATTAAAAAAAAAAGCTTTCCAAACTGCAAAATGTTTAGTTTCCCCAATCTTTGTAAAGACATGATATTTGAGATGATTTAAATGAAGAAATAAAGAAGAAGACTGCATATTTTATAGCTATTGTAGACATTTAATCATATTATATTTTACATGCCCTCAATAGCGAGTATGAGAAATTGTTATCTGCACTTATGATATTTTTGTAGTGTTCTACCTTGATAGTGGAGTCATTATATGAAAATTATTGCCAGAACCTCACACAAATTGCAACAGAAAATCTGACTCATGCATATTACCAATAAAGGTCTCCTTTTTATTAAACATGTAACAAGTCCTAAGGAATCCAAGTGGTGCAAACAAAATTTAAAGGGTTTTTCTCATCTATTTGTATGGGCTAGGCACCCTTCATTATCATCATGGATTGGCACTTATTTATATATTCTGAATAGAGCAAGATGAATAGCCTTCACAAGATTTATATCACATTTTGTAATCACATCTGCATCCTTATAAACTTGTTAGCAGGGTAAGTGTATCTTATTAGTAGTATAAGTAGTAATACAGTGATATCTGTATATAAAGACTGCTCAAGGGAAACATGAAAAGTGGTCTTTAAAGCAGGTGGTCTTTATGTACAGGTTCCTTTGGTTCAGATTTCATTGAGATACCTTATCCATGGGAAATGAAAAATGTGGTCTTTAAAGATAGGTGATCTTTGTATACAGGTGGTCGATGAGTTACAGGTGGTCGATGAGATACTTTAAATCCAAGGGACATGAAAAATGTGGTCTTTATAGACAGGTGGTCTTAGTATATACATGTAGGTGGTCGCTAAAGCAGGTTTTACTGTATATCGTGGATTCAGTCAGTAAGGGGGTACTGGGTGCCATTATGGGAGGGGGTATGATCTATTTTTTAACCTTCCTTTGGGCCCCTCTCTTTTTCCTTTCCAACTCTTGTGATTCTGTATCACAGGGCAAGTGCACACTGCAAGGAAGTATGAGTGTTAAGTCTCTAATCGGATATTGTGATACCTTGACAAGAAGTTCAGACTTTTAAAACTATTTTGAGATGACACATGTCTTGACATAAGATCTACAACTGTTTTAAATATATCTATTGTGATCAAAAAGTACAATAGGTCTATATTTCAAATGTCACGAGTCGTAACCATGGTAGGCCTATAAAAATAGTCACCTGATTCTTTTAATAAAGCAACACTTGGGTGTAGTAATGCTAGTTCCAATCAATGTTGGAATTGGTAACAAAATGAACTGGGATGGGGGCCCATTTCAGCTGTCTGACATAATATACGACGCAGTAATCACCATAAACAACAACTACTGGTGATCGGAAAATTGGTGGCTTACTTCAATCTGCAAATTCGCGTCTGAGGAAGATGTCTGAACTTGAAAAGCAATAATTATCTTATAATATATATCCAATATAAATATGTACATAGCAACTTTGGTATCCTGTGTGTTAAGCTAGATATCAGATAATATACATGTACATTTTTCGTCATTGCTTATGATCTTTTAAATCGATAAGAGGCTATCTTCTATTATTTTGTTGTTGTTGTTGTTGGTAAGAATGCCTGAACATCTAATGACTATCAAGCATCTGATTCACAAACTAATAAATATCTGTACATACAATAAGATATTAAATATGTACAATGGTATTTCTTGAATAATCTGCTTTTTTTGAGGATACCAATTAATTTGAATATTTGTATACACATAATAAATTATATATATACATGTATATATATTTATATGTGTGTATTTATTTCTCTATTTTTGTTGTTGCTGTTATCTGTTTTTATTGATGACTGTTACTGAATTTAGCATTGTTACCAAACAGGGCCTCATGGAAGACCACCATAATTGGTGAAATGTGCCACCCTGTATAAATATCAGAAATAAATAAATAAATAAATAAATAAATAAATAAATAAATAAATAAATAAACTCTAGATATCGAAACTGTTACATGTATTTTGTACATTTGGATGTGATATATTGGAAGAACTTTCAAATCAGTATTACTGTACAACCATCCTGATGATACTCTTCCATAAGCATGTCTAAATATTGTATTCAGTTGTAAAACTGCATAATGTAGCGTGACCTTGCAAGCACCATCACTAGCGGGATATACGGAAAGAAAACGTGGTAATGACTTGCTGAGGGGAAACGGTCAGGAAGTTGGTCGAAACTACAAAAGGAGGATTTACACATATCCTCCCTTCGACTGTACATTATGTACACAAGTAGATGCATGGACATGGGACAGTGTTTTTGTGTACAATGTAACTGATTTGAAGAAAATGCAGTTCAGAAGTCCTTTCATTTCCAGAAAATTTGTTGCAATTAATATTAAAAAGTCAGACAAGTACATGTACTGTATATGCCTATTGATATACATGTACATGTACTTGGACTTGAATGAAGCTCTATTGATTTAAAAAACGAAACACCAATTTTTGCTTCTTCTTCCCCCAATAAATAACAATATCTAGTAATTTCATACGCTTTTAATTTCCATGTTAATATAGAAATATATTGAGAACAAAAATCTACATACATGTACATATAATGTATCTGACTTGAAACAACAACAAAAAGCCCAGAAGTTATTAAATTTCCAGTGAATAATTGCTAAGAATATTAGGAAGTACAGACAGATCTACACTCGCACAAGAATTACACTTTAAATATTAAGAAAACCTTTGTTTGTTCTGAATTTGACGTCTTCCACCTTATGTCCATATTGAAATAGGGCTGTATGAATAGGCTACAAGTATAACCTGCCTGAAAAGACTCATAGCATATTTTCCAGGACATTTCTCACAAAAGTGAAAATTAAAATTGAAGCTTTCTTTCATTGGCATACTGAAGTTTCCATGTCTCATAAATCTAAGATGACCACTCATGAG
This sequence comes from Mesocentrotus franciscanus, assembly GCA_037976565.1. Taxonomy (NCBI): domain Eukaryota; kingdom Metazoa; phylum Echinodermata; class Echinoidea; order Camarodonta; family Strongylocentrotidae; genus Mesocentrotus; species Mesocentrotus franciscanus. The sequence continues at coordinate 17,355,501 of CP137673.1, forward strand.
CATCAATAAATTATACAAGTAGTACAGTACTATAAAATGTCCACATATATGAGCTAGCTTTACTTGAATAATCATATATAAAAACTTTACAACTTTCCATTTAGCATGTAGCCAGTGCTGTAAGATAGACCTTGGCCCATACTGTATTTACCAAACCTGACTTGTTGTCGACATATTACATAGGCTATAGTACGTAGTTAGTCCTTGCATTCTAGCACTCATTTGCATTCTGTTACAGAAACCTTCACTTTCATCTTGACAAGGACATTTGACAATGGACTTGCACCTCCCACACAACTAAAGTATACAATGACTAGTCGGACGGACTCGCAATATTTATCAAAATAGCAGTGATCATTGTTCTGAGTATGGTACAAATTTACAATTCATTGGCTTTGCTACTGGGGCATGAAGTTCCACTTGCATGCTCTACAAATGTAGCTGATCCTGCATGGCATGTAATATCCAGAAAAGTTCTGGCACAAAGTCAAAGAATCACATGTCGTTTACTGGAGAGAAAAATCAATTACACTTTTAAAGGTACTATGTCCCATTTGCAGGTCAAAAAAATGAAAAGGTTAAATTCCAACGGCATTTGAAAGAAAATACTTATTTAGAACTTCCCTCAAAACGAAAGGATTTGAAAATGGCTTTTTGTGGAAAAATAACGACCATTAGTTGTCGAATCGACATAAGTGATTGCAATCACCTAAGTAATAGTCTGATTTTCAGACCCTTCTACCGAATGGTCATACGTTTTATGCTGCACAAAGATTCAATCAGTTTAATTTTGGCCATTACAAGTAGTGGGTTATTGATGTAGACAAATACTCATGTACCTGTTACAGCTCATTTTATGTATGTTACATGTACATGTAGGAGAAATGAAGGAGAAGAAGCATTTTTTTGTGATTTTGAATAAGTTTGCATAAATTAGCATAGATAATGAATTTCACGATTCTGTGTAGAAGATTTAAATCCCCTCCTAGCCCTATCATATGAAGCAATCAGAATCAAAATCGGTTGAAAAATAACGAAGAAGAAGCATTTTGAAAACTGTGGATGGACGGACGGACGACGGACGCCACGCCATGGCATAAGCTCATCGGGCCCTTCGGGCCGGATGAGCTAAAAATATGGGACGTTAGTGTTTAAAAGTTTTAATTACTCTAGTTTGTTTTATGTACTTGAATCAAAATGGAAATGCACACTTGAACAGTGTAGGAAAAGCCCATTCTTCTTTGTACATTGTAGAGTCAACACACAGTCACATTGAAATAAGACGGTGACATTTATAAGCACTGAAAAGTTAATAAGCTGGAAAACTACATAACGTGTACAATATCAAAAAGCTTTGTTTCACAATAAAAGCTTGTACAGTGATTCTATTTGATATATTGAAACACTGCATGTCCATTCACTACTTCCATACATCCTGCAGAAAGTAGGACAACAAGTAGAATATCTCGATGGAAATCCGAAACGGACCATTTCCTACAAGTCTGCGACTCATTCAATTATGGGCATGACTCATTAGCCCCACGATCCCCTAACACCATGGTACATACATGTATATGCACTGCTTGTTAGTTAGGCCTACTGTATGATGCCACACTGAAGTATGACTGCAGTGTTGGCCCACTACAATGTATGGTCAAGTCAAAGTCATTTGTTACCAAGAAACCAAACATAAAGAAAAGTAAATAATTCAATTCAATTCAATTCAATTGGTTTTTTCTTTTAAAGAAAAGTAAATAATCCACATTGCAAGAGTCATTTCCTTGTTTGTTTGTTTGAACAATGCTCTAGTAGGGCTGTCAGTTTCATAGACTTACTGTATAGGTATACTAAAATCATGAATGATGTACATGTAGGTAATATATATGGGACAACATACTTTTTGACTGGCCCATGTTAACATTACAGTGTATATATTCTAAAAGCAAGCAAGATCAGTGGATGTTGACAATTTCATGCTCTTTTGCTAAAAATTACTCTCTCCAATATTATGATATACATGTATCATCCATTTTAAAGCAAATTGTGATATATGGTAAATTATCTATTCATAAAGCAACATGAGGATGTTTATACCATTCTACGTGTTTAGTAAAGTCTTAATGCATTATACCGTTCCACCTATTTCCCATCTATTTCCCATAGTTGAACAGAGCCTTTAAAATTTGTTTTAAACAGCAGCTTCCAGAGCATTTTCAAAGTTTTATTTCATTCACACAAATTTCCCCTATTATAAAAGATAGAACGTGAATGAATGACTCAGATTCAATCATTCAAAGGACTACCGGTAGAAATACTTCAGTGAACAAGATAACTCTTTGTACATACATGTACGGTGTTTGTCTGTAACTTTATGCAGAAAATGATAGAAGAAATTTACTGCAAGTTGTGAATCTTAACTTGCATGTTCTTCTGTCATAATCCAATTACACCAGACTTGTGATTCATTTGCTGTTCATAAACCCTAACAGCTCACATTCTAAACAAAGATTGGGTCTAGGATTAATGAATTCACTTTACTTCTGCTTGCCTATGTTTATTACATGTAGGTTTGATGGCTACATTGAATGTGACGCGCACATGTGAGTCCACGATAGGCCACCAGGATGAGTTAAAAGCGTTTTGAAGGTAATTAATACACCTTTTCACGGTTACAAAAGTGCACATGCGCAGACATGGGCGCCATCTTAATTTAAGAACAAATTTAAGAACAAACAAAGATGTTAACCCCACTGACCTCTAGAGGTCAGTGGTTTTTAAGATAGCGCGCATGCAAATATGATGTGGCGCACAGCGCAGGCATCTGAAAACATTGAAGACATCACTGCCTGCATGCGCTGTGCTCACATCATATTTGCATGGGCGCTATATACGCGTAAACCCCTGACCTCTAAAATGGCGCCCTTAACCGTGAAAAGGTGTATTCAGCCCTGGAGAGTTTTAAAAAAGTTATAAACAAAATTAGACTCAAATAATAATAATAATAAAACTTGATAATAGCGATTAGTTTTAGTATACCATTACTTAGGCACAAGAATGGAGTTTGCTGAATTCAGCAAACTCCCTGCGAACGCACCTTTTCAAACTATTCTCATAATCAAATTGGCAACACAAAAAGTTTTTTTCCTGTAGACGCGCTGTGTATTTGCATTTTAAGCAGAACCAACATTGCGAATCTCATCGAAAGCAGTTGCTTCACGAAAGCGGACAGATTAGCTGAAAGTAAATCCTTAATATTTTAATGTTTTGCATTGATTTTTGTAAATGTTATAGTACATTAAAAATAGATCTATTTCCTTTTTAGAATGATCGTTTTCTACATCAAAAATGGTCTAGATAAAGAAAACTTTTGTCAAACTTGACAAACTTTTCGCCGGATTGTGGTGCATGCCACAAGGGTTACTGTCTGTGACTCTGTGTATGGGGAAAGTTGATAAATGTTAGTTTTATTTTGGAATTCCACATACCACATTACCAGATGGTTATTTCTGTCTAATTACTTACATGACTTACGTGGCACTTTTTTGTAGACTGTCTAGTGGGCCAAGGGTATTGTTGTACCCCCATAGGAAAAAGAAGCATGGAAAAGAAGCATTTTTTGTTGTAACAAAAGCGAGTGATTCCCCCAACTAGGTCTAACACTAACAGTCACATTTCTGAAAAACATGATAGCCTTTCTCCTCCTCCTCCTTTTCTTTTTCTTCTTTTTCCTTTTTCCTTCTTCTACCTCTTCTTCTTCTTCCTCTTCCTCCTCTTCTTCTTCTTCTTCTTCTTCTTCTTCTTCTTCTTCTTCTTCTTCTTCTTCTTCTTCTTCTTCTTCTTCTTCTTCTTCTTCTTCTTCTTCTTCTTCTTCTTCTTCTTCTTCTTCTTCTTCTTCTTCTTCTTCTTCTTCTTCTTCTTCTTCTTCTTCTTCTTCTTCTTCTTCTTCTCCTCCTTCTCCTTCTCCTTCTCCTCAGGTGGAGATTGTACAGTGTAGGTGGAATGGATTTTTTACATTGTCCTCCTGGGAAAATTACTGACAGGGAAAAGGATCATAGATGGATCTGCCTCTGAAAATATATTATATAATAATTAGACATGTTATTGTTAGAAATTAAGACTACCCTGACAAACTAGTCTACTAGTACTATGTCTAGACCTACAAAGGCTACATTATTACATACAGTGTATGTCTAACTGTTAGAAATATAATGCAATGTGGAGCAGAAGATAGAAAGCGACAGCAATAAAATATAATCACTATCGTTTTTTATTTTTCTAAAAACTTGTGCTGTGCTGCGCAGCGAGTTTGCTTGACTTTGGCTTTTGCTTGCCGTGAGGAGCGTGGAGAAACAACTGGTAGATTCAGCGGAGAACCCACCAGCCGACTAGCCCAGCTAACCCAGGTTTGATCGGGGAGCCGTCCGGCTAGCTCGCTTACCTCGCGTCGTCTTATGTTCCTTACCCAACGGAGCATTACAGTCCGCACAGACATCGTTGCCTGGTTGTTTCATGATCTCCAGCAGCTTTTTCCTGTTCTTCTCATTCATGATGGCTGATATGTTACGCTCTCCTCTAGCTCTCCCAATTTCACAAAAATCCTACTTTTCCAAGTATATTCTAGGCAGACATTCACACCCTTGCTGCTACTTGCGTGGAAAGAATATAGTAGATGATTCAGTTAAACAGCTGCTATTATCAAAGAGTGGTTAGTCCGGAATAAAGCACATGAGCATATTGTAGGTGCAGTGGTGTACGTGCCTTATACATGTACGGTACTTGCGCGTGTCACGTCACTATGTAGGAATATGGGGGTGTGTCACTTTTTGTTGTTTAAAGACGTGTTTCCGTCTTGTCTAGGGGGGAAAACCCAAATTTTTGGTGTTTTGAGACATGGGTTGTTGTAAAGGTTTTTGGGGTATCAACGTGTTCAGGGCACCTCCCTGCATAATTTCTTGGTGGACTTCCTTGAAAATATGCTGCTGGTAAAAAAAATGGCAGCATTATTTCAAGTATAGTCCAACCAGGGAGATGTGACTTATAGGTGCACTGAACACGTTGATACCGAAAAACCTTTTACAACATCCCATGTCTCAAAAACATACGTTCCCCCCTAGGTATCTTATTAAGAGTTGCGATTGATCCAAATCAATCGCAATCAATCGCAAGTCTTCTAACCCAGCTTTTTCTAATTTTTCTTCAGTCACGGCACCCTTTTTTAGAAGAAAAAGAAATTTCGCATCACCCCAATCACAAATTCATCACAGCATATTACGTGTGCATCAGTCTGAAACTCGTCAAGTGCCATGTACACACCCACAGGCATACTTGTTTTTATATTTGCGAGCGAGCGAAGCCAGCCAGCCCCCAAAATGACATTTTTGATATGTTAAAAAAACTTATGTTTTGTAATCAAGACACTAGATAATATGTATGCGGGCATCCCCTCGCCAAATATTCATGAATATGAGGATATTCGGATATCTCGTTGCCATAAATTATACCGTTTGTAAATGTTGCGAGCGAGTGAAGCGAACGAGTGGTAATGATGTAATTTTGATAAACATGATATACAATATATTCGGGCATCTCGCTATCGAATAGAAATTAGAATGATAATCGGGAACCTTATTTCCATAATATGAAGGTATTCGGTGCCTGAAATCATCCAGTAAATAATGTAAGCGAGCAAAGCGAGCGACTGAAAGAAATACACCTTTTAAGAAAGAACAAAAATGAAATTGTTTTTATTACAATCTTATGAACATCATTGAATAATATCGCGCACTTATTCTTTTCCCGTCCTCATGTCTGTCTTTCTTTCTTTCTTTCTTTTAAAACTTTTTTCTTTTCTTTTTCTTTTTTTTTGAAACAAGGTCATTCTCTACTCGCTGTCTCAAAATGTAATTTGGTATGTTATATTGTACCCTCTCATGCATATCTCCTTTCTAATGCACATTTCTCCTTCCTCATCTTCTTCTCAACCCCACATGCAGCTCATCCTTTTGTAATGTACAAAGTTATTGTCTTTTGTTATTGTACAAGCATTGCTTTTTAGTGAACCCCTCTGTTTCCAATATGTATTCCCTAATTGTTGTAAATGATTATAATTGATTTGTAATGTTTTGTGGAAACAGAAATAAAATTGAATTGAATTGAATTTAAAATTGAATTGAGTGCTATATCCTCATGAAATAACATACACTATAGCGGTTTTCTAAAATTTGGTGCTTCACGCAATCGATATTATTTCAAAATATTTTATGATGTAGGCCTACATAAATTCTCTCGCGGCACTCCGGTTGAAAAATGCTGCTTAGTCTCAGCATTCGCAAGTTTGCAGTCCCCTATCTCTTATGAACATATAGTTGTGATTTATATCAATCGCAAATAAGTTGTGATTAATATCAACTCTCAAGTTTTAACAATTCAGAACCCTTCAATATCATAAGAGCGATAGAAACACACACTTAAAGCCCCACTGTACTACTTGTAGCTAATTGCTCCCTCTTTATAGAAAACAATGCCTAAGCGGTGCCCGTTGGTCCCCCGTGATCCTCTTTTCTGATGTTAATTGACAGCTGAGTTGATGAGATAACCACCTGTCAGTGACAACGCTAATCCCTCCTGGCCAAACTAGTGCAGAGGGGCTTTATACAGGCAAAAAAGAAGGGGGTCATTAGATTTTTAGGGGTGCCTATAATCCTCAAAACTTTCCGACAAGCAGAGAAAAAAAAGCTATCACATTTTTAATGTGCACTTCGTGCCCTTCTTATCATGTATAGGACGAACGGGGGCACATTTCATTTTTGTACTTAATCTATTATGTTATAATCATGCAATTTTTTATAAAGGACACCCATTGTTGTTTCCAGGGTTGTTTCTATTCACGGAATGCCCATGCGCTGTTTTGCCAAGAAAGCAAATCAAAACAAGTGTTGTGGGAAGGGAAAAAGGAGGCATATTCCTACAAAATATGTATGCGGGGTGTCCTCAAAATAATGTCCGCAAATTACATGTAGGTCACATTTTAAGCAATTTCAAAGTCATACTAGGGAATTATAACCATTCCGAGGAGCCTTGTTCCTGCCCTCCCCCACACTCAGTGTTATTTGGGGTACGCGTATGCATGTTTCCTCCCTTTGAAAGCACCCCCCCCCCTAAATCCGGTGTGTAAAGTCAATACGGTCCGATTTTGTTTATGTACCGGTATTACGTAAAATACCCCTTTACCTGAGATTTTGGTTAACGTGAATGCGGTCCCTTTGTTCCCGGAATGGGGGCAGGCGTGTAGCCAGGGGGGCGGTGGGGGTCGCCCCCAAAACGCCGGCCAAAAAAAAAAAAAAAAAAAAAGAAGAGAAAAAAGGAAGAGGACGTAGGAAGAAAAAGGAGCACGGTACAACGAATCGTCATCTTCTCTAATAATTATATGAAACGTAAAAGCTTCCGCGCTTCGCGCGGGAGAAGGATTAAGAGTCGAGAACGGTATACAACGAATCGTCTCCTTTCTCTAATAATGAAACGTCAAAGCTGCCGCGCTTCGCGCGGAAGGGGGAATGAATTCAGACAAGGATTAAGAGCCGAGAACGGTACAACGAATCGTCTTCTTTCTAATAATTTTATGAAACGTCAAAGCCCCGCGCTTCGCGGAGGGGGCTGAATTCAGACAAGGATTAAGGGTCGAGAACGGTACAACGAATCGTCTTCTTTCTCTAATAATTTAATGAAACGTCAAAGCTTCCGCGCTTCGCGTGGGAGGGGAACTGAATTCAGGCAAGGATTAAGAGTCGAGAACGGTATACAACGAATCGTCTCCTTTCTAATAATGAAACGTCAAAGCTGCCGCGCTTCGCGCGAAGGGGGGAAATGAATTCAGACAAGGATTAAGAGCCGAGAACGGTACAACGAATCGTCTTCTTTCTCTAATAATTTTATGAAACGTCAAAGCCCCCACGCTTCGCGGAGGGGGCTGAATTCAGACAACTTGGATTAAGGGTCGAGAACGGTACAACGAATCGTCTTCTTTCTCTAATAATTTAATGAAACGTCAAAGCTTCCGCGCTTCGCGTGGGAGGGGGAACTGAATTCAGGCAAGGATTAAGAGTCGAGAACGGTACAACGCAGGGGCGGATCCAGCCGGCGGAAAGGGAGGGGGCCGAAAAAGTGGCCCACTTCGTGCGATTTTGAAATTTGAAAACCGTGCCGGCCGATTTTCCGCTCAGTGGGGGGGGGGGTAGTGAGCAAAATTGAAAAAAATTCACCACCAACCCCTTGAGCTTCAGGGAGGGGCCCATCTTCTTGTTTTTCCCCCAAAAGGGTGTTTTTACATGTTTTTTTTTCTAGGGGAGGGGGCCCGGGCCCCCCGGGTCCCTCCCTGGATCCGCCACTGGTACAACGAATCGTCTACTTTCTCTAATAATTTAATGAAACGTCAAAGCTTCCGCGCTTCGCACGGGAGGGGGAAAACTGAATTCAGACAAGGATTAAGTGTCGAGAACGGTACAACGAATCGTCTACTTTCTCTAATAATTTAATGAAACGTCAAAGCTTCCGCGCTTCGCACCACCCCTAGGGAGCGCGCGGGAGTGATTCGCACGCTTCGCATGCTCATTACCGCCCCCTAAAATAAAATCCTGGCTACGCGCTTAGGGGGCCTTGTTTTAGTCCCGTGTATAAATAGTTCGATCCATTTTTTCTTCACACAATAATCCGCGCACGGCGAGGGTGCTACGGAAGTACGGACACTGTAATGTCTTGTAAGCTATATGGTCTTTGGGAGTACCGTATTACTTCCGCAAACTTTCCTAGTCATTATTAATCTAAAACTGAACGTTATTATTTATATTTCTTGATATTCATCACAGAACTCTATCAATTAGGTCAAACTTAATTTTAGTCCTATAAATTTAGTATTAATAACTGTTCAAAATAATTGAATATAAACGCTTCACAAAAATCTAATCGGATTTTTCCGTATAATCACAGTTGATATGATTGATGGCGCTCGGTTCCGGGGAAATTGGAACAATGGAATTTTAACAATACATCTCCTATACATAATGTGGTTGTCATGTGGATGACCTAAACCTACACCAAAATTTGCCTTAGTCAAACGTAGTAATGAATAACAGCTCCCATAACCAGGTTTTGATCGGCTATACTGAAATAAAGAAAGATTTTTTTTATGATGAATTCCGAAGACAAAAATTGTCGAAACCTCACGCATTTTCAGAAATAGGAGCTTAATTACAAGTCATGTAAACTGTGATTGAACAGGAAATTGACAATAACAATTAACAGGGAAACAAGAACAGGAACAACAACAACAATACCTAACTAACTATATAAATAAATAAATAACTACAACAAAGACATAAAATTTAGTTTGGAAATGTTTGCGGCTTTGTTTTGTTTGTTTTGATTTTAGAGTTGCCCGTTGTTTTGTGTATTCGTCATTTTACGAGAAAACACAGTCGTGAGAATGCCGTCCGAGTTTGTTTATGACAACGAGCGTGGGGGTAAAATGGGGAATTCCCAAGTGAGAATATTTCATTTAACTTACATCATTAACAAATGGAGCTTGAACTATAGCCTCGTATTGTGGTATAGTCTTAGTCATAGAGAGAGAGAGAGAGAGAGAGAGAGATAAATAGAGAGAGATATTGAGAAATAGAGGGAGAGAGAGAGAGAGTTCCCTTTTTAGCGCTATGTGATGCGGGTCTCTCTCTCTCTCTCTCTCTGTCTGTCTGTCTATCTGCATAGGCTTAGGAAGATTTTCAGGATTGGGGGCTCCATCATTTGTTTTTGACCCGCCGTTTGAAGATTTTTTTCCCCGACTGCCCCCGTTGTCACAATTTTAGACAGTCCAAAATTGTTAAGCCTTCCTTTTTCTTCTCTCTTTGCTCTACCCCATTTTAGACCACCACTAGGGAGGAGGGGGGTAGGGTGATTACCTGGAAACACAGTATTTTTTGCCTTTTGGGTCTAAATTATATACCCAATAGGCAATAAAATCATGCGAGCGCATAGCGCGAGCTGATTTTTGTTTTTCTCTCTCGATAAAGTGACCTGAAATCACTGCATTCTAAACCCTTATTTTAAATAAACCCCCTGAAATAATCATTTTGACATGAGTTAAATAGATTAAACAAATATGGCGTCGGGGGTTCTAGGACGCTAATCACGTTCGGAATTCCATATGCAGTTGAACCATGCGAGCGCAAAGCGCGAGCCGAAATTTTTCGATATAATGACTTGATAATGTAGAGTGGCCTGAGCGGGTAGCCAAAGGGCGTGGTTCTAAACTTACAGAGACACTTCGATGAAGACACCCTTACTCCATGATTGCCTGTGTTGAACTGCCCTGGGCTTTACAACTTTAAACCTCAGGGGTTTATTTTGCATATATAGGTATTTACATGTTCATTCATAATTATAATTATTTAAATTATTTAAAAAAGAAGACGATTCGTTGTACCGTTCTTGACTCTTAATCTTTGTTTGAATTCAGTTTCCCCCTCCCGCGCGAAGCGCGGAAGCTGTGACGTTTCATTTAATTATTAGAGAAAGAAGACGATTCGTTGTACCGTTCTCTACTCATAATCCTTGCCTGAATTGACGTTTCATTAAATTATTAGAGAACGAAGACGATTCGTTGTACCGTTCTAGACTCTTAATCCCTGTTTCATGAAATTTTTAGAGAAAGAAGACGTTTCGTAGTAACGTTCTCGACTATTAATCCTTGTTTGAATAAAGTTCCCCCCCCCCCTCCCGAGCGAAGCGCGGAACCTGTGACGTTTCATTAAATCATCAGAGAAAGAAGACCCAAGTCCACTCCAAAAATAACTTACTTAGTTACTTTCAATAGAACCAGAATAATTAGACAAACCAATCAAAAAAAGTGTGAGCAAAATCGGATAACTAATAAGAAAGTTATGAATTTTTAATGACATGAAAAACTTTGAAAATCACTACACAAATTGGCAACTCACTCATGAGCCTGTGACGTATGGTCCTCACTATCCACTAATTACTTTCCTTTATATTGATAATATAATTTTCCTATTTTCACCCTAAGAATCTTATTTCTTCACACCAGCATTCAAGTTAGATTGTTAGTAATATGTTTATGTGTGGATGCACAAATAAAGAGTAATTTTTGTCCAGTTAAATCATGAAAAATTGAATTTTGATAAACTATTTATATAAAAATCAATAATTATGAAATACAATATTCAGTAAAAAGTATCAATTCTTCAAAATTCATAAAAGTTTTTGGGAAATGTCATGCACGCAATATGATACAAATCATATAACCTGGGCAAAGGCATGGGGAAATCAAGTTTTGGGGGATAAAAAGGGAAATTAATGGGATTAACCTATATAAAGCAATTAATAAGTTGTGAGGACATGACGTCACAAACTGATAACCATCTTGGCAATTTGTGTTGTGATTATCATTGTTCCATAGTTTTACATACTTTTTCAAAAATTCATAACTTTCTTATTAGTTATCCGATTTTGCTCAAACTTTTTTTGATTGGTTTGTCTGATTTTTCTGCTTTTATTGAAAGTAAGTTATTTTTTGAGTGGACTTGTCCTTGTTTGAATTCAGTTCTCCCCCCCCCCTCCCGCGCGAAGCGCGTAAGCTTTGACGTTACATTAAATTATTAAAGAACTTCTTTTCTGACAAAACATGGGGGACATTTGATATGATGTGCCCCCTAGGAGAAAATCGTGGGGGCGTGTCCTCCCTGTCCCCCCGGATTGAAGCCCTTGATGTGCACCAATCTATAAATGTGAATTACTAAGTAGCCTGTTCACACTACAGCTCTACAATTAAAAAAAACATTTGTAGCCTTTCTTTTAAGCAGTTGAAGAAATAAATGAAAGTAGGCCTACTTGAAGAAATAGTTGAATTGTATATTTTTACTAAGTTAGACAAAGTAATAGGTGTTAAAATAACATACATTTAACACCTTTGGAAAAATAATACGCCAGGAACGTGAAAAACAAAACTTTTATTGTCACACATGCCTATAGTCGGACATATTTAAAAACTGAAATGTGGCACCACCCAAAAAATATAATTCTGAGATCCTCCTTTGTCTTTAATTTGCACCTGGAAATAAATTCTTTGTTCCTCGTCTATGTTATCGCGGCAAAAAGTTTCTTCTTTTGAGGAGGTACTTTCACATGCAGCCTCAGACAAATGTGCCAAGGAAGTTTTGTCTTCTTGTGTTCCTGGAAAGAAAGTTTTGGGCAATAGTTTATAAGTCCAGTTTATCTGTACGAGATTTATATATGTGTAATATTAAAATATTGGGGGAGGGCTCAATGATATCCGAGCCCTCAAAATATCGGGGCTCCGTGATGTTATCCGAGCCCCACAAAATATCGGGGGCTCTGTGATGTTATCCGAGCCCCACCAAAAACAGTTGGGGGCTGATGATATCTGAGCCCCATCAAAAACAGTTGGGGGCTGATGATATCTGAGTCCCACCAAAACATGGGGTGCTCAATGATATCAGAGTCCCGCCAAAATATTTGGGGGTCTCAATGATATCCGAGATCCACTAAATATATTTTTTGGGGGTCAATGATATGCGAGATCCCATGTCTGAGCCCCCCCCCATCCCCAAATAAATATTTATAAAATGTTTATATTTGAATGGTAAGTCTGTAGATTATAGGTATACATGAGTTTTATGCCTAGAATATAATGATTGGGGAGGAGGGGGTTAATGATATCCGAGCCCCGCAATAAGTATTGGGGCGGCTCAATGATATCTGAGCCCCACTTAAAATATTGGGGGCTCAATGGTATCTGAGCCCCTAAGGACTCAATGATATCTAAGCCCCACCAAAAATTGGGGGCTCAATGATATCTATAAGCCCCGCCAAAAATATTTTGGGGCTCAATGATATCTGAGCCCCCCAAGATTTTTTGGGGGCTGTGCCCCAAACCCCGGTTCCTTAGCCTATGATCTGATCTGTCTCTATTTTCTTTCTTTCTTGCTTTTCTGCATATTTTCCCTTTGATTTCGTTTTTTTAATTCTATGTTCTTTCATTTCATTTGATTTCGTTTTATCTTATATTATTTTGTTATATTCTATTATATTTACTTTTCACTTCTCATCTCTTTTTTCTTTACGTTCTTGTCTTTACAGATCGTTACAAGCCTACTCCAAACTTTGCAAAATTGGTCTTGTAAAGAGCATAAACTATTAAGCCGCCTGCTTGATCGAGGGACACATCTATTCTGCCCCTCGCGACCGAGCGAGAAGAAATGTTTTTAATGTGCATTTTAAAAATTTTTGAGCCCTAGAAAATGTATTGTCATACTGCTAACTGAGTAATACCCTAAGGTTTTTCTCTGGGGGCGGGGAGAAACGAATTGCCCCCTCATTTTGTGCTGACAGATATTGTCTGGGGATGCAGAAATGATTTTTGCCCCCGCCCCCATCCCACCGATAGCGGGGAACATCTACCCCTTGCTTTTTGTGCCTTTGGTAGTCCGGGTTTCTACAGTCTTAACATTATCATTAAAAGGGAGCGTACTAGCTGATTCAAAAATATAGGTCGGTGAACGTGTTTTATAAACAGTACACGTTATTGTATTATTCCTTAGAATTCCTTGTGAGGTATTATTGGATTCAACGAATTGGTTAATTCCTGTAAAATAGGACACTGTCAAATCTTTTGAGGTTTTGTGGAAATAATGTCCTTTTTTCCCGTTATAGATACGCAGATTACTGCTACTCTTTGCATTTAATATTTTGTACTATTTTACGATCACACTTTCAGAGAGTACGTGCATTATGTGTCCTTCTGTTTAAATTTTTATTTTGAGATACTGTATTTTATTTATCTCTTCATGTGTTCATAAATATACTTTTGTAGTGTTTTATATTATACTCCCTACTTCGAACTTCAAACTGCCATCCATAGACAAATCAAAGTTTCTTGGTGACGTCACAATGGATAGTATGGATGCGCGCTCATAGCACTTCACTGCGCGCTGTGATTGGTTGAAAGTTAACAATTTTGACGTCACAATGGTTGACATGGATGCACATTGAAAGCCTCTTACCACAACAAACCCATGTCATGTCTAGTTCATTTTGTATTTCATCATATTTTGGAACACAATCGTTAATCAAATCCGACTGCTGTTTCTTTGGAAACTTCCGTGAACCATTCTAAGATTTGCGGACCGTGACTTTTAGTCGCCGAACTATTTTATTTGACAGGTAAGTGCAATGATATTTCTGGCTTTTCTATCAATTCAGTTCTGGGATTGGGTTTAGTTTGACATATCAAGTCAGCATGGGAGTTTTGAATCTGCCATCCTGATTCAAAGTTGAATTATTGAGCTGTAACATTGTATTTATATAGTTTTTTGTTTGGTTTTGTTACAGGGTTAGGTAATAATAGTGTCACACTTAAAAGGAGGAAAAATAAATACGGTACTGTGTACAATGGTAAAACTTGGATTTTTAGAAAGGGGAAGGGAGTCAAGTTTTTTTCCGGCATGATTTTATTCTCTTCCAGAATATGATTGCAGGAATTTCTTTTCTCCTCCCAGATTTTCTCTGTTGAAGGGAGGGGGGGATTCATGTCTTTTTTTCCTCTCGATAGAAGAACTACTGCCCATTTCCATCCCCTGTGATTGGCGTTTAATTACATGTAGACGGGTTACTGCAGACAAAATCAAGGATAAGAAAGAGAGTAGAAAGAGAAAGAGAGAGAGAGAGAGAGAGAGAGAGAAGAGAGAGAGAGAGAGAGAGAGAAGAGAGAGAGAGAGAGAGAGAGAGAGAGAGGGGAAGGAATTTTATTCAAACAAAGAAATACCCCCAATAGAATGAAATAAAAGTTGAATAGAAAGTTGAAGCAAAACAAAACAGAAAATTAAGAGTAAAAATAATGCTCTGATGAGTAATAGCAAATATCAAAATAAGAAGAAAAAAAAAGAGTGCATGAGCAAGAATCAAGTACACTACATTTCACAACTTTTAACACACACACACACACACACCCATCCATCCAAACAAACACACACCCACACACAAAAAGAAACACAGAAACACATAATAATTATCTATTTCATATTTTATCTTGTAAAACAAACATAATTCCATATTTCTATACATAATAATAGACAATCTTCTATATATACATAAACATAAGGTCTAAACGAGTATTGGCCAGACAGAACAGACATTTAGAATATTCATTTTTATAGAATTAAAACTAAATTCACAATAATAACAAATTTGATTTAACTTGTAAATTTGAAGATGAAACGAAAGGAGTTGAAATTTAAAAAAAAAGACCCCCAAAAAAAAACCTAACCCCAAAATCAAATTGAATGCACAAATCTACGTTAAGTGCCTTATTACAAATTTTTTTTTCATTCACCTGTTACAATAATTGTATTTCAATAGTCAGAATGCAAATTGCATACATTCCGTGTTGTTAGGTAGGACGAGCCATAATGTACGTCCTACCTAGCAACAATTAATGTATAAAATTTGCATTCCGACTATTGAAATACAATTATTTGTAACAGTGAATGAAATAATTTGTAACATAGCACTTAACAAAGATTTATGCATTGAATTTGATTACATTAGGAAAATAGAGAACCACCTGGTTAAAGGGCTCAGTGAAATGGGGTGGCATGTTAAGATGCATCTGGACTGGGAAGGCATAATAGTATAGTTGGTGATATCACTGAATTAGAAAGTGTAATTAGACATATTTAAATTACATTTTGGTGTAGCCTACTCCGAGTAGTAGGTGCGTTTACTAGCTCTATGTTTTAATGACATGGTTCTGCAATTGTGTGATTATGCAATGATGATCAACAATATGCATATTTTGTTCTCCAAAATGAAATAGTGCAAAGTGGGAGAATGGTAAAACCAAAATTTGGTCCACAACAACAGAAATATTTTGATTTGATTAAGTTTTCTGATACACCTACATGTATTATAAGAGAAAATAAAGTCTCATTCGTATATGCTGGCAAGGCGAATTAGGTGTAGTGCACATTAACATTTCTCTATCTTACAACACATAGATAAGTGAGTATAATTATGTAGAACCTTTGTTGCACACAGTGACTTTTCTCCATTAACACTTACCATTCATTTTACACATAAATTTTAAAATTTAAAAAAAAAAAAAAATCTGTACCATACATGAATGATCCTTAACTCCAGCATAATTCGATTTCACAGTCCTGTACATTATCAAGGTATTTGACTTTTTCTTTTTGTATCCATGACCTTGCATCATTTGACAGAAATCAAATTCTTCCAAAGTTACATTAAAATGATTTCTTCTATCACAAAATCAAATTATTTAATAATAATAATAATAATAATAATAATAATCTTTTAAAGTCCACTCCAAATTTTATTAATACCGAAATGGAAATTCTTTTTGCCCAATTGATCGTGAGCCCGGCGGCCACTGAGCAACGCCAGATCGACATTGCTCTATCCCTTATTGTTGAACGCCAAACAAGGTAGCAGCAATTCCCATCTTTTTAACATCTTTTGGTATGATGCGGCCGGGGTTCGAACCCACGACCTCCCTTTTTTGCATGATGCGTGAAAGCAAAATGGCAATCATGATTGAAATGGGCCCTGTCATTTTGTAATTGACAAAATGTCATTTGGAACGCATTTATGGAATCAGTAAGTTACGGCAACAACATCTCTGAGCTACAATATAGGGTTATAGGGTTGCAGTTTGGTTTTAGGTTAAGTTTAGGCTTAGGGTTAGGTATAGTGCTTGGTCTAGAGTTGAAATAAAAAATCTGGAAAGAGTAGGATATTGAGCTAGGAGCAATTGTTGCCGGAGCATGTATCGTACAACCTCTGGGTCATATATGGTATAGATATGAACCCAACCCACACATCTTGTTCTGCATACCACATCAAACTCTATAGGCCTCATTTACATGCACACATATTTTGGGTTTATGGACATTTTAAAGTTTACTCAAAGATTAAAACTACGACAAGCTTGTAGTTTAAAACTTCAAATATCCATCGTTTTTTGTCCCACACAAGCCTCCATTGCTATTAGTGGGCCATTGTTCAAATTCAATTTTGAGACAAATTTAAATCGAAAAAAAAAAAAAAAATTGGAAGGGAAAAAAAAACAAAAACAATTTTATTGTTTTTGTTGAGAAAAGGGGTTTTAATGGCCTCTTTTCTAGGAAATATATTTAGGCGCAATACATGATCTATTTTGGTCTAGTTTTCTTATTGTAAGATGGCTGATGCTTTGTTTTTAATGACAAAATACAGTATATCACTTTCAAAAGAAATCCTGCATGACCTTCAACCAAAAACCTTAAATCATCTTTGTTTGAATGATTAAACCACACAAACTATCAACAGACCACAGTCACCATAGCAATTTCTCACATAACTCCATTATATTGCAACTTTCACTTTCATGAAACCTTCACAATTTTGCAACCAGTTTGGCAATGCGCGAAGGATCTTTTGCAGAGAAAATCGCTCTAGTTTACAAGGTGTATACTCTCTTCCATTGATCTTTATTGTCGCACTTCCTCATTGCTATGATGGAAACATGTGGGGTATACCTTGTGCAACACAACAAAATAATGCTTGCTGCTACACTACAGTATAGATTCACATTCCTTTGACCTTCAGTATATCAAGCAAATGTAAATTACGTTATGGAACCTCTACATATGATTCCTTCATAGTCGGTAGCAACCAACTGATCATCATCCATTGTGTATAAAGCCTTGTTCACATAATGCTGCAGTAAACCGATAGGGCACACTTTGAATTGTGTGCAAAATGTCTCTTTCTTACAACACAGAGATAAGTGAGGACCCGTGTAAACCTGTGTTGCATGAAACTCCCCTTTTCTTATGTCCCCACTTGGTATTCATTTACACATTCAAACCCAAAATTGCTGAGGTTTACTGTGGCTTTAACTGTCATTGCACATGTGACTATAGAGCTCCAGCTAATTGTCTTGTCTACCGTATATGGTCATCTAGAAATCTTCAGTCCAAGAAGAAGATATTGGAGAAATGACTACTGCATAACCTCTTCACCTCCTCTGTAATATAGAGCAAAACAAAACAAGACCAAATGATTAGGGCGTATAAACATGTGAAAACATACAATGTACTTATTTAGCACTTTGTAAAATCTCACAATATTAAACCACTGTACCATTTCCTCTCCTTCTGTATTCTGTTCTGTAAGGCGCATAGAGACAGGCAATTATGCCTATGTGTTATGCGCTATACAAAAACGTTTAAATATTATTATTATGTGCCAGTGATTTAAAATAAACATTTAGTCCTGAGCCCTGTGTCATGCAGCCTGTTATCCATAACAAGTTAAAATAAAGGTGTCACATGCTATTTATTTTCAGATGTTCTTCTTTATAGTTTACAGTTTTAGTTTTTCGTTTTATGATGAGGGATATAAATCATATAAACCATGCGCTGTTTACAATGCACCGGTGAAATTATGGATCTTCAGTGACTGGTATAGTGCTATGGCAGTCACCTCAGTGAATTCATAAAGTCAACCGGAACCTCACAGTGCATGATGTATGTAATGATTTTAAGCTACTGAACCCATGTACATTTAATTGGCTTTAAAAAAAAATCCTTTTAATATAGAACTGTAAAACAGAGCCCTGTTAGTACAAAGAAAATTGAAATGAAAATTCATTAACAGATTTGCCCCAAAGATTTTGATGTCTGTCCATAAGTCCATTAGTGTATCAGTTTATCATTTTGTAAATGAATAAGAGTATATATATGCACAGACAAAAGTAAATTCAATATACTTATTTCCTCCTACCATTTGAACCTCTACAAGCATTAATCCATAAAACATACATGCAACAAATTTGCATGAAGTCAGCCTGTGGAAACACACTCTTCACCAAAGATATTTTTAATTTTGCTATTTTTTTAGTGAATTTTGCCATTATAAAGATTTACTTACCATTGATTTCTATAAGGTTAGAATTCTTCTGGTTGATGACTACATAGAACTCCCTCTGGTCTGACTTCTTACCAACAACCCAACAGTCTGACATTGTCCTCATCAGTGTCTCGCCTGCATCATCCGACCTAGGGTCAAATGTCACAGTTTAAAATAATATTATCATATTATATCTTATTTGATACAAATGGATATTTACTACAAAATGTTTGGTCCCTAATTGGAGATATTGAGAAGGGTACTGACTTGATATCATTTGAAATTCCTTCTATATATGCATATTGCCTGCATCATGACCTTGGGTCAAAGGATCTAAGGTCAAAATATTATCATTGCAGTTGATGAATGTTGCATAAACTATTGGCTTCCTATATTACACATATTTGGAAGTTAATGGAATACCTGGTAAGAAGGATTCTAACCTCACAAATTGTTATGAATTTTCTTATCAGCATCTCACTCTTAACATTTTGTGGTTTCCCAAAAATCTAGCTCTCATGTTGACAATATGTTTGACCAGGATGTAATATTGTCTCTTTGAAGCTAACAAGGCGTTATCTCATATATATTTTAACCCAGAGTTTACACCCAGGCTCCAGACAGAGAATATATGAGTTCAATTTATGATATTGGTACATGTGCATTTCTCTCACATTTGAAGTTTGGAACAATTTGTGATTTCATACTGTTTGTTTATTAAACCAGGATGTAATATGTGAGCGTACAATGTCCATGTGTGATATTGGGCTGTGGTGGGTAAATAATATTATTACCCGTATCAGACATCTGAGCTGGTCATTTACAAAACCGTATTGCCCTAGTTTTCATTAGCAGTGGGAACGGAAGGGTATATTTTTTGTATTTTCCTTTGTCTCCCTGCCCGTATAGACTTTGCGTGTAGAGACGAGTGAAAATATAGGCTCATATTGACTGACCGCGCCATGTTTTGTCATTTTCATTGTGCATCTATTATGCGTACGAGAACCTGCGCACTTTGCGCGCATTTTATTGTGACGTAATAATCACACCAAATGCACACTGTTTGCAGTGTATCAAAAATTTTGTCAAGCACTGGATGCACAGTGCTGGTTTGACAAAGTTTGTTCAGTTCTTTGAGATTGTCATGGTGGATTTCTGTATTTGCTCTAGATGTCTGATTTGGATAACAATAAAAATATTGACTGGCTTTACTTTTGGGGGATATCAGAAATATTGACCAAGCTCAGATCATATAGCTCCGAGTCGAAATACCCCTCAAGGCCAGTCAATATTATATAAATATTTCATAGTTCTCTTCACACATCGTCAATGCTGAAGTTTGGAACAATTTCCTCATTTCAGACTGTTTAACCAGGATGTAATATGTTAGAGTACAATGTCCATGTATGACATTGGATGGTGGTGAGTAATATTCCATAGTTCAATTCACATATTGTGTCAATGTTGACATGGTCATAATTCAAATTTGGGAAAGACCCTTTTTCTCATAATTATGACATATGTAAGGAAGTTATCTGAGAACTATGTTCTAACTAGCTAATATGACCCCACAAATAAACGAAAAGAAATTCCTTCTCATGCTTGGTCAGCATGAATTACGTTCTGTTGTCACAGCCTACTAGAATATGCAATGAATAATGTGCTAGTGACAAAAAAGGTACTCCAAATATCTATATTTTTTTAATGGTTAGGACCAGGTGAGGATACAACAATATTACAGTTATAATGGTTGAGAATACCGCCCCTGGCCACTTGTTAGAGCCAGCCGGGTACTGACATAAACAAAACTTTGTGCACTAGGCATAATTTTGCGCCATCTTAGAATTATTTAAGTATTTAATTCGCGTTTAAACCTAAATATTTTTTATTTTAGGCTAAATTTGTTCAAGAAAATTTCCAAGAGTACCTCTTTGCATCAATTTCAATTTGATATATTTTGTTAACTGGCAAGATTTCTCTAGTGAACCATTCAAATTCTACGCTTTGCCTTTGTAGCTGGGTCAGGAACCACAAATATAAATCACTATGCAAGATCTCTGTTGTAAAAGTTGCAAATTTACAGTCAATTCGTAATGCAAATAGTAATAATTTAAACATTATGGACTATGTAAAATTAGGTATAGAAATTAAGAGCAAAGTCTGAAGAATTGTATATTATTGCATTCTGCCATGACAACTGAAGATAATGCTCTCTATCAGCACGAAAGCTCTATGCTGCAAAATCACCCTGAAAATCACGCTGATTTACGTTCAGGGCACGTAAATCAGTCAAGTTCGTGAACAAGATCCTGAATAAATCTTCACTGTAAGCCTCATTAGCATACGCGCTGCGGTCTCACTGTAAGCCTCATTAGAATTCTCGCTGCAGACTCACTGTAAGCCTCATTAGCATACGCGCTGCGGTCTCACTGTAAGCCTCATTAGCATACGCGCTGCAGTCTCACTGTAAGCCTCATTAGCATATGCGCTGCGGTCTCACTGTATTAAGCCTCATTAGCATTCTCGCTGCAGACTCACTGTAAGCCTCATTAGCATACACGCTGCGGTCTGATTGCAATCCTCATTAGCATACGCGCTGCGGTCTGACTGAAAGGGGAATGGCAGAAAGATGGATATCAAAGTTGCATATAAAGACCAAGGGAAACAAAAAAGCAGATTTAAAGAAAGCGGTCTTTATGTACAGGTTCAATACTGGTTTTAATGAGAATCACTTTAAAAAAAACAAGAAATGTGGTCTTTATAGGCAGGTAAAGAGAGAGAGGGAGATAGAGAGAGATAAAGGGAGGGAAGGGAGAGAGAGAAAGAGATGGTTTTTAGAGAGTCAGAGTGAGAGGGCGAGAGAGAGAGTGAAAGAAAGGAGAAAGGGAAAGAAAGAGAGAGAGATAAAGAGAGAGAGAGAGAGAGAGAGAGGATAAGGAAGAAGTTTAAACTTACTTTTCAAAGTCTGCATTGATGTCTGCTATTAACCTAAGAGTCTCTGGGTTGATGTTGGATGCCAGCGTCTTGCGATCATGGACTGTCGTCTTCTGAGCTAGGTTCATCTGATTGAAATAGACGAATTTGAACTCTGGACCTGAGGAACTGAAGCATGAAACAAAAAGGGGAAAAGACACTTAAATATTGTTCATTATAACTTATGTATTATGAAATCATCACAAAAGTCACCATTACATGTATCTTCTTTTTTAAAATCAAATTTCTTTTTATTAACATTCAAGAGAATTAATACATTTCCACTTAAAAGTACAGTGTTAATTGACATTAACACTACTTATAAAAAGGAATGTAATAGCAAACAATATAATAAGCAGCTTAATTACCATTATCATTATCATTATCATCATCATTCATCATCATCACCAACTCAACATCATCAATCATTGTCATCATCACCACGATCATTATCACTGATCAATATCTCCAATACTATCACCATCAGCATCATCATTATCATCATCATCGTCATCATTGTGGAAACTATCACCATAGCAACTATTACCTTGTTCTTCTATTTGCATACTGTTCTCCTACATCCGATGCTAGACTGCTGAGTTGTGGTCCTAGAAAGCTATCTACATTCTGATACCATTCATGACTGGGTAGCTGTGAACCTATAAGAATTAATCAGTACCGGTAAATATAAAACAAATATTCACACTCAAGCCTCATTGTGCCATCGAGTTAACATAAATTTCACAAATGTAGATTTATATATTTATATATATTTTGTTGTTGTTGGGATGGGGGGCAAGTTTTTCATTATAGTGGTTTTTTTCTATTGTTCATCTTCACAGAAAGATTCATTGAAATATCTCATTTAAAAATTGATTTACTGGTACTAATTCTGAAGTTAAAGAAGAAATATTATCCTTTAGAGTTTTAGGAGCCAAAATATAATATGTGTAAATTTAGGCAGTTTGAACCACAAAAGAAGCTGAAAGGGTCAATGCATTCAGTGAAACAAGTATCAAACTGAATGCGTTTTCTCTTCTTAATTTTTCAAGAACATTATGAGGAATGAACATCATTCATGCACAGTTTCATAAAATCTTTTTTATTTTTACTTTTTAGTAGTACTTAGTTCTTTAAGTAGTATGAGCTAAAGTCATGTTCACAGCAGAAGTCCAATGAGTAATAAAAGAATTGGTAAACTAAAGTAAACCCAGATAATTTAGCATGTATGAATCTTTTTAACAAATTCTGCAAATGATTCTGATCCTCGATAGTGTCAGGCTAAGATATACAAAGTTAAATGAATAACAATCATAATTATACCCTTTTGCATCAATCATTCTAACTTTTGTGGTTTGGCTCAATAAATTTTGATTTAGAGCCTTAAAATGTATACCACATGCATGTGTAGAAAGAGCAAGGCACTTTTCTGTATAGACTTCATCCATTTTGATGTCAGAAATTTCAAAGAGGAAAATAAGCATTAAAATCATTCAAATAGGCAATATGTTGAGAGGTTCAAAATCATTATTTTTCGATCAAAACTGCCCATTTTCTCAACTTTTCAACAAAGTTCCTACTATACCCATGTATTTGTTTTCAGAGACATTACAATTTATTACAAAAATGTAGCAATAAAAGAGAAAAAAATATTTCCTGCCAATTTGAAGAAAAACATTTGATTCATTAAGCCCTTACAAAAACTCCTGTCCTGAAATCATTAAAATAACACTTAATGTTTAATTCTCTATTTGATATGGATTGATTCCTGAGACTGGCACATTGTTAAAATTGTATTGTTTTTGTCCATGTACTCTGTATGTGTGACAAAAGTCAACTGTGGCAGTGGAGTGTTTGTTCCATCAGTCAACAAAAGCTAGGAAGGAGTTCATATTATGTGAAAGTTTCATGACATGAAGGTTCAAGTTTTACAGCATCAGTTGGTGTACTCACCTTCAACCATGAGACATATTGTAGCACTCATTGCCTGAGAAAGGAATGAAACAAAGCATATTCAATTCAATGTATTTATTTGGCAAAAGTAGGTTCAACATGGATATTTGTTTTGCTCATATGTGAAAAGAAAAGGCTCAGACATATATAGTTTACATAGAACAGAAATAGGTTACAAAACATGGGATATATTCTGTTCTTGTGATGACAAAGTAATAATAATACATAATATTGTAATATAAAGTTGCGTAATTTACCTGTATTTATGCATATTTATATGTACATATATTCATTTTCACTGACAGAATGAAGAGCAAAATCTTCAGCAAGATCAGAAGAATCTTTATATGCCGGAAGGACATTCCTACTGATACATTATGATAACCAATTGTTTTCCAAACACATACACGTTTGTCTAGTTATTGGTATATGCAGAGATGCCAACCTCTTGACACACAAAACAGACTTTTTTTTTTTGGAAAGATGAAAACTCGTATTTTAAGAGGTGAAATCTTATTATCGTATTTTACTCTTAATATCGTTCTAAATATGATTTAATTGTACTGGTTGGCATCTCTGTATATGCAATGTACAGGTCTTGAGATACTGTTTGCAGTGTATCAAGTAATGAAGAATGAGAATGAGAGAGAAAGAGAGAGAGAGAGAGAGAGAGAGAGAATGTACCTACCCTATATACAATGAGGAATAGCTCTTCTATATGGTCATCTTTTGTAATGTGAAGTTTTGGAACCTTGCTCTCTGACGACGTTGGATCGGATAGATTCTGAGGACCCATTACAAACCTGGCATAATCAAGCAAACAGCAGGTTATTTTCTTACACAGCAGTTTTCTATGCTTCTATGTACATAGAAATACATTTAAATATCACATGATAAGATGTTATTGTTGCTTAAAGATAAGCCAAGGTGTAAAAAGTGATTTTTTTCTACAAATGCTGTAAAAGCAATAAATTGTGTAGGATTGATTTTTAGACTAAGTGTCATGAAAGTATAAACAGAGAGATATATATACACCTGTACATGTATATTTTTTGCTCTGCTTGTCCTATACATGTAATCCTATTCAAAATAGTATAATCATTTGCACATTTTTAACATCATTGAATTTCAGATATACCAAAAGGGTTGTAGAAAATGATGACTTACCTATGACAATAATTATTACACCATAAAAGATAAAAATAGTTTGGGTACCTTACAGTTGGTCCATAAACACAAGGTCATGGACCATATATATCTGGTTCCAATAATATCATCACATTCAAATATTGACATAAGGGCCATTCCACTTCAATTATGATGATGATAAATCGTTCCCAAATCCCTTATCTACTGTTTACATGGAAAATGATTAGACCATTTTCGTAATGTAATCAAATTTAATGCATAAATCTTTCTTAAGTGCCTCGTTACAAATTATTTCATTCAGCTGTTACAAATAATTGTATTTCAATATTCAGAATGCAAATTGCATACATACATTGTTGCTAGGTATGACTAACATTATGGCTTGTCCTACCTAACAACACAGAATGTATGCAATTTGCATTCTGACTATTAAAATACAATTATTCATAAAAACAGAAGAATGAAATAATCTGTAACAAGGAACTTAACAAAAATTTGTGCATTAAATTTGATTACATTACAAAAATAGCCAATTGTAAATTGTTGTTATAGGTCCCACCTCAAATGAACCTACAGGTAATTCATGAATTTATATTCTCAGTGGCATGGCTCCAAAAATAATTTTATTGGGACTGATCTCAATGATGTTATCTGTGAGCCACAAGCCCACAAATGTCACTCCTTTGATGTACTGATGTACAGATAACATCTAAATTATTCATACCCTTGCAAATTTGATGTTTATTGTGTTTTTTTCTTAACTAAAAAATGAAAGGTGGACTGATTGCATTAAGGCCTTTGTTGAATACTTTAGATGTAAGCTTTAGTACACATTCTCAAAAAAGATAAATTGGGACAAATCAATTTTTTACATAATTAAATAATGACAAAACTTGGTAAGGGTATGAATAATTTAGTTGTTAACTGTACATGTATTACATCAGTTCAGAATAAGCCACTTTAGCAGTGTCCACTATGTTTTATTGACAGAACCCCAATGATTTTAAAGTTGGCAAAATCGTTCAGGTGGAACCCTTTTTTATTGTCATCGTTATAGGTGTGTGATACATGGATACAGATTATCATTATCATTATCATTCAGGTGGGACTGGTTCTTAAAGGGCAATCAAACCCTTGTAATAAGATGATTTGTATGAAAGCAGAAAAATAACAGAAACAAAATGGCAAAAGTTTGAAATAAATCAGACCAATAGTAATGAAGTTATGGATGTTTGAAATATGAGATCACTAAGTCTATGCGAATCTCAAATTGGTAGTTTGGTCAGTAGATTGTGACGTACGACTTTGATAACTCTCCCATTTGCCGTGTACAAAAATATAATTAATTTCTGGTTTTCTCATAAGTTCCTTCTCCCTTGGGGCACTACTCAAAATATATTATAGATAGCATATTATTATAGTTCCTCTAAAAAGAGTAGACCCTCCTGAGCAATGATTTTTTTTTTAAATTTAAATTTTAGTCATTTTATATGTTAGAACAGATGGGAGAGTAGTCCGGCACTACATCATATTGACATTACCGCTTCAGCCAATTTGAAGTGCCCATACGTATAGTGATTACAACTTTCAAAAATTCATAACTTTCTTATAGTTAGTCAGATTTAATTGAAACTTGAAACTTTCATCAGTTTGCTTCTCTGACTTTTATACTTTCTTTTAGAGTAGTTGTCTATTTGGGTTGGATTTCCCTTTAAGGAGTCAATGTGAAGCATGCTTACTTTCCATAGTGATTGGCAGAGGATGACTTTGGAGTTTCCTTCAGCTGTCAGAATTGTAAGAAAAACAAAATTAAATAATTAGTACACAGATAATTCATGTTTGCAAGTACATATGCACTGTATGCAGGTTAAGTTACAACCAGATAAGGAATGAGACTTGTCAAGTTAATTATCCGGATCATTAGGCGGTGTCAGACGGAGGCCAATTATCTAGAAAATAGCTATCTAGATAATAGTTATCTAGATAATTGGCTGTCTGTCATGAATAATCCCGCGAAAAATCCTGTGAAAAATCCTATAACGAAACAAGAAAATTCTCCCCTGACAGGATTTTCACAGGATTTTTCGTCTGTCACCAATGTTGAAATAATCCTGTTAAAGGTACTATGTCCCATTTGCAGGCCCAAAAAATGAAAAGGTTAAATTCCAACGGCATTTGAAAGACAATACTAATTTAGAACTTCCCTTAAAAGAGGGGGGCTTGCAAATGTCTTTAAGTGGGAAAATAACGACTATTAGTTGTCGAATCGACTTAGGAGCTATAGAGCCAGTAAGTAATAGTCTGATTTTTCAGACCATTGTACCGAATGGTCGTACGTTTTATGCTGCGCAAAGATTCAATCAGTTTAATTTTGGCCATTACAAGAAGTGGGTTATTGATGTAGACAAATGCTCATGTACCCTTTACAGCTCATTTTATGTATGTTATTACCAAAGATGAAAAAGCCAGTCAGTCACTCAATAGTGTCTGACAGTGAAGTCTAGAAAGTAAACGGGTTTCCTTGCATAATTTGAATATTAGGACACTGCTAACGTTTAAATTTCACAGATAGGACATACATGACATATTCATAATTCCTGCAAAGTTCTACAGAATTTGATGTTGGCTGCAAAAGGGACATAGTATCTTTAAAGGTCAATGTAAGGTCAACTTTTAACTTAATGATTGGCTGGCATATGGTTGGTAACGCGCTATCATAACCTGCGCACAATTATATTAGCGCGCATTTAATGAGACGCTTTAATTGCGCATTACTTTTGATTGAACGTGTGATGTCACAATGCCAATATCTACCTGAATGGCGCATGCGCACTGGCCCATCAATTATCTAGATAACTCGTAGCCTGTCTGTCACCTGTCTGTCACCTACGTAAGTGAATTATCTAGATAATTCAAGCTGGATCAGGAAAATTGTGTCTGACACCGCCTATTGTGACTTAACCAAGTGATCTTACGTGTATCTCATTATCACATTTAGCTGTGGGTTATCACTTTTTGATGGGAACTTTGTTATAAAGAAAGCATGGTAGGAGAGATTGATGCACGTTTACATGGTGTCATTTGACTAATTACATTGCCTATATTCTTGAACCCACTATATATAATATAATTGTATAGGATGCTCAATCTTTTTTGTAAACTCATTGGTT
The DNA here is from genome assembly GCA_037976565.1 of Mesocentrotus franciscanus. Lineage (NCBI taxonomy): Eukaryota > Metazoa > Echinodermata > Echinoidea > Camarodonta > Strongylocentrotidae > Mesocentrotus > Mesocentrotus franciscanus. The sequence continues at coordinate 17,383,745 of CP137673.1, forward strand.
GCCTTAAACATGTACAATTGGTACTAATTGGTAATGAACATTGAGAATTGGAAAATTCAGCAGAGAAAAATCCTGCAAATTGTTGTTTAGAAAAAATATTAATAATGACAAATAAATTGAATGTAACTTTGCAAGGACCTGGGATACATTTGAGTTGATTTCAGCTCTTTATCATTAAACTGGTGTATTGCCTCTAGGTGACTTTTAGGGACAACTACTGAATATATTGGGCATATAAATCTATGCTTGATATTTACTCACCTCTGTATCCAAGGAGGATGGAAAGTGACCGTTTGTGAGGTATTTGTAAAGCACTCTCATGTCATCTTGCTCTAAACCACTCCTAGAACAAATAAAGGAATTTCTTTTAAGAAAAGGAAAATCAGGACTCAGATTGCACACTACATATTACAGAAAAATAATGAAAATATAATAGCAACCACCTGTCTATAAATACCTGTATCACATTATAAAAATCCCCATTGAACAATGTTTCTTATAGACATTTGTATTACACAAAAGCCTGTACATAAAGACCTCCTGCCCATAAATACCAATTGTCTCCATTGAGCAGTCTTCACTGTAGGCCTCACTGCAAATTTATATTTTGTTGGCAACTTCAATAAAAATAATGCAAATAAAACCTTGAAATTAGCAGTCTGTCTTAAAACAGTCGCATTCATCTTGTTCTAAAGATGATATAACATTTCTTATACGTTTTGTTAGGTAGGACAAGCCATAATGTTTGTTCTATCTAGCAACAATTAATGTATGCAATTCGCATTATGGATTATTGAAATACAATTATTCGTAATCAGTGAATTAATAACTTGTAACATGGCACTTAACAAAGATTTATGCATTAAACTTGATTTCATTACGAAAATGGTCTATCGCCCAAAACCATCATAAATACAAGTCCACCCACATCCCATTGAAACGCATGTTAATTCTAATACACTCAGGGATGTTGGAAAACTTGTACTTATGATCGTTCCATGAAACAATCCCTACGTTCTGCAGATATGTGGACATGAACTTATTTCTAAACAATGGATATCTTCCTTACCATACTAATTGGTTATTGTAGAGGAATGCTGTGTATTTGATCTGTGTAAAAGAAGCTTCAACTAGATTGATAAAGCACTGGATGCGTAGATAGGTGTTCTTGTCCAACGGTAGAAATTGGATTCCGTTGTGAACCTCAAGGATGTCGCTGGTTGATAACCTCAGATTGGAAAGATACTGTGAAATCAAATTAAATCAATTTAATTCAGATCAATTACCACACATAAAAAAACTTCACATATCAAATTATGCAGACCAGGCCTTAAATTTCAATATTTTTAGGGCAAGGCCACTTTTCTGTAGGGCACATTCCTATATTACAGCACAAATAGGAAGAATTGGAAAGGGCACACAAAATCTCCAAGGCCAATGTGAGGGGCATTGAGGCCAATCAAAAGGGCATCCAAGGCCATGGCCTTGGTGGCCTTGGATTAATTTAAGCCCTGCAGACTAATAGTCTCAATGTACAATAGAAAGCACCCGATGCTTTAACATGTACATGTTCTTGTGTAAAGGTAGGAACTGAATCCAATTCTGAACCTCTAGGATGTCACCGCTTGATAGTCTCAGGTTTAATATAGAAAGATACTGCAAAATTACATCATATTCATTCATTCATTACAAATAAAATACTTGATATATTAAGGCTAGACTAATGGTATTAATCCTACGACAGAAACACTGAGCATAAAGAAATATAAAGTAAGCAATACGGCCCTATTACTTTATGATCTTTAGTATTGATGAGCGAATCTTAACTAGATTTCAGCACTTTTCACAAATTTTTATTGAAAACTACGCTGATTTTGGAATTTGTCAGTTGTAGCTCATAACAGAGTATCGGGACAGTTTAAAGCCTTACACAGGCTTAACAACTGCATTGCATAGGTCCTAGCTACTGCTAAAACAGCCAGAGACCAACAGAGTTAGGCAAGGCTCAAGGCTTTATGAAATAGTGTTTTAGTGTCAAAATAGAGTCTTCGCTTCCAGACGGCATTCTACCGGTACTGCTTCTAATAGTGATAGGGCAACAGAAAAGACATACAGCCCAGGGGACAGATGGGCATAAGAAGAAATACAGAGAGACAGGGTGAGAGACGGTGAGAGAAAGACAGAAAGAGAATGAAGAAGTGAGACAGAGAGAGAAAGAGAAATAGACGGAGAGAAATGCAGAGAACGAGGAGGAGCAGATAAGCTGACACAGCTAATAACAAAATAAAACAGAGACAGACAAAGACACCTACACTGTACACAGATAAGAGATATAGAAGAGAATTTGACCTTGACTTACCCTTGAGAAGAAGTGATTGAGTCTCTGTTTGAGATCCTCTACACCGTGTAGTCTCATGATATCAGTGAAGGTTCCCATGAACAACTAAGATGGGAAGAAAACAAAAGATGAAGTGAAATCATACTTTTATTTGACATCAAGAGTATTTCAAAATGCTTCGTAATATTTTAGCTCCAGAATTTTCCAAGATATTCATGAAAAGGGACAACACACTCTTTTGGATTAATTGGATGTTTTATGCAAAATAAGAAGAAAACTTCAGATTTATCACAGATGGCTGTTTAATGCCTTTGGAAATGCACAGAGGCATACACAATATGTGTTAAACAAAAACAAAACATTTGTATTTTATTACCTACACTATACTTTGTATTAGGTTGGGGGTAGTTTTTCATCAACAGTTAATTATTGCTTTTGAATAACACATGAGAAATTACATACATGTACCGGGTACCTAAATGAATTTTGAACATGATCAAAATGAAACAAAACAAAATCACGTCCCCCATACTCACAGATCATCTCTCACACCAGCCATTGCCACAATACAACATGGCTATACTCCAGATAACAAACATTCAATTACCTTGAATAACTGATAAGCATGTTTGAGAACTGCCAGATAGACACTGTCTTGTACATCATCTTCATGATATTCATGATATGTCTTCCCATCTTTCACCTTTTCTGTGAAGGGTATGGTTACCGTCTGCAGGAGATATAAAAGGAAAGACTTTAAAAAAAAATGACAAGGGGTTGTCCAATGCCTCTAATAGTTCAAGTCAGTTTCTACCCTTAGGGTTCATTCACCAATCTTTGTCTGAAGACAGAAGTATAGCTATTTACATCATCAAGAAAAGGGTGTCCGACCCCATTAAAATTTGGATTAGTCAAATGTAAACAAACCTAAAAAACCTTACTACTGTAGAAATCACATCCACTGAAATGCAGTTGGAGCAACTAGTATGATTTGAATGTGTGACGTTATATTTTCCTTCATTACCACAATTCAAAGTTTACCTTAAAAAAACAAAATAAATCCCATCTCTAATTCATGAACAGATATTTCCCTACACTGCTTCCAAACTCTGGAAGAGGCTCCCTCCTCATCTGAAATCCTCACCACCAGTAGAACAATTCGAACAGAGTTTGAAGACATATCTATCCTGAAACCATTTTGCATTCACTGAACTCACTGTTTAATAATCAATGTCACTATTATGTTTTAACTTGAATATTCACCCAGGGATGGCATATCAAAGTGCTTTATATCCAGTCAAATTATTAAATACAAGTATCTTACATCTTACCACTAGTACTCAATAATGTCTTTAATTGTCATAGATACTGACCAAAATAACCCAGAAATCTTCTTCAGGATGGAGGTATAGTTGTCTGGTTTTCTGTGTGTGCATTGAATGGCATGGTTTATCTGGATCAAAGGTCCTATAATAAAACAATAAAAAAGATTTATTACATGTATGAAGGGTTTTGAGCCAACCAGAAAAATTGGCATATCTTATGCTTTAAGCAACAGTTACTGGACAACTTAGTAATGGGAGTTGGGCTATGCTGGGTCTGTGATTACTCAAATGTCAAGTTTTCAAAATATATGACTCAGAAGGGTCTATTCTTTTCAGAGGACCTATAATATGCTATCCATAATATTTGAGTACCGGGTAGTACCCCAAGGGTGAAGTTGCTTAGGAGAAACCCAGAAATTAATGATATTTCTGTACACGTCAAACAGGAAAGTTGTCCAAGTCTACATCACTATTCACTGACCAAACTGCCAATTTGAGATTTAGGCAGATTAGTGATCTCATACATTTCTTATCATTGGTCAAATTTATTTCAAATTTCATAAATTTCTTATTATTAGTCAGATTTATTTCAAATTTCACCATACCGCTCCCCTTACTTTTCTGATTTCATACAAATAAATTCATTACAAAGGAGAGTTCAGATTTTCAAGAGCTAATATTCTTTTCCCTTTAAAAACAAATATTTTTCTGAAATGCAGATCAACCACTTTTACAAAGGTTTTCCGGTACCTCCATATAATCTTTGCATGTTATTAAATGATGACTTTTGACGAACAAAATATTAAAAAAATAAATAAAATGAATTGCAATTCTAAACTAATTATTTTTACAATGAAATGATGTCCTTACTCTGTGAACATGATGACTCCCATACACAGTCCTATATGTCTTGTCTGCATATCAATAGGAATGTTGGATGGGTGATAAAACATAATCTTTTTTTGCTCCTAGAAATCATAAAAGAGAATAACACAGACTGTGAGTAAACTATACAAAATTACGACATACATACATGTAGATTATAATGAAATAATTGTTTAAGAGCAGACATGTAACCAGGGGTGTTTCACAAAGACTAAGATCGACTTTAAGTTGGACTTAACTATGGCAGGCCATTCATGCCACTGGTTGCTCTCACTATTGGTCTCTCAATTATGATCTTTAAATTTTTTCCTTCAATAATGAACTATCAAAAAATGTAAATTCTGTAGATTTGTGACCATGATTTGTATGTCCCTTGAGAGACCAATGCCAGTAAATGGTGAGCTCGCAAACAGTGGCATGAACGGCCTGCCATAGTTAAGTCCAACTTAAAGTCGATCTTAGTCTTTGTGAAACACCCCCAGGTCATTAGCACCTTCTATTGACTGGTCATTAGAAGGTACTAATGGCCAGTTGTGGTGATTAGCAATATATTTCATGACCATTCAGTTGATTATTTACATTTAACTTCGATTGTCAGCTGAAAATGAATGAAAAATTAGGATGAAGGTATCAAGAATTTTCCAAAGGTAAATCTTAATGACACTGTGGGTAGTATTCTGATAGCGCATACTAAGTTAAGCCTGGCTTAACTTAGTCCACACTTTTATGGAGTGCCTGTTGCCAACTCATTTACCCTGTACAGATTATTTTTATCCTGCAATGAAAAGTGTCCAAAAAATTAATTTTGCAATGAAATGGGAAGAAAAAGACAATACGAGTATGAACCGATTTTTCAATAAAGTCTTTGGTAGATTATCTTTGTCATGAATATTGAAGGAGGAAGATGAAACCTAGCATTCCATAGACGTGTGAAGTGAACTAAAATTCTTGTTTAGTCTAGACTTAGTCCCGGCTTAACTTATGAGAATACCACCCACTTCTTCTTATAACATCCTAATTGAGGCATAAATTATTTGTATCATCAATCATTTTGATTGGTTTCATGTTTAATTTACTTGGTAATAAAAGGGTATGCCAGTCATTACTTCATGGAATAGTTTTGTAATTGATAAGTAATGAGAGGCCATATCAGTGGTCACCCACTGCCATAGAATAACAATATTATGGCCAGCATTCTCATCATTGCAGAGCATACTCGGTGCTTATACCAAACGTGAAATAATTCAGAATTAAAATACCAAGGGTAGACTTTTTCTGACAAGGATACCAAGCCACCAACAGTTGTCTTAAAGAGGAGGTTGAGTTCTGGCAAAGGTTCACGGGTGAAAAATTATTGGACCTTTCTCATTCTACTTACATGTGCATACGATCATTTTTCATACTGCACAAAATCCCATAAAATATTTATGAATGTACTGTACTACTGTTTACATTCAAAGGAAGTAATGATAAAAAGACAAAGAAGAGATGATATGTAATATGTAATATAATTGAATAGGTACATGTAAACGTTTTAGATTATCTGTTGTTGAATCTCTGTGTAAATACGATGTACACAAGTTCGGCCATAAAAAGCTGGATCCCTACCTTACCATGTCAGCATGCATAAAACCAAGTAAATTTTTCGCGGGCGCGAAATTGAGCGTAGGGACCATCAATTTTTTTTTCGAGGTGAGCACTTTTCAAATATTTATTATTTTTTTTACTCAACACCCCCCGTTGAGCCAAAAAAAAATTGCACACGATCTCCCTCGTACTCGTAGCAGTTCCCCAAAGTTGACAACCCTGTTTAAGAGTAAGATAAGAGTTACTAAGACTAAAGAGTAAGACACTAGACTACTCACTACTAGTATTATTATTAATTTGACTACAATAGTAATGCCTAATGTAGACAAAAATAACCGTCTGGTATGGGTCATTCTTTAATAAAACTGACATTTGTTGACATTCCCCACACACAGACGGTACCCCGTACGCCTCGCACCACGCGGAGAGATAGAGCCAATGCTGCAGCACTTTGCTGCAGCAAGTTTCTCCCCCGATTTTCTTTATTTAGATCTAATTTTCTGATTTATAAATCGGATAGAAATAAACTGTATTTTTGTTCTCCTATGTACAGTTGTATAAGTTTTATTACCTATTTCTAAATGCAAAATTTACGGACTTACGTATATGAATTATCCAATTGTTTATCTCAGAACCATGAAACAGCATTCGAACTGGTAATCTATGACATGACCCAGCCGATATATTTCCGGGTCAACCGACCAAAACAAGCCCAATGGCCAATCAGAGCACGTGTTTGATATTGGGCTTATGAATATTCAAACATCACGCTCAAGCCGGGCTGACTCATGCGTAGCTATTGGACGTTCGAAAAGAAAAAATGAATATTCATCAACTCAAACCAAGATGGCTGACAACAAATCATGTTGACTACAACTTAGACTTTCTCGGATTAATCATTAATTTAGGATCTAAATGAGCAAGCTATCGTAAGTCAAAGTATATATTTCCGGGTTATTTCTTATTTCTAACAATATTCAGTGTAATATTGCAGCCAAAGTGAATAGATCTATGTGAAGACGTAAAGAGTGAAAAATCTCGTTGCATATCGCATTCATCTCGGTCCGGCTAAACCGAACCATTCGTTCCGCACACTACTGCATAGCCGTACTTCAGTGTATGTATAGAGGCAGTCAGAGGAGCCAGATCCAATCTCAGCAGAACAACCGTCGATATCAGAGACTGAAGCTTTTGGTCTATGCCTAACTAACTTACTAAGTAATGCCAAAATGAGTAGATCTCTAGACTAGTAGAATCTAGGTCTATATGAGGTCGATACCATTTACGGTACTAAGACCTTATGCATTGTAGCAATTATCAATTAATACACTCTTACAATGCATGAAGTCTAACCGTAATTCGTAAACGGTATGGGCGAATTAATAAAACTAAAGCCTAGCTAAAGTAAAGCCTAAGGCCTTGTATTTGTAATTGTATTTGTAAGCTGTACGCAATTTGCAGTAAGTGGGACCACATTATACCGATTACGTTCTACAAATCACTTGAATTTAGACCTCTATTGATAAGGTCACAGACTAAACTTACCTCCCCTTCTCTGCATTTTATATTTGTATTGTAGATGAAGAAATTGGAAAGGTTTACTATACTCCTCTGTGTCGCCATTGTTCATGGATAATTCGTATAAACAAGAACAGATAATTACTTGCTCTCTCTCTAGCTCTTTCGGGTCTCAGCTAGTCTTGTCAAGGGCCAAGGGGACCCGAGAATCGAATAGCAACAGCTTTATTCTAGATCGAGAACGAAGTAACTACAGGACAAGTACAGTTTTAGAAGTTCTATAATTAAAAACTCTATATAAAACAAGGGCCGACATAAATAGTAGAAATATTTTATAAATTGTTTCTTTTAATAAGTTTATGAAACGTAGAAAGAGAAGGGGATGACTGCAGGTTTACTGAAACAAAGACTAGTTTCAGTTGTACGTGGTACGTGCGTGGGTACACCGTGACCATGAATATGATCTCTACGAAAGGTGGCATGTCCACAGAATGAGTCTGGTTCGGAAAAGAAAAAAATAGGTGTAAAAGTGAGATTTTAAATATCATTTGAAACAGAGTTATTCATGTAACTCACGACAGGTGGCCATTTTGCTTCGAGATATAGCTTTCTTCTTTGGCAACATTACTCTTGACTCTTTGATGTCCATGCAAAAGGACAAGAATTTTTCATTTATATTCAGTTTTGTCTGAAATATTACATTTATGTTAACACAGCCAAAGTAAACCTCCTTTGTTGGTCACTTTTTAAACAGTTTATCAAGACTCAAAGAGTGACTCGATATTATAGGTCTATGTATTGCTGAAAGGAAACGTTGATTGCTATTGAGATGTTTGAAGTTTAATCTGCTATATAAGTTCACTTATCTTTTTTCCCTCATTGAAGGATTTATTCGAACGGATTTTGTAATGCTCATTTTTTTTTTTTTTTTTTTTTTTTTGGGGGGCGTTTTTTAAATTATATTCCTTTCTTTTCTACTTTGCATTCAGTATATATGATTATATTTCATTATCGTTTTATATGTTTTGTTTGATACCTTTAATCAATGAAACATAAAAAAAAAAGGATATGACATGGAGTTTGTTTGAAGAAATAAAACTTGCTTTTACCAACAACGTTAAAGAAACCTTATTTTATAGATTATTTGGTATAAGGGAAGTTTATGGCGTCGGGAAAAGTGGAATCGCGCTCGCGTAAAGTACTGCATGTGTCAGTTTACTAAGATGTATAGAGTGATGGGCAAGTCCAGAGAGAAAAAAAAGCTGGGGAGGGGGAGAAAAAAAATGAAATCATCACTCGGCCTTTAATCATAATGGTAGATGGTTTATATATCTTGGATTTGGAAATTGCACCAATACTAGACTCCTGGGGAGTGTTTCACAAAGACTTTAATTCTATGACAGGCCGTTCATGCCAATGTTTGCTCTCAGCTCATTATAGTTCATTATTGAAGGAAAAAATATTATCTAAAGATCATAATTGAGAGACTAATGGCCAGTGCATGAACGGCCTGCCATAGTTAAGTCCAACTTAAAGTTTATCTTATTCTTTGTGAAACACCCCCAGGTATGTTTGAACATTAAGGCTCAATAGAGCAACGGGGTTTTAATAGATACAGAGCTTTAAGATCTAATTAAAGTCCACTATATTTGTTACAGGACTAAAACTTTCACCTTCCATCGACAATTTCACAGAAACTGCAATGGTTATCGGTTATTTTAGATCTATACATGAGTGGAATACAGCCCTTATAATAGTAAGGAGCCATGGCCCTGGGAAGCGGGGGTGCTGGGGGTACTGAAGCACCCCCTGCAATTTTTTTTTGGATGATATATTTAATGTATATCATTATGCTTCGTTTACGAAATTGTCACACAGCCGACAGCCACAAATTACGCCTTTTTTATTATTTTTTTTAAAAACTTTCTTTCACAAAATCCTATAACACGTATCCCTAGCTGGCACGCGACACAATAATACTCGTGACAAAAGCATACCATATATTTTTATGTAACAAGTCAAAGATGTATATAGCACACGTTAATCATTTTCTTTAATAATGTGGAATAGGGGAAATTCGACAACATTAATAAAATAATAATCGGCTCCGATCATAGTCAGCATGCTGCATGCATAGCAAAAAAGTCTTAAATTTGTTTCCAGGTTCACAGACGGCCCAGCTGCCCCATAAACCAAACGGACATGACTTTTGTTAATGAGTAGAAGAAATGGTGAAGTATGTTATTACATTATATCGGGTGGCCCCCCCAAAAAATCGGATTACATGTAGTTGACTTTTTAGGAATTTGTTCTGATCAACAGTTATCTTTTTTCACCTTGCTGGATAGAACAACTTTTCAACACCTTTTCAACACCAAGATCATTACATTTGGTTGAAAACTTTTTTTTTTGTGGGCCACCCGGTATAATGATGCATAATTTCTGGGTTATTCCTTACCGTACACTCTTTCGAAAAGAATTGTTTATTAACTTTTTGTATTCATCGTATAAATCTTCATGAAGGTTTCACACAATGTAACAGTATTGTTACCAAAGAAAAGGGTTAATTGTGAATAATATAATGACATAACCGAAGCATGTTTTAGTATTTGTTTGTACATGTCAGGTGCTACTAAGTCATAAATATTATGTTAACTGATACCTCGCTTATCTATTTCATTATTTTTCCTCACAAATTACATGTATTAATTTTTCAGTACATAGTTTTTACTGTTGAAACCTTCAGGACGATTTCTTCGATGAATGCAATGAGTGGCATAAACAGATTTCGCCTCGGCACGCAAAACGAGACAGAACTCTTCATTTACAAAATCAAATTAATATGATTTAAATTCAAGGAGCAACATCAATAGTAATCATTCCAGTTTAACATGATGCCAAATACACATACTTGCTTTTTGAGCAAAGCCTTGTGAAAATTCATATCATGTATATATATTTTTTCTGCTTGTACCATGTTTTAAATTAATACACAGACTGTATTATGTCTTTGATTTTCTCTTGTAAGATCCAACTGAAGGGCATGAAGGAATATCCAGTGGAAAATTATTCCAAGCAGTGGGACCAAATATGATATTATGAACTTACTTACATCTAGATGAATATTTCTTCTTCAGAACTAAACTACATTTCATATCATTGCTGGTCTGTAAATGAATGCTCGAAGATGATTAAATGCCTACAAGAATACAAGATGTAATAAAAGGCCAATAAATCAACTCAGTAGTAAGATATGGGAGAGATGCATCCACTTTCTTACTCTCTCGCAAACTCTTAACTCTCTGAAATTCCTGCCATGAGCAATTGAGTTTGAATAATCACAATATTGTGCATCAATCTATGACGTAACAAATTATGCAGTGTTGTTTGAATGGAAAGATAAAATGTATCTTTCTGAACATTTGAGAATTGAGAACTTGGTAAACTATATAGTTACAAACGTTGTTCAGGCTCAGCCTCAGCCTATTATTTAAAGGCGAAGACTGATTGCTGAAATAAAGTTGAAGCTATGTTTAAGCTGGTATTATTTCATAAAGGTCAGATAAGTTTTATTCATTGTGTTCCTGTCTTTTAGTGATTGTGAAGTGGTGGTCACATTAAGCTAATAGATGTAGAAAAAATTAAACTTCTTAAATTGCCAAGGAAACCATGGATAAATGGGATAATTTGGATATATGCAAATTATGGTTAGACGATATTGGGCAGGAAGGTCAGCTTGCAACAACTTCTGTAAACTATTCAGGGGCGGATCTACGGGGGTTAGGGGTTTACCCCCCCTCGGGCTGCCAAAAAAAAAACAGAAAGAAAGAACGCATACTGGAGAGAAATCTTTTAAGTGCAAATATTGTGCAAAGATATTCAACTCATCTGGTAACTTAACCAAACACATGATAACTCTTGATATAACTGTGTATTAAACTGTTACTTGATTTAAAAAGACGTTATCACGCACTGCTTTTTAGGAACTCCATTGTGTTAGTAGATGCCAGGAAAACATCACTTACGGGCCGGGGGGTTCAAAATAGCACCCCCCCCAAAAAAAAAAAAAAAAAAATCGTCATCGTCATTGGGTCAAACTGTTTAAACTGTTACTTGATTTGAATAGACGTTATCATACACTGCTTTTTATGGTCTCCGTTGTGTTAGTAGATGCCAGGAAAACATCACTTACAGGGGTTCAAAATAGCAACAACAAAAAAAATCGGCTCGCCGCTTTGCGGCTCGTGGACGATGCTCCGCATCGTCATCTGGTCAACCCCCCCTTAGCAAAAAGCTAGATCCGCCCCTGCTATTTAATCTTCACAAAGATCAATCACGAACATATTAGAGCCAGACGGGAAAATGCACCTTGACATAATGACTTGGAAAAAGAAAGAAAGAAGGAGAAGAACAAGAGGAAGAGGAGCCCACTGCATTTTGATCAAACGAACGAGCTATAGACACCAATATCTGAGGGGGTATCGAAATTGACTATGTAGTATCCTCTTCTAAAACCCAAGTAGCTTCCTTTTTGTTGCGTGTCTATTTGTTTTGGTCAGAATACTGTCAGAACGTTTAGATTAGGAACAGTCATCGATTAATGTTTGTGCAAAGCTGTCTGTGTACATGCAAACAAGTTAAAAGATACATGTAGGCCTACAATCATGTACATGATCATATCCATGTATATAAAAGCAAGCACCAGTGATGAGTGCTTATTCCTCGTAATTTCATTTTTTTAATGACAAATTTTTTAAAAATAATATACTGTAATATATATATATATATATATACATTTTTTTTTTAAATTCAGTGGGTGATGGTTCCCACTTTGATCATGTTGTGACTTTCTGGAAAACAGATATCATGAGAGTGTTCTATTCCAAAAATAAGAAGATGTGAAAAAGGTAAAGATCTTTGTTTGTTCTGCAAAACCAGAAAACTCTGCCATGCGTTAAATTTTGCAAGTTTTGTGAGTGTTTCAAATTATTGAATGTTTCATGCCACAAAATATTTGAATTAAAGCTGACATGCACCACAGTGAGTAATTGCAATTTCTTGAACCTTTCTTGTCATGAAAACTCAGATATGAGCCATGGAAACATTCCAGGATGAACCTACTAATTATCAGTAGTACATCCAAATTGGATGTCTGCCAGGGCCCCGCTGCTTCATGTGGCCCCTGGGGTTTGTTAAAAGGGGCAACAAAATAATGCATTATTTTGATCAAACATTTCCACATGAAACGCGATCATACAAAATACATCGGTTCGTCACACAGTTTTCCGAGTGAGCCTTGCTAGACAAAAATAGACAAAAATAATCTCCATTTTATATATTTGTTGTTGTTGTTGTAATATTCCCCACTTCTTTCCATTCTTCTCCCTGTATCTTTTTGTTCAGTTCTTACCCCTCGAAACATTACACCGGGTGGGAGTTATACAACTCTTTTCAAGAGTGTTAGAATACGCAATCGGATTCTAATTGAACTAGCTGAAACAAAAATCATCAATGGGGGTAAACCAGAGGTAAAATGTCGATATCTTCCACAGACGAGCAAATTCCAAACTAGCTAGGTATAGAGGCTAGCGTGAAAGTGTTCTTAATTAAAGTTGTACATGTAGTTTTCCACACTAGAACGTTTACTTAGAATAGCAAATAGCTAAATAAACTAAAACAATATTTGGTTCTGTGTAGGGCATTAGCATTCATTCATTTATTTCATTTCACTGGCAGCTTAAAAATTTAACAGGATAATTTTAAGATGACAAGATACAAACAAGAAAATAAAATAACCAAATAGTTAAAATGCTGGAGTAGGCAGCAGCCAAAAAAGGGAAAAGGCCCTTTAATATATGAAGCTGACCTGCAAGTTAAAACATGTTCTATATGTATATAGAAATACATAACATTACATTACACAAGATATAGTATAGCAGTTGTTATTTGAGATTTGAGTTGGTCTAGCGGCACGTTTACTTGGTCAGCTCTCTGTCTTCGCCTACAAACTGGTTCAGGCGACCCCGGTTCGAAACTGATTCACGTCTTTCGGATGGTGACGTTAAAGGTCGGTCCCAAGACGTAAAGATCATATCTGATTGCAGGCGCGGACAAGGATTTCTAAGGGGGGATGGGGCCCATAATTTGAAATCACGCGAGCCAAATATTGGTACGTAATGGTGACCGGTGGCGTATCTGGAGCTTGGTCTCGTTGGGGGAGTGGCGAGAGGGGCGCAAAAGCATCCCACGCCTGTCATATCGAAACATAACACCCACATCTTGTTCAGAACGTTGGAAACAAACACTAAACACTAAACACTAAACACTGAGTTTTGTGAATCCTTATCAGCATACGTCGGCTCTTGCAGGAGCCGTAAGACTTCATTATTCCTCGGCGATCATATCAAATAGTTATGTATTGCCAGATACTGTAAATCAATAACCATTTTCAATAGGATCAGCCTAAATATTTTATGTGTGAGAACAATTCATTGTCGTCCGTGAAATAATAAAGATGTCGGGCTCGGTATTAAATTTTATTTTTTACAATGTACTTACTACACAATCAAAATGAAAGGCATATATTGTATATAGGCCTATCACCATCAGTATATATATCAGCAATAGTCGTTGTGTTCATTCAACACCTGGTGAAGCGCCCACGTGACCGGCCGTCTGCTACTTTTCACTTCTCTTGTGCCGCATGTTCATTTGACGTGAGGAACATCAGGCGCGTAACCGCGTTCCGCGTAACCTCTTTTCTCCCCTCCTCTCTCTCTCTCTCTCTCTCTCTCTCTTTAGTTTGCTGGGGGCAAGGGACTTTCGGCCCCCTGATCCACACGTTGTTGGCGGGATTAATCGCAGCTGATTTCCCCTTCTTTTCTTTTCTTCTTCCTCTTTTTTTCCTTCCCTTTATGCCCTCTTTTCCTTTTTTTCTTTCCCTTTCCTTCCTTCCTTCTCTCTCTTTTTTTGCTGGGGGTGGGGGGGCAATAGCCTGGGAGCCAAGGCCCTTTCGATCCCCGATCTCCTTTTTTCCCCTTTTTTTTCCTTCTTCCTCTTCTTTCTTTCTCTTATTCTCCTCTTTCCCTTTCCCTTCTTTTCCTTCTCTCTCTCTTTTTTTTGGCGGGGGGCCCTCGCCCCCCGGATCCGCGCCTGTCTGATTGATGCACGTCTGTAAAAACTCAATTACACATACACACACACCCACGCGCACACATGAGTGTAGATAATGTGAAGTGTAGGGAGGGACTGACATACAGATAGATAATCCTGTGACCATGGAGAAAGAGGAGGGAGTAGAACAATCCTATATAACTTGCGTTTTCGGAGGAACAGGCAAAATATATGCAAATTACAATAGGCCTATATGCTGTTTTACTTGAAAATCCTTATAGTTGTTGAATAAAATGAGGTCGCATGCTTTTAGTAGAATTCTGATAGCCACCATACATGTATTTTTGTAGCAGCATATCTCGCATATTTATTCTGTATTCAAATTTATGATTGAAATAATAATGATTAGTTTGAAATGTCATGTTACAAGGCATGGTTAATCGGCTCGGTGTAAAAATGTCAGAGGTAATAATGGCAGAGGTAAAAATTAATGTCAGAGGCAAAAATGTCAGAGGTCAAAATGTCAGAGGTCAAAATGTTTAACCCAACAAATACAATGTATTAATACACGGTTAAAAAGCCCAAATAGTAACAAGACTGATTTCGAATAATTTCTGCCTTTCGAAACGTACTGCATAAGAGTCGAAAGCACATGACAAAATACCTGGTTAGATATGTCTCAATGTTTACTACTTGTAGGCCTACTATCTGACATTCTTCAATCGAAGCTTTGATATTGTTTGTTAAACTTTTGTAATAAAGTATTGATGAGGGGGAAAAAGCATCCGTGTCTTTTTCTTAATGTTTTCTTGTCATAATAGTATTTGCTGGGATGAACATGAAGATGGGTCTAGCTGATGACTGAATTTTGTGAAATTTCTGCGATCTTTATAACTGATTCCCTGTTTTATCTCATTCAATTTTAATATTCTATGTACTTACTTCCTCAAAACCAAAGAAACATTAAAACATCAACCAATTTAAAATATCGAAAAATGTTAATAATTCATATATGCAAACCTGATCACAAAATATAAGTTTCAAATTTATTTTCCACATTGTATTATCCTCAGGACATGTACGTAGTACAATACACAGTCATTCAAATATGCATTATGACATGGAAGAAGGGAATATAATAGACTAGCCCAGTAGCTTTTAAAAGTCTCGACATTTTGTGTAATAAAGTGCTGAGATATTATAACGGCACTGATTTTTACCCCATTTTTTTGTACCTCTGACATTTTCACCTCTGACATTATTACCTCTGACATTTTTACCTCTGACATTTTTACCTGGCACCAGTTAATCTGTATCAATGTTCAATTCATTGGGCCCAGGGGCCAGATTAATCTGCATGCACAACCTCTAATTTGACGCTTTACCACAATTTCTAAAGCCTTCAGCAGAGCCTAACTCTGCTAGTCTCTGGCTGTGTCAAATAAGCAGTATATACTATCAGCATAGTCTCGCAGGGCAGAGTTAAGCACAGCAACTTACAAGGGTTTGTATCTGCAAACTTAACTAAGGGCAAATTGGTCCACCCATTTTTGTTCTATCTGGTGGGCCCTATGCAGAAGAAAAGTTTTCTTCCATTGGCAGTACTGTCTCTACCGTGGAATGTACCTTTTCATTTGATATTGGTTTTGTGTCGTACCTGCTATGATTGACCATGGGCCATTGCCGCCCCCCCCCCCATTTTCAGTGTGTGTCTGCCGACCCCTTTTGCCGCAGAAAATGTTTCTGTCATGATGATTTCCGTAGTCTGTAAGATTAACCCGAGTAATCCAAATTGGTTTTGAGTGGTACCTTCAATATTTAACCTGGGTCAGTGCTACGATAATGTGCCTTTGGGCCACATTTCTTGGCGTCTGTCGTGCACTTAATTAGCAGCAGAAAATTTGTCCGGCGTGGGCCATTCCGTGTTTTGTGGAATTCATGCATTCAGTCGAAATTATAATTGGTTTCAATTAGACTCACTCGTTTGAACTAGCGCCAATTTTGGCATCTGGCGGGCTGAAAATGTGTACATTTGTAAACTGTGTGACGAACCAAGGTGTTTTGTCGAGTTTCATGATTGTGGTACCTGTAATGATTGATCAAATTGTTATTTTGGACCCCTTTTCACAGACCCCAGGAGCCAAATGCAGTAGAGGAGCCCCGGCAGACATTCACATTAATATACTCCCCTTATCAGATATTGTTACCTCTTTCGTTTGATCAAAATGCACTGGGCTGCCGTACTAAAGTCACCTACATGTACGTCATCATGAAAAGTATTGTTTACACGCCTCGTTATTCATGAAAGAGAGTTCACGTACGATACATGTGACAACTTTATTTCTCATAAGAACTGAAACACAAATACATTCAGGGCAAACAGTGTTTACCAGGCGTAGACCCCTACATACAAAGACAATATTCCTGAACTTATAAACACGGATTGGTGCACAAGTTCCACGTCTTCATAATGTAGGAGTGGTTATTAGGAACTGCGTTGTTGATGGTGGAATATATAAACCAAGTTGATTTAGAAGATTATGTGACTCGATCTGCACTTCTATGTCTCAGAGTCAAAGATACACGACTCGTATAATGCAGCTGGAACGTTTTGCATGACGTACGTCACCATGAAAAGTATTGTTTACACGCTTCATCAGTCATGAAAAAAGAGTTCACGGTACACGTGGCAACCCTTTTTCACCCTCTTTCCCCATCAGAACTGAAGCACAAATACATTCAGGGCAAACAGTGTTTACCAAGCGTAGGTCCCAATATAAAAAAGACAATTATTCGTGAACTTCTAAACACGTATTGGTGCACAAGTTCCACGTCTTCATAATGTAGGAGTGGTTATTACGAACTGCGTTGCTGATGGTGGAATCTTTAAACCAAGTTGATTTAGAAGGTTATGTGACTCGATCCGAACTTCTATAACTCAGAGTCAAGGATATACGATTGGCATTATGCAGTTGGAACGTTGTGCATGTTTTATTCTTCGAGGGCTAGTTTTTAACTTTATGTGGTAAAGGTAAACCAAGTTTGAAGTTCCGCAAGGATCATGGCGGCCTACTAATTCTTGTGATTAAAACGAATTTTTTCCAGAGTGCACCAGACTAAAGCGAAACCTTAGCTCAGATGATCGAGGAGTAGGCATCTTCCAACGAACAGAAAAAAAACAGTGGTGGATAGCAAGTTGATCCCTACATAGAGGAAACATAATTTATCTGATGAGATCTCACGACCAAGTCGTTGGTTTTTATATAGCCTATAGGATGAATATAGGTCTCTCTTACGTGACAAATGACTAATGACCAGGAACAAGCATCAAATACTAGCCAATTACTTGTCTTTCAGGACCTCGAATCTATGCTCTGACGCAATGCTGATCGATGATTGTACATTACTGTGCTTCAGGGTCGCCTTTTAAGACCACATTATAATACTGATCTTGCACCTACGTGTTGATAAGAAGTTCAGGTCTTCAGGATACTACATGTATATGGAGTAAATCGGATCAACTTTTCATTGAATATTGACCGCCAAAATCCACAGAAGTAAAATAGGACGCTCATCTTAAGCAGGTTGAAAGTGAAGCATCAATCTATAAGCTAGATTCCACATCACATCTTACATAGAGGTCGTGTCCCTGGTAGATCCGCTGGCTAGACCATCGCGGTCGTAAGCTTAACTGACCAACCCAATTTATCAGGTGCATTCAACTTCCAGTCAGCTTCCTCAAAAAATATAAAAAGGAAGAAACATCTACTGGACTAAGAAGAGGTCGACGAGATATACTAATTGTCAAGATGCCGATACATTTTCACACTGGTTCCTTATTGGATGCGTTCCCTCTCCTCCTCCTGCTCCTCCTATCGCTAATGATCGGAGCTTACTTCGCCCATATGAAGAAAGCACAGACGGATAAACTTACCAAGGATGAGTAAACATCGGAATGAAAGCACTGTCATGAAGAGGTATGCATGGTCACATAAAAAGGAGGAAATAAAGAAATACAGCGATAAAGTTCTTTACTTTTCTTCTTGTAGTAGATCTATGTGAAAATGATTTACATGTGTCAGTTAAAATATAATAATAGCTTTGGGCCTTATCTGATGAAGATACAAATCGCTTCCACGAAAAATATCTGTAAGGGTGTGTTAATAGAATGATTACTGTGAAGTTTATTTTCATTTTCACTTGTAAATAAGAGAGAGGATATTTGTTTTCTGCCATTAAAAAAAAGTCTAAACAAATTCTCTGACGGGGCCGGTAATGGGGGAGGGTTGTCGTTCTCAGGCACCTTTTGGGTCTGGCGGAGGCACAGCAAACACTTTTTTGTAAATTATTATACTTGAGGTATGCCAGATTGGGTTTTTTTCTTCAGGGGGCACAGGCGCTGCCCGTGACACTACAAGGTTTACTTCTCGTGCAGTTTAATTTGAATACTTTTCCATTTATATTTTGATATTTTTTCTTCTTCTATAAACTCAGTGTGGAAAATAACATAAGGGTCGTCATTAAAAAAAAAATTATTTGGAACCCCCCCCCCCAAAAAAAAAAAACCAAACAAGTTGAACTATGTGTAAAAGTCCGACAATACCCTGAATCTACTGCAGTTTCTAACTTTTTTATAACATCTTAATTGTTTTCTTACATTTACAAACAAAGTTACTTGGGAATTAACAAAAAAATGTTCTTGATTTTTTTTTCTGTTATAGGCAGTCGACAGGGCCGCCATGAAGTTCTTGATGTATATGATGGGTACCAGAAAGGCAGAGCCCGTTTAAATCACAATCATCAATATTTGATGGTTGATCAAAATCTGATGTATTCCCCTCCTGCTAGAATATTGCTGTCCGCAAATATGTTGGAAGTTTATCATTTTTTCCTTTTTTATATTCTTTGTTTAAAAAGTTATTTCAGAAATATCATGCGTAATTATTTTCATGAAAGGTGAATTTGAGGATAGTGACCTGACAACTCAAAATGAACCGATTATAAAAACATTGTTTAGTTTGGCAAGAAATATGTCTATACAGGGTGACTAAAAAAGAACGCGACACTTGAAGTCTGCAATTTCACCGACAACATTGACACAATGTCATTGTTTTTTTTTGTATTGGATAGAAAACATTTTCAGAGTAAAGTGACAACAAGATCAAAATTGTTGGTATTTTTATTTTATTTCTACAGCTATTTTTGTAAAGAAATGTTGTTTTTAAAATGTGCTACTTTAACAACCATAGTCTTGCTTGAAGCAACTAGAATTCTGCGCATGAAAGCTTCTTATACAATCAAAAAAAAACAAAAAACAATGTGTCAATGATGCTAACATTACAGTTATCAGGTGTTGCGTTCTTTTTGTGGAATATGGTATAATACATGGCACACTTTAAAGAAACGCAAGCCGATCTCCTCCACCTACAACTTCCATGGAACAATCCTTGAGGAAGCTACATCTACCAAATACCTTGGAGTTCATATTTACAATACTCTTAACTTCAACAACCATGTTGACATTATTGCCAAGAAAGCTAACTCCACCTGAGCTTTCCTCCAGCGTAACTTCAGGAAGTGTTAACAGAAGATCAAGGAAGCAACCTACAAGACCTGTGTAAGACCCATGAGAAAATATGCAGCTGTCGTGTGGGATTCACACACACAATGTTCTTAAAGAAAGTGGAGCAGTTCCAGCAGAATAGTACCAGATTGTGATAGGCAGTGACCATAGATCAAGGGTTAGTGCCATGCTGAATGAGCGCCAGTGGCCTTCACTTCAGAGTATACGTCGGTACAGCCGGTTAACTATGCTCTTCATGATACGTTTCATCTTGGTAGATATCGATTGGAAGGACCCCCTGATACCATCAACTTTAAGGTGATGCTAGCCAGTCCTGGATTTCACACTCCGCTCTCAAGTATTCTCCTCATCCTTCTTCCCCTGCTCCTGCAGGGAATAGAACGGCATAAAGAAGGATCCTGCAGACTTCCCTTCAATTGATGTTTTCAATAGAGCATTGAGGGAAGACCTCATCTAGCATGCAGTCTTGCCAACAAACTTTTTAGCTGTACTTCACCTGTATATTACTGCACGACATTCTGTACACATGTAAATATAATCTGCACTTGAAGTCTGTGCCATACTGACTTGGTGCATGCCATTCTGCAGTGTGTTGATCTTCAACAATGGTGGATTATTTTTTTACAGTTGAATGGGTTTAGAGGTTTAGACCATTTTTAAAATTTGATATTAGAGAAAACGGCAATAGGACCATATAATGGCCATTGGCCATACTGGTTATTAGTCCAAATGATGATAAGATAAAATGTTGTTTGGACCACCTGTATAGTGGACAAACTAGGTGCATACCAAATGAAGTTCATATATACCCCAGTTGGTAGGATATGTTTGTAATGTAGACACTTTACAAAGAGTACAATCAATCAATCAATCAATCAACCAATCAATCAATCAACCAACCAACCAATCAAATAATTACATCAATATTTGCAAAAAGTGAAAATAACAACGTTAATAACATTTTCAAGGACAATCAGTGAACATAATTTTTAGCCTGTTTGAAATTTGCTAAAGATATATGCTTTATCAAAAATGCCTCTCCTTGATTCATTAAAGTAAATAAAGCAGAAAGAACGATTTAAATTAAACTCATCTACAAATTATGACTTTACATGTACTCACTTGGGACATATCGTTTCATATTCACTCATATCCAGTATGTTTTCAGTGTAATACAGTCTTGATGTGCCTTAGCATCTAGTTCACATATTACTCTGCTGTTTTTAAGCGTTTTTGATACTCTTGCATGAGGACATATTTTTACATTCATCTTAATTTGCACTGACACAGCATTCAAATGCAGAAAATAAAGACAAACAGACGGTTTGTTTCCTTTGGCCCAATGAAATTACACCAATTGTTTTCATACCTTCATGTTTATTCATATAATCTCTTCTCTCCATTTCTACAATGAGACACAAAAATATTCAAGGAAACAGAATGGTATAGCAAGGTTGATAAATACACAATCTGAATACTCATTGCACAGCCATTGGTCAGCTGGATTCAGTTCATGAATATTCACAAAGTGGTTGGCCAATGAGAATTCAAGCAAAGGTGACATTATGAATAAACATATACTATAATGGTCAATATAGTAAGAATAGTTTTGAAGAATACCTTATTATTATGTACATTTGTCTTCCTATATTTTTAAATATAAATCTTCAATTTGCTTATCATAAACTCTCTTTTGTATACATTCTCTCTAAATAGACAGAAACCCATATCTCATACCACAACTCAGTCCTTGTAAAGGCCAGGCCAGCACTGATGTTTTGTATGTTTGTACTTTTTTCTATTTATGTAAATCAAAAGCATATTTGTAATGATGTACCTACTGTGCACAAAATTTGCGTTGGGTGTACAGTCTAACTTAGACAAACACAATGTCTTGGGGCAGTATTCTGAAAGCTCACTAACTTTCTTTTTAACTTTCCTTTTAAGTCCTCTAATTGAGCGCTAATAGACCTCCAAATTGGTATTGTGAAAGCTCACCAAGCGGTCAATGAACTCCTGTATCATTAAATTATGCCCCTCCTCTTTTTAGCCCATTTCCACCAATCAGATACACTGTATCAAAGAAATATGATGTACATGTATATGTGCTCCATCTTCAACATAGGAAAATGAGTATTGCACCACACAGCCTGCGAGAGTAGAGTTTTAGAAAACCTTGTGATAATTTGACTTTCTGGACTTGAAACATCCACCAAATGTTTAAAACTAACATTGAGTCTGCTCTGTCGTATTGAAATTAATACGGTAATTCTCATTTAATGAAACATGTCATCCTTGCAATTGAACGTCCAGTATGAAGCATGACAAATTCAGTAAAAGAGTGCTGTGTCATTAAAAAGCTGAGGACTTATATTAAGACACCTATTAGGTCTTTCATCTTTTTGAAGTTAATTGAGTGCTCAGAGTTTTAGAATACTGAAACTCTTTTAACCCCTCATTTAACTCCTGCCAATTGGAAATGTGCACTTAAGTGACCTTTCAGAATACTGCCCCTGGACATGAACAAAAACAAAACAAAAGTAACCAAAAGAACCACATAAATTTGTCCATATTTTTTGTATTTGGCGCCAATATTTAGGGTTAGTGTAAAATAGTTGCCAATGTCCTAAATGGGGCAAACTCTTTGTTACAAGTTCTATGCTTATAACTATTAGCACTGATCAAGTTTCCATTTTGAGTGTTAAAGGTTCAAACTTGGCCAAAAGTTGGACAGTTTTCAAGAACACTGATCAAAGTCCTTCTGGCACAAATTTCTAAGGTGGTAATACCCTTCTTGCACCAACAATACATTAATCAAAAGAGAAAGTTATGGTGGAAGAGCAGGTAGATACAACAATTTGGTAGAGCATGGCCTTTACAAAGAATTTTTTTTTTAGAGAGACTGAAATGGGTGATACAGAATGACACACATCTCAAGATAATAGTACTATTTTTTTTCTTTTCAAAATCTGTATTGTAAATACAACTGTGATAATAAAAACAAACAATTACAAATACGGTACCTCTTGTTGTGATGTCATCATTGCTTATAGTGTTAGAAGATGAATAGAATGGGCTTTGGATAGATATTTCAAGTATCTACAGTGTTTATCCACAAAGATATACATGTAATAACAAATATTCATGATGATTTGTACTGTTGAAGATACCATGATTATTATTTTTTAACTCATAGCAGTTCAGTCACCTTTTAGAGATGTTTCATGTATATCTTTTCATCCAGAATGCTCTGAATTTACAAATTCCACATGAGCACAATATGCTTAAAACACTGGAAAGTTTGAGTCCATTTCTGGTGCAGTACATTGTGCTGTTCATGATTTAGAGTTATTTCATTGAAAATAATCAAAGTCTCCAACTTGGCAATGGAGAGTGAAAATACAAAGTGGCAATTTCTTGGTAACTCTGTAATTTACATTCACACTGCTTCATGTAATATACACTTGAATTTGTTGAATACCAAAGAGTTGAAAATACAAATAATAATTGTGAATTTGAGGATGAAAAGCTGATTCATTTAGTCATTCAGAACACTCTAATGCTATGGGTTAACAGAATACAATAGACAGGTTATCATACTTGAATTTGAATATTGCACAATATGTTTGAAAGTAAGGTTTTGAAGAAAACTATTCAGTGATTACTTTTTAATAGACAAACAAAAATAATTCCCTTTCTTCACATGGAACAGTGGCGGATCCAGAAAAAAAATAGGTAAAAACACCCTTTTTTTGCAAAAAAAAAGAAGAAGATAGGCCCCTCCCCTGATGCTCAAGGGGTGGTGGTTAAATTTTTTTTTCAATTTTCAGAGGCAAAAAAAAAAAAACAGGTAAAAACACCCTGATTTACAAAAAAAAAAAATAGGCCCCTCCTGGCGCTCAAGGGGTGGTTCAATTTTTTTCAATTTTCACTACCCCACTGAGCAAAAAAAGCATGATGCTCACTACCCCCTCACTGAGCGAAAAATTGGCCGGCACGGTTTTCAAATTTTCGCACGAAGTGGGCCCCTTTTTCGGCCCCCTCCCTTGTCGTCGGCTGGATCCGCCCCTGACATGGAAGATTATGTTTCTTTATGTTTCTTGGGGGGGGGGGATTCACACAACGGAATGATTATATACATGTATAAGGAAAAGCCATGGAGCTGTATTGACGTACAGACTACATACAAACAATAGCATTATTGATATGAATTTGACTGAAAGAGAATTATGGAAACTTTGTACACGGAGTGATGGACGGCACTAGGCCGAGATAATAAAAGAAAAAGAAAAAGAGAGACTAACTAATTTCTTCATGAATCTATAAAATATGGCATGCGTAATGAAATGGTTCTGGAATTAAAAAAAAGAAAGCAGAACTGAGCTTACAATAACATTGCCAGTTTTATAAATGACACCTTAGCTTACTGACCAAAACTTACATATATAATATTCATCTATAATAAATTCTAATTCTTTCATTAAACTCTTTAGAGAAATAATCGACTTAATAGTATATGAACCTAGAAAAATGATTTCTGTTGAAATTTTGTTTGTTGATTTGTAACCTTTAGTGGTCCCAGACGTATTTCAGCTTTATTGCCCAGGGGGCAACAAAGTGTGCGTACATAGTCAGTACGGAGATCCTTCAAAATGATTTGTGTAAGTTGTCTTGCATTTCAGATTTTTGCAAATTGCTCAAGGTTTTCCCTTGGGGAAACAAAGCTGAAATATTTCTGGGACCACTAAAGATTACAAATCAACAAATAAACTTCAACAGAAAGAACTTTTCTACATTCACTATCTACTACAGGAACGTCAAGTGGACTGAAAGAAACCAACCAAATGTTATTTCATGATATATCGTCGCCTGGGTGGCAGAAGGGCGTTAGCTCGAATTTCAGGTAAAAAATTAAACGCTAAGCAGAAGGGCGTTAGCACTAAATCGCCTCAAACTTTTATAAAACTGACTTATTTCCGAAAAAAAATTTGTGGCCGTGTTCTACGATAACATTTCTATTAGTCTTTCAAGTTTTAAACCAATTTTCGGGACGGAAAGCAGTTTAAATATAAAACAAATCTTTAAATGCGAATAATTTGAAAAAGTAGTTTTCGAGTCGCTCGCGCGCTAATGCCCTTCTGCCAGCCAGGTGACGATATGTAATAGCATTCACAGTATCATTGTACATTTAGGATTTGAGTTGGTATAGTGGTCAACTCTGCAGTATGCTTAGAGTTCGATCCTGAGTTGAGTACTGGGAAGCTATGCCCACTGATGAGGTCATACAACATTCAAACAAACAGCTAGTAGGGTTTGGGTTGGGGTGAGTGTATACTATTGTTATCCATGTCAGGGGGAAATCTGGAAACACTGCTATATCAAACAGGTACAATTTACAAGAAATATACATATTTTTTCATAAGATAAAGTGAGCAATGAAATAAACTCAAGACTAGCCTCTTGGAATGTGATGCATGATGACCAGTATGCTAAACCTTTACAAAGGGTCATTCACATATGACGCAGGAAACTGGAAGGTTTTCCTATGTTAAATGAATGGCAATGGGAATTGAGTAAAAGTAGCTGTGTATTTAGGGTCCTATGCATACTCACATATGTATGGTTGTTTATTATAAGATACAAACATATGAAGCGCATTACGCTTATGTTATAGTACGAGGAGCGTTCTATAAATTCACTACCTGCTCCTTTATAGTGGGGCTATCAACTTTTTGAACACCCCTCATATTAAACAAAAATGCTGCAGTTTACCACGTACGCCATATGTGCATGAGCCTTAATAGTCTGATAGTTAAATATCCATAAATTATATATGCAGAAAGAGTATAACTCTAACAAGACAAAAATCTTGATAAGTTAGACATGATATATAATAATAATAATAATAAGAGTGACATTTGTATAGCACGTAGTACTACATTTCTAAGTGCTTTACATCATATTTTTATTACCCCTGTCATTGGATTCAATTGCAAAACCGCACATGATAGTACTACCACTCCACCCCCTGGGGAGTGTTCTGACCAGGTGCCATTTTACAAGTGCAAACATTCCAATCCAACAACATTAACATTTGCATCCTAGCAGGAACCCATTTAAAACCTGGGTGGAGAGTGGCAAATGTAGATTGATGTCTTGCCAAAGAACATTAGTGTCGCGGCAAGACTCTAAACGTCAACCATGTGATCCAGTCCGACACCCCTCTGTCTATATACTTTTACGATATACTTGGCACTGCAATTCAGGCTTGAACATTTGTCTATTTTATGTTTCCAAAAGAAATGAATGAGATTCTGCTAAAAGCTCATAATTCAGGTTAATGAATGCCTTCTTCCACTCTGCTAATGCCCATACCATCCCTATCATAACACATGGTATATTTACAAGATATAAATGTACCAGATACTGTATTACACAGATAGTATACATCAGTGAGGGCAATAGTAAGCAAGCAATTACTGACTACTCTGGTAATGGGACAAACTATCATCTCAGAGGTGATCTCAGGGCCTTTATCTTCCTGAGCTTAAGGAGCTGGAAGATCAAATGGCCCCCCCCCCGAGACCATCTTGAGTGGTCTTCATACATACAGGTACACAGGATTGATGACATTTCATGTATGCCGCCCTTTATCTGCCTTTAGGTTCATAGTACATCCCTTATACAAGAGGTATGTGGTTCAGGATCTCTAGCTTGTAATTATTCAACACAACATAAATTCTACACCCTAAACAACTTATACATGGACATGTAAATGTACCATGTACAACAGCACAGAATGATATCTTGCCAAAATTTGACTTAGAAATGTAAGCCTCGTTCAAACAGGATGCAGGAAGCTGCATAAAAAACACTGATATTGCAAAATGAGTCCATTTCATGTCTAAATGAATGCCAAGAGAAGTGAAGAAAAGTGGCTGTGAGCAACAAAGGCTATCATACTTGCTTATGTGAAGCGCGCTAAAACCTAGGTTTTTGAGATGGTTTACCGCATCACATGAGAACGAGGCTTTCACTCTCCATACAGGAAGGTGCACAACAAGTCAAAAGTTGGGTCGTACATCATAAAGGAAACATGCAGAAAAAAGATGACAATTAGTCTTGGCAGTCTAGTGGTCAATCAAGAAAATCAAGAACATTCACTACTTCAGAGAGTCACTATTACAAAAAATAGTACTTCTTGATAATTTACAGATGAATAGAGACAATACTGGATGCAGATCTCCCTCTCTCTCTCTCTCTCTCTTGCACTTTCTCACTCTGTTCTTGCTAGTGAGATCCACAGAATAAATAAGGCTAAAAGTTTGGTGGATATATACAGTGGTGAAAAGAAAAGATTATAACAGGAAAAAATATGACTCTGAATATACCTTTCTATATTTAAACATCTACAATTAACAATAAAACAGTAACTAAATCATACAAACATGGTTAATGTACATAATATAATCTACGTATAATGTACCTTACGTATATGTATACATTTAAAAGTGGAATGCATTTGAATGGCAACAGTTTTTAAACGTACCTATTCTTTACTTTATTGCAGACAAGATTAAATGAGTTGCGCAATAATATATATATATTCATAAAAACAACAAAATTGGAGATGTTACTAAAACAAAAAGGGGAGAAAAATAAATAAACTGAGCAATACAAATGGTAGGAAATCTAGTTTTCTGAGTTGAGTTAAGAGTGTGCATGATAAAAATGTAAAGTTTATAGATTACTTCTAAACAATACAGTCTGTATCCTACATCCTACATTTGCTACTGCTATCCTTTTCACCTACGGTTAAAATTCATCGTATCTAGAGCTGATTAGTTTAAAGCTGTTTAACTGAACAGCTTTAAACAGCTTTAAAGTAAATTTTCCCTGTGTGAACGTTGTTTATATGATGTTCGGACAGATACGAAGTCGCGATTCATACGCCGTTCAAAGCAGGCTGCAGATACGAAGTCCGTATCTAGAGAGCAAGACATTTTGTGTGTGAATGGATATACGTATTTAAACTGGGCGGGCACTGCTCTTTAAACGCTCAGTAGGGCCATTGCGCATTTACGAGCAGTGACAGAGCAGTGAATCTCGAATGACCGCACCGAAATTTTCTGTGTGTGTGTGAATGATGTTGTATCTAAAGCTGATTTAGTTTAAAGCTCTTCAAACTAATCAGCTTTAAAGAATTTTACCTGTGTGTGAAAAGGCAGCTAATGATGTTCATAAGGTTTAGGCTATGTTATCAAGACATTTTTATTTCTGACGACACAGCTGGAGGTTCATTCATCTGAAAATTTGATTCATTGGTATGAAAACTTGTTAATCCTTTAACACAAATGAATCTCTTCATGAGTACCTTACTATCAAGATAATGAATCTTTGGAAAGCAACCTTTAGAATAAACATGTAACATCTCTTCAAAGCCAGTAGGGTGTTCATTCTGTGTTGAGGTGTATGAGTTAATGCCCATCTGGCTCTTAAACAGATAATATGGAATAATGAACATACAGAATAATGAACCTCTGAAATAACAAAACCATCAGATTAAGAAATCTTTTTAAAATTGGGCTGTAACCGAGATGAAAACAACCTCATGAAATATTTGTTTGTTGTTGCAACAGCTAGATGCCCTAGCCATGAGCATAAACGACATGTAGCCTGGAGCACACAGTGAGAATATTTAATTACTGGTTTGAGATTGAAGCCAATAGCAGAGGGCATCTAATGTACTGCAACCAGTCTTGACACACCCATATGATAAAGCAATGGCATCACATGGGCCCAACAATTGAGGGGGCACGGGCACCATGGGTGGAGGGAGGGAGGGCACTGGACTTGTGAGTTGGATGAAATGTGAACTAATGAGGTCACCATTCACTGGGGTGGTGGGTCCTGTCTTTTTTACGTGCCTTTTTCCCTTTCTTTCTATCTCTTCTGTTTCCTCCCTTTTCCATCATATCATGGGGGATGTTACATGGGACCCCCCCCCCCCATTTGCCCAAATTGTTACACCACTATGATGCAACGCAACTTCAACGCTGCAACAATCAAATTTAAATTGCCAAAACCCAGTCACAGTGCCCAAACGACGAGATGCAATTGGCTCAACAGTAATAGATTATAGGTAACAGGGTGAACTAGCACACTTGCAACAACAACAACAAAAAAGAAAAGAATTGCAGGCTGGGTCATCTCTAACTGAAATAGTGATAGAGCATATTCACACCTTACAAATCTTTCTGTGAAGTATGACACTGGATTTAGTATAAACATTCATGTTTCATGGGCCCCAGTTTAAACGATCCAGGGTTCAATAATTCATGGGGTGATTTTATTTGATTTCAGTTCTTTTCTTATTTTTTTTCTTCATTACATTAAAACTGATTCATCTCAAAGTGAGCAATGCAGGGCATGTACTTCTATGAAAGGCTATCACCATAATGCATTTTGTATTCCTAACTGGCAGTGTATATGGACTTGGGTATTGGCCCCTGTTATTTTTGTATGACATATGCTTTAAACTCAGAAATAATTTATTTTTCCCCACCTATCCATCTGATGCAAACAGGATCACAAAATTAACCCTTAAATCAGAAATGATGAAGTAGACAGATACTCCTACAAAATACTGAATAAAGTTAAAAAAGAAGTAAATTTTAAGAAATGAATTTTACCACACCAAAGGTTTATGGTAGTAGAACCCTTTAGACCATCCTAGTCCCATCCTATGCAATCCATGTCATGGTTCTGCATCAAAACTTTATACAGACAACTACTTGTATAGAAACATATCAGACTCTTCAGACTTTCCCATAGAGAGGATAACTATGAGGGACACACGATATCTTTGATTACATTTTCTGAGTTGTGACATCCAATATGTGAGAAATCTGCTTTTCTATTGACACAAAAAACAAGAAATTGTTTTCCTCATGCCTCCTAATTGAAACCAAACAACTTTATCATCTTCCACTTTCACATGGTGCAGTACTGATGAGTTACGATCTTGAAGAAACATTCTGCTTCGTCAGCTTCGGTCATGCTGTCTTTACCTATCTAGCACATTTTGAAAGCCTTCCTATCCTTCTTCCTAACAAATCTGACACTGTCCCAGTACTATCTAATATTCATTGACCCATTCTCAAAATAAAATTCAGTGGATACATGTATTCTTTTCAATCAACAAAACCTTTGCATTCTTGCAATACCAATCAAACTCGTTTGAAATTCCTTCCTATGCTTTCATGTGTGGGTTGCCAATTTGCAGATTCCTTCTCACAGGACTGTGTAGTGATGCTAGCTCCTGACGAACTGCTGTGTCCGATGTGCAAAGGTTGCAGTAGTTGTGCTCAACAGTTCTGTGAGTCCCTTTATGTTTCTTCTGCAACCTTCCCCATTATCTGTTGTAACTACACACTATTATAAAGATTATAATGATAATAATAATGATGATAGTCAATCGTGCTACAGCTTTTTTCCTTTCAGTGTGCTTACAGCGATTCTTCAATCAATTAATGCGTCCATGAACCAAATCCATATTGTCATTCTCACCAAATACTTATTGTCACTCTCATCAAATCTAAATTTTTGATTCTTGAAGATTGATCAACCCATCTGCTCTCAAACTCTCCATTTCATCCATCCATCCATCCATCTATCTGTCCTTTCTTTCTCTCCCTTCCTGCTCTACCTGCGCTGCCAATTTGAGTAGTGTCCATTGTGTCACTATGACTGGCAAGCACTGGCAACCGCTCAGGTTAAAGGTAAGACAAAGAGAAAAGTGTTCTATGAACAACAGCCCGACGGCGTCTGCTTTTGTTGTTCCACAAATTCTCTGACATTGAACTTGGGGTCATTTGGCCGTCTTGTCTTCTTCATTTTCAAGTCTCTGTAAGAAGAAAAAAACAAACGAGAAAATATAAAGAGCAAAGTCAATAACTGAAAGACCAGAGTACTACGGGTCGAAGTGCAAAGTATTGGGAAAGGTCAAGGATTTGGTAAATATGCATTTTTCTTGATGCAGCTTAATCCTTCAAAAGCCCTAAAACCATTGAGTTGGACATATTTTTTCTCCAACAAATTCTTTGCTGTAAATCTCAATTCAAATTGCTGTTATCACAGGCCTTTACTCTTCATGATGCATGTAAAATGTTGGGAAATTGTTATTTACCTTTGTCCATTAAACATCATTGTTTACCCTGTAATAGTTCATCAAGTATCTATCAAGTATCTTGTGGGACAACAATAGAATGTGCTAGAATGGTGAATATTTCTTCAAAGCTAACGACTGATAGTAGTTCCTTCGGTATAGGTCATAAAAGATGTAACCAAATGATGATTGAGCATGTGAATACTATGTTACAAATCAATCATAAGCCTCAAATATTCTAGGTATCTGGGCTATTTGAATTCCATGCTGAAATTTACCATTCATGTGTTAATGACATAAATAACTTGCATAATCCTCTATTATGTCTTGCAAAAAAGGTGCAGATGTTGAATGGGAGTGTTAACATAATCCTGCCAATATTTTAAAGGTACTTTAAAGAAATCAATACAATTCTTTAACAATTTTAATAACTTATTAATGAAATGATCATTTGATACCAAATTGCACCTCATGAAAATTATGATACTTAAGATTGGGCTATGTAAATTTGAACTCCATTGAATCAAACACCTTTGAGTTATTAATGTCAGAATGTAGGAAAAACCTATTCTTTACGTCCGGACCATTTTGAGGCAGCAAATCTTAGTTTAAGGGCACTTTGAACAGCTTATTCTATTTCAAAGCTATACGAGATCAAAACAGACTAGTAGCCAACAGTGTGGTTACAAATGTTGAAATTCCTGCAACAAACTCAAGATCTAACATAGGTCCACAAAACAATGCCCAAAATACAACTTTAAGATTATTTGGGTGCTTCCACAATTTCAAATTATATAGAAGAAAGCATACTCTTTAAGGAATTGTTAAAAACTAAAATTTAAAAATCCTGACCAAATACAACTTCATTGATCTGTAACTGAAAATCCCACCATGCCACATTTTCATGATTTTGTGCTGCTTAGTCACAATTAGTAGAGCGTCACAGCAAAGAGGTGCACTCTGCTGTGATGCCCTATTTGTGACCAAACAAGTTTGGAGGCCTGCATCTGTATTATAAAGAAAGTCAAAGGTCAATCCAACCTTTAGAGCTAAATGCCTTGAATGAAAATTCACACCCCAGTAACACCAACTACAGTGGTGTAACGGTGTCACCAAACACACCAGACCAACAATAAATCAAACAGAAAATTACAGTAGCCCAAATGGGCAAGAATCAGCTGGTTTGGTAGTGTGACTGAAGTGTGAAAGATTGGATTGCTCTACAGAGTATTCACAACAGTTTCAGTACTTACTTTGCTACTGCTACAAATGCTAAGTCTACATTGAGCCCCGTCTTTGCACTGGTCTCCATGTATGGAATACTGTTATCCTTTTCAGACAAACAAACAAGAAGAAGAAAGATATAATTTAAAGATAGGAAAATAAGAATAGTAATAACGACAGTAATAATTATAATAATGATTATAATAACATGTGTTGTTTACTGTGGGCAGCTTGCCAGCTTCCTCAGTATTAATAATGTTCTCCCTGAGAGCCGTGCAATAAGATTATCACCCTAATATAAATTCTAGAAGAAGTCATTAACAGAAATGTTGATTAAAATGTCTACCTTGAACTTTAGTTGAATACAAATGTAATTTTTGTACATATAAGGTGATCTCTTTGAAAAAGAATATACAGTTAAATAAAGACAATTTGACATGTGTGTCAATGGTAGGAGACAATATGTGAACTCATTGAATTATTATAACTTAAGCATTTCAGAAAATTCCAATGCACTGGTTTACCTCCTCAGGTCTGAATGGGTCTTATGTCAAACATATAATCCTAAATAGCATTCAACATGCTCATGCCAACAAGCACATAGTACAGTCATGAAGTAATTATCATGCATTAGCTCTTCAGTTGCTTGTGCATTTAATAAAAACATTGTATGGTCAGCAAATGGATCAGATGTTTCACAAGTATATCACAATTTGAGGTTAACTCTGTGTTGAAGGATATGGGATGGGGAGAGTAAAAGAGACAGTGAGAAAGAAATGAAAGAAAAATGAAGTGTGCATGAAGGAGAGATATGGATATGAAAAGAGAAAATAAGATAGTGAGAATGAATGAGAGGGAGAGGGAAAGAGAGAGAGAGAGAGAGGGAGAAGAGAGATAAATGAGGAGAGAGACTATAGACTGAGAGAGACAGAATGAGAAGAGAACTATTATAATAGCAATATGAGACATAGAATTGAAATTGAAATGGGACCTGTATCATCATCTGCAATTTCCCTTGTGACTTTCTCGTTATACACTTTTTAGTAGTAGACGTTTCATACTCCCTGCTCTTACAACGAGCCACGTCTGTTTTTTAGAATCAAGATTATAATCACAGGTAGAGCGTGGGCAGGGAGAAAGGGAGCTTGTCTGGTCTCGTGTGCAATATCTATTATTGGCATTTCTGATTGTGAGGAGATATAGCAGGAGAGAGAGAGAGAGAGAGAGAGACAAGGAAGAACAATCAGAGAAAGAAGTACTACTTAAAAAGATAACAAATAGAAGCATATATGAGAAAATTTGTACCCCTAGAACAAGACAAAGAAAAGGAGAGACAGGGAAGAAAACAGAGATAATGATATCGTGAGAGAGAGAGAGAGAGAGAGAGAGGCAAGCAGCAGAGAGAAAGGCATAAAAAGGAAGTGAGCGAGAAAGTGAGAGACACACAGAAAAGAAGAGAGAAGGTGAGAGAAGAGAGTGAGGAAGACGGACAGATCAAGATGGGAAGTGAGCAAGTAAATGTACTTATAGAGTAAGAGAGAGAGAGAGAAAGAGAGAAATAGAGAGAGAGAGAGAAATTGAAAAAGAAAGCGAGATAGAGAAGAAAACAGTGCCGAGCGCTTTAGGCTTTTTATAGATGGCATACTAAGAGACTTAAAGACAGACAAACAGAATATATGACTGATGCAGATACATCTAAGTTCAAAGGAAGATGGATTAAGAAAGATTAAAAGGCCATGAGAGTTTCAATCATGGATATCAGCATAGTACTTTAAAAACAGCAAGAA
The DNA here is from genome assembly GCA_037976565.1 of Mesocentrotus franciscanus. Classification (NCBI taxonomy): domain Eukaryota; kingdom Metazoa; phylum Echinodermata; class Echinoidea; order Camarodonta; family Strongylocentrotidae; genus Mesocentrotus; species Mesocentrotus franciscanus. The sequence goes on from CP137673.1 coordinate 17,418,273, forward strand.
ACAAACAAACATTACCCTTCCTAATTTCTCTGCTTCCTCCCTCTTTACTACTCTCTCCGATGTCATATCAGCTTTGTTGCCTAGCAACATGACGACAACATCGTCGTTGGCGTACTCGTGAATTTCGCCCACCCATGCCTGAAGGCGAGAAAAAATAGAAAAATAGAAAGAATGGAAGGTGAGAAAAAATATGATTAAAATGCATTTATAGCCAAACAAACAGAGAATTGCAATTAATGATTTTTTTTTCTTTGTTAATAATGTCAAGTATTTTAAGCATGGTGCAAAGTGGCTAGTTATTTTGTCAAGATTAATAAGCCTCTGGGTACCATCTTGCACTTCAGGCTTTTTCAGGACAAGGGATGGAGTGGAAAACAGCACATAGATATCTTTCAAGAAGCACAGGATAAACAGGAAACAGAAGCCTTAAGAATATGGAAAGAGTGTGATAGCCTCGGATGTTCACAAGAAGACCCAAACGTAAGTTCCAGACACCCCCTCCTTTCACAGTTGGAGTTCTGGAGGTGGCGGGCTGCTTAGGATAATACAAGATTTATACAGCTGCTCTCAAGGGCGACGGGCTGATCTATTCTATTTCCATCAAGTGTTTAACGCTAGAGTGCTGCCCTGTTTGCCGTACGTGTAATGGGATATGGCACGAGCATGTCTGTTTCACACAGTGCCAGACGTCCAATGCAGTAGGTGGGACCAGGGTGGTGGGGATCAAGGATTAGCTAGATAAACACAAGAGAGAGTTGGAGCAGAAGAAGAGGGGAAGGTGAAGGGGAAGAGAGGAACAAAAAAAAAACATTATGGGTGATTAATGAGGGATACAGAAAGGAAGAGGGGCATTGATAGGAGGAGTCTGGGGAGATGAAGAGATAGAGAGAGAGAGAGAGAGAGAGAGAGAAGGAGAGGGGGAGAGGGAGTAAGGATGAGAGAAAGAAAGAGAGAGAGAGAGAGAGGGAGAGAAAGAGAGAGAGAGAGGACAGAGTGGCTGGGGTTAAATTTAGAGGGAAAAAAAGGAAGCGAGCACATACAGCAAAAAGGAGATTGACAGAAAAAAAATAGATCAAGATCTTCTGAAGATGTTGACATATTCTTGTGGGTTTGAACCCGGCATGGCACTAATGTCCTTGAGCATTTTATCTACATTGCTCCTCTCTACCCAGGTGTTAAATGGGATTGGATTAGCATGAGCGCACCCGTAAAAAGGTGACCAGCTGGAATGCTCCTTAAGGAGTGGAGAATGTGCACAGAAATATGCAGAATAGTAATCAAATCCAGTGACTAGGGTAATAATAAGACTGTAAGCACTTTGGTCAGTTAATGGAAAAGTGTTATATAAGAAACCAGTATTATTATTATTAAAGGAAATTGCATCATAAAGAAAACAAAATGCAGCAGACACTGTCTTATACGTATAGTTCTCCTTGTACAATACCAAAAAGATATACAAGGAACCCTACACAATTACATGTAGGTAGGACTGCAGTGTACACACACACATGACTAGGGGGAAAAAGAATGATAAATGACCAGGAAGATCGATCTAATTCTCTTCGCTCAGGGGAGGGTCGACAGCTATCTGGGCAAGCTATTACTCTACAACGTCTTGACATAGGATATGAGCTAACACACCCACGCCCAATGTTCCATCATTGGAAATATGAGAATAGCCTTCTTACGGATTACGCCATGTATCCATCTCTGTCCCTCAGTTGGGCAAAACTTGGATAACTTACAGATCCATGCTGTTTTTCTTTCTTGAGCAAGTATTTGAGGGTTTACAGGCCAAATATGACCATTGCCAGAATAACCCACTGACATGTATTCACGATGGTTTAAACTAAAGATATGGTTTAAATTCAATCAACTTCATTCATGAAATCGGGCCATGAAATAAGGATTTTGTACAACATAACTTCCAGAAACACAAGCCCAACTGAATTATCTCAGGCTTTTTAATTCCATGTAGCATTTAATCGGTAAACAAGAGCAATTGAATACAATGCAATCTTGATACTTCTTTGGGTTATTGAGTTCAAAGCAGCCTTACTGATTTTAAATAGTAGTTTAAAAAAAATTGGACATAGCTCGACATTAACAGGGGACCTCGAGACTAAATGACCCTCTGAAATTCAAAAACCTAGACCCCAATTTTTACAACTATTCCTTTGAGAGAACCAGGATTCCCTTCTTTCTTGCAAATTTTCCAGTGACCCTCTTACATAAGGAGCCTTCAGCTTTAGTGTATAATTTGTGTATACAGCTAACCAGACCTCAATACCACATGTATCACTATTCTGGAGAGGGGTAGTGTCCGATGGGACCCAACCCAATCCAACCATCCTGAACCGATGCCTTGATCTGCTCTGATTACAGCCAGCGCTTTGCAAATTAGATCAGTATTCCCTGGTCAAGCTTGTCCTGTCTTTGTCTTCTACCTCTCTGCTCTAGTAGTCCTTTCATATAATTCTTTGCCTGGCTGGCAGAAGGGCGTTAGCTCGAATTTCAGATAAAAAATGATGCGCTAAGCAGAAGGGCGTTAGCACTAAATCGCCTCAAACTTGTATAAACTGGCTTTTTTCCGACAGAAATTTGTGGCCGTGTTCTACTATAACATTTCTATTAGTCTTTTAAGTTTTAAACCAATTCTCGGGACGGAAAGCAGTTTAAATATAAAACAAATTTTTAAATGCGAATAATTTGAAAAGTAGTTTTTGAGTCGCTCGCGCGCTAATGCCCTTCTGCCACCCGGGCGACGAATTGTCTGAGTGCCAAAACAGCAATGAATTCAACATTTTTACATAGCATTAATGCCCTTCTGGTTCTCAACAGATGATATTGTTTCCTAAGAGCAAGAAGGGCATTCACACATCATCTGATTGAAGCCAGAATGGTATTGATGCTGTGTTAACCATTTGCCTATGGGAACCGGATGTGTCTACTGTATTAAGCCAATGGAAATGAATGAATTCAGTAGTCAGTGGGTTAAAAGATATGAGCTAACAGCTTTCTGGCTCCAAACAATCAACATGTACTTCTAAATAGAATCAACATCCTTCTTGCTCACAGTAGATGGTATAATTTTAGTGGAATAAAAAAGAGCATTACACTTTCAGGACCAAAAGTGATTTTCCACGATTGTCCAAGAAATAGTGCTTCATATGTCTTCAACAGAGCTGCCAACCTTGTGCGACCAAAAAAAGGAACCATGATGGCAAAAAAAAGGAATTTCAAGGAAAAAAAGGAATTCATTAAAACGAAACTTACAACCACGCGCCACACACTTCCAATGCAGAAATGTCCATTCCTCATGCTGTTTTGTCCATACAGGCAGGTATTTTAATTTTTTTGTTTTTGGTATTATCGGCATTTCATTCTTTTTGAGAATATTTTTCTCTTCAAGTATGTTTTCAAGTATGCTTTAAATTTAGTTTTCTATTGAATTGGTGATCAAATCAACATTTTAGGGCGGTTGTTTGACGTGTGGTATGTAAAAAAAAAAAAAAAAAAAAAAAAATTAAAAAAAACGTATTTTATGAAGAAAAAACGGACTACCGTAATTTAGATGAAAAAACAGGGTAATTCCGGCAACAACGGAATGGTTGGCAGCACTGTTTCAAGGTATTCTCAGCCATCTGAAAGCTATCATTAGGCAATCTGTGTAAAATTTATTCTGCCTGACAACTACACTGTACATGGTCATGAGAGCCTATTGAAGTATCACTTAAAATGAAAATTGAATGACTCTTCTTTTACTCCTATATACAAGCAATAAGCAGTGGTTATTTGTATATCTTGTGCATGAGTGTATTGCATAGCACATCTTTACCATGCACTTCTGGCTCTCAACATCATTTTATTTTGCTGCAGTTTTTTGTTAATGTTGATGGTTTTACTGCAAAGTTTTAAAATGTCAACATTTCAAGGCCATTTACATTTCTGAATAACAAATGGCTGTGTCATGCTGTCTTTCTAGTTCAAGCAAATTGAATGCAGTACCGGTAGTTATAAATAAACTCTATGGCAAGCTGTACCATGTGCTTTAGAAGAGTGCCTATAAAGGCCCAATACTGAATGCTATCTCGCAGCCTCTGGGAAATGGTCAATTCATGCTGTTATTTGCATGATCTAATTTCCACAGACTGCCTCAAACAGGATGACGAGACACAGTACATCGCGTTGCCATCTTTACCGCTAAGCAGATATACAGTTCTACTCATGTCTCTTAACACAAAATAGGACTATCTTGATAGGTTGAGCTATTGAGTTGTTGTGGGAAACAGGACAATTCATCTGCTGAAAGCATGTCAAGGTATATCAACTAACACTCTCCTGGCTCTCAACAGAGGACTTCTAAGAAAGCATGCTTATTTAGCTTACTTCATCAGTTACAGTGTATTCTGAACACTTTCCATATAAGCCAGAAGGATGTGAACTACGTAGGCCTCTGCAGCTTTTTTGGCTTTCAAAAAATGAAATTTCCATGCATGGATTTTACCAATGTATCTTTACACAACCCCTAACGAGCCTCCTTCTAAATCACCATCTTGCCGAAAAAGATTCACACCCATGGCTTTTTGCCAGGTATGGTGCCCAAGAAGGATGAAAAGACTTTGTGGGGTTATCTGCGATCAATACATAGCCTACAAAGAGGTACCATGTAGAAAGGCTATTGGGTCATCGTTATTAAGTTAACCTTTATTCTTTTAGTATGATCTACATAGGTGCCCTGGTCTACTGAATATCATCTGGTGGGAGTTTAAGTACATGTTCTATGCAGTCCAGTTTTCTCTTTTTATTTGTTAATGCCAGGATCATGAGGACATTAACTGAGGACAATCACCCACTGCAGGTAGGCCTGAGTCATCAGGGTTTTCCTTTAATGTGGGGCCAGATGGCTGAAAACAGGTCAGGCCCTGATGCCCCACTAAATTCCTACATATGAGACAGTACTCAGACTTTGCACTGAATCTGTACATACCTAAAACCTGGCTTGAGCAGGTCAGAAAGATGGCTAAAATTTCATTCCAAAGTAAAAGATATAATTATTCTTTCATTTAAGACCATCTATTATTGGAATCCTGTTTTGAAAAGTCCATTTTGCTTTCACAATGGTGAACTTCTCTGAATGTTTTCCTTCTCGAACATGCAGGTTATGGTGCAGGATCGCGATCAGAAATTCTCAATCGCGTTCAAAATCATGGAGAAGAAAAACAAGAAATTTAATATTTTGGAAGCAAAATAGACTTTTAAAAACAGGATTCATTCTACTTTCACAGGATTCAAACAATATACAGTCCCAAATTAAAGAATTCTTATAACTTTTATAGAATGAACTGTAGCATGAAGTATCACCTGGTGTAAAAGTAAGTTAAGAAAACAAGACTTTTGAAATTTTAGCTATCTACCTAATTGGCAAAAGCCCATTTTTAAGGTATGTACAAAGTGAATGCAAAACCTATACTGTTTTCTTGCATGAAAAAATGGGTGCACTGGATGAGAGAATTCTAATTGGGGCTCCAATGGTCACGGTCAGAGCCGGGTACATGAACCATAATGACTCAGACCTACTTGTAGGCAATAACTGACAAGAGAAATAAGAACTAGGTCCAGCCAACACTAAATGGATATGATCCGACTGTGATGTGATTTTGGAAGAAACTGCAATATCATCAGACGATATGAACATCTAAAATCCTGCCTGAATGTGGTTTGCAATGGTTACATGAATAGGGTAAATTACATCAAATTGCAGATAATGTAGGCTCTTCAGTTTTCAGTCAGAAAAATAAACCTGAATCTGCACAAAATCAGTGAATGTCTTGTGACTGGTTGAATAACAGACATTGCCACAGTTTGCAGCTGATTAGGCCTTTCAGTTGACTAGAAGGCCTATAATATAATATAATCTACTATATGTATGACCATTCTAAAGTTTAATAAGGAATATAACACATGTTTATGTTTTCGTGTTTAATAACTCCTTTCAAAATCAGATTCAAGAGATTTTGTGCAGTGTGTCCCACAAGTCATAAGTCTTTTCTTCCATAGGAAATAAACATTTTGTGATAAGACCATTGACTAATTGTTCTTTCTGGTATTACTACCATTATATCAGTATATTTATAATTCTTTGATTAAGGAATAAAAAACTTACATTGTACAGGACACATATTGCATGGAATTGCCCATTACAGTTTGATCATCAAGTACTGTGATGGACATTATCACTTTTCGGAGGAACAAATAGAGCGCATAAGAAGCGAAAAACATAACCTACCCGTATATTCTCAAATGACTGCCTATTTGTGACATCGAAGAGTAGAAGAAGTGCATGGGCATCTCTGTAGTATGCATGTGTGACGCTCCGAAACCTCTCTTGGCCTGCCGTATCCCAGATCTGCAATGATACAGATATGAAGAGAGAGTGAGCGGAGATAGAATTACGGGGTAAAACAAAACAACAAATAAACAAGATGGTTGCGTCTACAATATGCCTCCGCCTACATTCAGTTTATTCATTCATTAATTCATATCATTTATCAGAATGTTCATGATACATTGTATTTCACCTTGACAATAACTATAAACTTGATAAAGAGAAAAGAGACATTGATCAATACGATTATTACAACATTTTTTTCACTTGCAACATTTTACATACTCCTCTACTGTTGGGGTAAGCACTCAAGTGAAAATAGAATAAAAACAGTCTGGGGGTATTAAAGATATTCATAAGCTATTCAAATAGTCTGGGTCTTGGATTAGCAATTTCAAGTTTAGAAAAGCAAAAGTGATTTGCCAGGGTCAAGTATAGTAAAACTGAGTGGGAAAAAGGTATTAGTATTTTGGAGACCTTTTCATAAAGATATGATGATACACACATGAGTGCAACAGAGTTTATGTGATCAATTGGTCAGCAATTTGAGAATAATAATGTCCTTGTCATGACATATATCTAGATTTGCCACTCTTTGCCCAGGGGGCGTTTCATGAAACAATTAGTCTAGGAAATTAGTCGGTGGTTTTCACCGACTAATATCATTTTCACCTACAATTTTATTGTCATCGACTAATTTCCAGGCCTCTGATTGGTCAAATTTAGTCAGAGCTGACAGTTGTCGGTGAACAAATGTTGATGAAACGCCCCCCAGGTGTAGCAAATGGGTACCTGGCAGGAAGGATTAAATCTTTTCTTTTTTCTTTTTTACTTATAAAGTGCTATTGTAGAATTCATGCTAAAGATGGATAATGTAGTGATTCTGGAGCATCATATTCATAATTTGCAGGTAAGACTGAGAGTACTAGCACTATTTAGACAATAATCCAATATATTTATTCTTATTTATTCTTCTAAAAAATGATTTAGCCAAAGTCAGAGTTTCTTCTTAAAAAAAAGAAGATTTTCCTCTTTGAAATTGCCTCATACTATCATATTGCTTGAAAAACAAATCTTTCAGATTTTCTAAAGAAAAGCATATATTTTCATGAGACAATATGTATTGGGTCAAGATTCACTGTATCCATGTAATATGAATTACACAAACATGCTCTATAGCTCCCTTTAATGAATATTACAATTTACATTTCGAGAAGAACTATGGATGGACAAACATAATGCAGCAAAGTCATAAAACTACCCACAATCCCACTAATTGTCTACATAGCTGTTTCTGTCTCCATCTCTCTCTCTCTCTTCCTCTCTCCTGTCTGTGTCTCTCCCTCTGTTTCTCCATCTATCTCTCTGCATTTTCTCTCCTCTTCTCTGCCACATCCACTCTCTTTTGTATCTCAATTGCTTTCTCTTCAATCTCTCCAATCTCTCTCTCTCTCTCCTCTCCCCCTCTCTCTCTCTTTCCCTCACTGACTGCTGCAGTAAACAACACATACATTCTCCTTCCTAGTCAGTAGTCAGCCAACAAAGCACATTCTAAAATAGCACTTGAACAAGAAAGCTGATGTGTAAACGTGAGGCACCTTCGCCCACTCATATTTCTCTCTGACATTCACTGTTTATTTACAGTAGCCTCCATATTTAGCAGCCTATGACTGTGCATGGAAACAGAGACCAAGTCGCAGGAGAGAAACACATCATCCTTTTGATTAAGAGTGAAACGAGGGCAGATTATTTTTTTCATTTGCAATACGTCTGGGCTGGGATTTTTGAGAACTATAACGCAGGTATACTTTGACCAAGATTATTACTGTAGCTATGAAATATGAAAAAGAAAAGAAAAGACATGATATACAACAGAGGGAATATCTCCAAGGTGAAAAACGTACTGTCTTTTAAAAATTTTAATCAGAAAGGTTCTGAACTTTCTTAAATGTTTTAATGATTAAACAATTTTTTTTTAGTTTCAAACATGAACACCTAGCTATTTTTGCTTTTGAGTTCTATAGTTAACTTTCTACCTGACTTTTGCAAATTGTAAGAATATTCAAATGAAATCAAATAGAAAACCAGTTTTGCAAGCCATTTTTTGCAGAAAATAGGAATATGAAGAAAAAAAAATAAAATAAATTGATTTGCCCTCGTCCTAATAAATGCCTGCCATAAAAAGTTAGTTTGAATTTCTAAATCAATTCATGCATATGTACATAATATAAACACAGGAAAAAGATATATAGAATAAAAGAAAATGCAAATATAATGCATTAAAATGTAATGAAAATGACAAGTATACTATAAAATCTAATGCATCAATTAATTGGAATGTATTCTCTCTCTTTTTTTTTTAGTCTTCACCTTTTAAAGTCAATTAATTATTATTTTTAATAAATGTACAACCCTTGCCATACCAATATGTAAGAACATTTTCATTCCAGTATATAAGAAAATTGTACATGGAGATCAAAATGTAATTGAGTAGAGTGAAACAAATTGATATATACCAGGTAAACAAGGAACACTGTAAGGAAAAAAAATCAAGGGAAATAAACCATACATGTGTATATAGAACAAATGTTCTTTGAATAAAATAAAATAATCCTAAGTATGACATACCAGTACACAATATTTACAATCCATACACAAACCTCAAACTTTCTTTCTAATTTACTCATGACCTTAACAAAATAAAATGTTACTCTATGAAAGAGTGATGAAATAAGAAGATTAGTAACCCTATCTTTCAGTGTGTATCCTATAAATAAACTTGGACATTGCATGATGAGGCATAGTAATGATGGATATAGGGGATGTACAACCTTTTCCACTGTTCTGCAGATATTGGCAGGTGGCTTCTCCACACAGAAGCAGAGGGGGTAGAGAGAGAGAGAGAGAGAGAGAGAGAGAGAGAGAGAAAAAAAAATGAGAAGAAGTAGAAGTAGAAAAGAGAGAATGGAGAGATAAAGAGAGAGAGATGGAGTATGAGTAGAAGAGAGAATGACATGAGGTGTGAAAGAGGATGCAAGAGAAGAGGAGAGAGAAAGAAAGAGAGGAGAGATCAGAGAATGTAAAGGGTGCCAAGCAAGAAGGAAATGAGAAATTGGAGTGAGAGTTACAGTGCAAGAGAGTGAGATAGAGAACAGGGAGAGAGGGAGAGGGACTAATAGAGAATCAGACAGAGAGACAGAGCAAGAGAGACAGGGCAAGGGACACGTTTGAAAGCTTAAGTGCTTCAAATGATATATTATTACACAGATTGCTTTTAATTCTGATAAATATTGTAAATGTTTACACTCCTGGGAAAAACGACTGACATGATTGATAAATAATTTACTCTATTTACTCTTGATTACTGGGTTTGTCTAGATTATGCATGTTTTAAACAAGTGCAGTTCTAGAACATTTTCCTCTCTTTTTTTTTTGGGGGCAGTGGACTATGGGGGACTTGGGGGGGGGAGCTTGAGGGTTCTTGCATTCATTTTCTACATGTACATTGCTACAATTCATTTATAATTTATAATTAAGAAAATATTACTGGTTGTAAAGTACCTATTGTAAAGCCAGTAACTTTAGGACACTTTTATACCCAGACTTTCATAAATGAATCACAAAACTGATGTTTCTTTATTCGGTACAGTTTAGTTCCATGAAAAATTCTGGTGTTAACAATACATGAAACCATGGGTGACTATGATATACTAATGGACAATTGAATATATACTTGTCCATCTGGGCAAACATAACATTTGAATCTGTTCATCCAATCATTAATCCATTCTTCTACAAAGTTTGCAATTGAATGATATGTTTTGAAGACTTCCAACAAATGTAAAATAGTAGTTATTACCATGCCTATAAATGACCCTTTTATGACTGTAGGCCTATATTTGTTTATGTGTCAGTCATTCCCATTTTTACAGCTGTCATAACATATTCACAATGAGGTGATTTATCCTCCCACACACCTTATTTCTGACAAACAAGCTCTAGTGAAAAAAAATTACCGGGATTTGTTGTGAGCTGGGTGGAGCAGCAGCAACTGCATTAGTGTGTTCAAATCTACGGCTGATGTAAAGGATGAAAATCTTAGGCATTTAGATGAACATATACAAAAAATAATACAAAAATGAATACAATTCAAAAGGCCAACTTTATGATAACAAGCATTATGGTAAATCTCTCTTGATAAGTTTCAAAACTTGAATTTAATAAATCTTAAGTACAAACAAATAAGAAAAATAAGTTCTCAAGAGTTGCAAATCTCTTATCCTCCACTCGATTTCCTGGTAATTATCAATGATATGTTTGTCCTCTCCATGCTCTTAAAGGTACTATGTCCCATTTGCAGCCAACATCAAATTCTGTAGAACTTTGCAGGAATTATGAATATTTCACATATGTCCTATCTGTGAAATTTAAACGTTAGCAATATCCCAGTATTCAAATTATGCAAGGAAGCCTGTTTACTTTCTAGACTTCACTGTCAGAAACTATTGAATGACTGACTGACTTCATTCTTAAAATGAGCTGTAAAGGGTACATGAGCATTTGTCTACATCAATAACCCACTTCTTGTAATGGCCAAAATTAAACTGATTGAATACTTGCGCAGCACAAAACGTACACCATTCGGTAAAGGGTCTGAAAATCAGACTATTTAATAAAAGGATTGCAATCCCTAAAGTGGATTCGACAACTGTTGTCATTTTCACACAAAAAGAAATTTTCAAGCCCTTTCATTTTGAGGGAAGTTCTAAATTAGTATTATCTTTCAAATGCCGGTGGAATTTAACCTTTTCATTTTTTTGTCCTGCAAATGGGACATAGTACCTTTAATATAGCCCATTTGTGACCAAGGTGAGCCTGCCCCTTTCACCATTCTAAAATGATCAAATGATTTACAGAAAGTGATCATGCAAAAGTATAGGTTAAAGTGAAGCACATTCTTTTGTCTTGACATTCAAGGCAAATCAGGGGTATGAATCATGGAGCCATTATGAGAGATGATTACAATCTCCTAGATGAGGAATGTTTTGATGAGTTGGATGAGCACTTGCAGAGTGCACTAACTGCACTTAGCAAGACTTGAGTCACTTTTGGGCCATGGGCAAGGAAAGGGGGCAATAGATGCATTCAGAATATGACATGGAAACAATTTTTTTTAAATGACTGCATGTAGTGGGGTAAGATGGACACCTAACTGTTGAGCCTAGTAATTGTAAATCTAGAGGCAAGTGGAAATTGATTGCTGGGGAATAAGTTGTGGCCGCATATTGCTACCCATCTAAGTTGAATATATTAGACAAAATTCATTAATCTTTTGGAATCTTTTGGAAGAAACAAAAAAAATCAATTTATATATATTTTTTACCATGGGCCATTTTCTCCAGGTCCTCTGGGAAAGATGGACCATTAGGTCCATTTCGCCCCTGCCAGTTCAGAACAAATTATGAAAAAACAAACACACACACGTTTGTATTCTTTCTAATAGAAAGCACTGGCAAGTATTCAGAGCTCAGTTTGAGCAGCCTGAGAAAACCCAAACATGACAACTAGACTGCATAAAACATGAATTTTTTCCCTGTACATCTTAAACACAGAAAATCTTGTGAAACTTAAACATATCATCTGATCATAATTCCTTTTTTTATTGTCAGGTTTTGATCAAATTTTCAGATGTCTGTTTGAATATATTTTTTCTCATTTACTAAAATCAACTTCAAAATGGTTTGAACTTTTCCTTGAAGGCATCAGCCTTAATTACTGCACCTACATGCTATTATACAAGATTTCCCTATGCAACAAGCACATGAGTAAGGAACGAACCTTTAGCATAAAACCACTAGCTCAAGGTAAAGTAAGAGCGAAATGGAACAACTTTCCATTCATGAAAATTAAGATCAGAATAGATACATATTATAAACAATATATCATTCTCAATTACAATGAAAATGCACTTGTGTGCTTTTTGACTGTAATTTCATTCAATAGCCGATAGAAAGTAGCCTGAAGCAGTTCACCTGCTATGATAAAAAATAAATTTCCTATGCATATGCAGTATTAAAGAATGAACAAAGTATAGAACACCGGCTTGGGTAATGACCATGTGGAACATCTTTCCATACGTTTCAGCTAGAAATAGATCTAACACACACAGCACTAAAAGATATTGCTCTTAATTACAATGATAATGCAATTGTGTATTAAAGCTTGATACAATTCATTAGAATTATTGAAAAAAGGGAAAAAATAAGCCCGATATGAGATCATCTGCTACAATAAAACATTTCTCATGAAACAAAGTGAGTAAGGAATAAATATGTAAAAAATCACATGTGATAAATAAATTCTCTTGTAATAGACACGTGGAGATATTTGAATAATAAATGAAACATACCAGAAAATATGCTAACACCCCCCCCCCACCTCCCTCCCAATCACACAGCATGACCTATGCTTCTATTGACAAAGGTAATCACAATATGTTGTAATGTTATGCAAAGTGCTGGGGTAATGAACGATTTATTATGTTCCAAACAATGTGTTGCCTGTACTTGACATTTGACCAGATGATGCAGCCAGTCAATGTGTCTTAATAGCTGGGCTCAGGACTGGTTACAGCCTGCATGTCATTGGCCTAACAGACGATGAAAGCCATGGCGAATGTGATGGAAATGTCAGTGTATGCTAATCATGAGGAGTACCACACTCACGAATGTGCTTGCTCGCTGCTTTTGGAGTAGCGGAGCAACAAATAAAGCGGGGAGAGAGAGAGAGAGAGAGAGAGAGAGAGAGAAGACTATGGTGTTTATCAGTTTTGAATCACAGGTAGTAGAGTGCATACATCAAATCAGCAAAGATGGACAGCCAGAGTGTGGGAGGAAAGCAATTATATCAAGGATGAAATCCATGCATATGGCCAATTAAAAAAACAACAACAATTGAGAGACAGACAGATAGAAATGGAGGTGGAGAGAAATGAAATACCAGCCAACCAATGGAAGGGTAATTAGGAGAGAGATAAGGAGATTAAAAATGGGAACTACATAGATAGAGAAGAGAGAGAGAGAGAGGGGGGAGGGAGAGAAAGAGAAAGAGAGAGAGAGAGAGAGAGAGAATCAAGAGTAGGGAAATAATAAAGAGACAATGAAATGGAAATAGAGTTCAAGAACAAATTGGCATAAAAAGAGGGGTAGGACGCACAGAGAAAAAGGAAAGATACACTGTAGATACAACTATCTACAAACCAACAAGGCAACAGAGACAGACAAAAATATGGAGATGGGGAGAAAGAAGGAGAGAAAGGGATAGAGAAAGAGAGAGGAGCAAATGCACAATCTAGAGGTACATGTACACATGTGGTGGGCGAGGGCATAGACAACCCCTGTGTGTGTATATACTATGCCAGTGTGTGTGTGTATGAATGATGAATGGGGGTGTGGGTTTGTATCCAAGTGTGTTTGTGCAGGCATACAAAAACTGCTTTCAGAGGCTAGCTAGGTGGTCGTGTATGCACTGCATGCATAGGGCTTGTTTGGTACAAGGAAAAGGGTCGAGGGAGAGATAGAGAAGGAAATAAGAACGTTGAGTTGCATAGTGTATCGTACACAGGAAAAGTGATACTTTTGTGTACTGTATGTGCATGTACGATGGGCAGAGAGTCTATATCAATGCACCAAGTCGATTGCAAATTGAGTTTTGTGGATTCTATCCAATGTTTGAACTAAGGGATGAATTTACTGCAGCTAAATTTCATCTTTTTCTGGTGTCTTCTGAAAGCTTCACACTCATCTTGGCAGACTAAAGAGCCAAAATGGAAAATGGTTCCTTTTTCTCAATAATGAAAAATATACATTAAGTACATAAATCAATGTATCTCAAACGTCTGATTACATATCTTATAATTAATGATATTATGACAAATGCACCAAAAGAAAAAGAAGAAAAAGGCACAACATATGCCAATGAAATGAAAATTTGAATTAAAAACTTTACAATTACTTGCTATGTGAAGTTCGACTTACCGTTACTTAACTTACTTACATGTACTTACAACGTGCATCCTAATAATTTTATCCTTCCATCTCAATACATACTATGGGCATATACCTACAAAATCAAATTGAACATTAGAAAATAACTGCAAAATACAAACATATAATTTCAGTGTAAATTGAAAATTAATCTTTCACATTTTACCCTAACAATTAAAAGATTTTTATCATAATAACAATACATTTATGTCAATTTTGACATTTGTCTAAAGAATGTGAGAAAGAATAAAAAAAAGACAGACATTAGCACCATTGTTGGTAAACATTTAGGAACAAAAACAAGACCCTGTGACCTGCAATACAAGAAGTGTAGGAGTCTATGAAGATGCATTTTCACCACAAAACAAAAAATGTTGAGTAGTTCCCCCACACAATGTACATGTAGGCAATGTGTTTGTACGACACTTGTTCACTGCAACAATCGCTCTGTGTCACTTTCTTACGCTAACAGCATTCATAAATTCAACCCGGAACAATGCTACAATTAAGACATTAATTAACTATAACCCTAAGCCTAACCTAAAAACCAATCCCAACCCAAACCCTAGCCCTACATGTATATGTTTGACGAAATAAAGCCCAGAAAATTGTGCCATGAGCCATGCACTGGTGGGTCAGCAGGCAATGCACGTACCACATACTCCTGGTGGTGTCGCTTCACTTTGTGTACGTATCATACATACATGTAAATACCAATTTGACAAAAAAGGGATAATTATCGGGATGATCACCAACATTTCAATGTTCTGATTTGAAGAAATAAGGTAATTTTTTTGTTTTAAGGAGAAAGAAATTTTCATGAAAAAGGGGCATGTATTTGGAAAAAAGGAATCTGTGACTTGTTTAACATCAGGCGGTTTTGTGAAAATATGGTACTTTTTGCGAATTTGTACTTGATAAGCCCAAAATAAGGTTATATTTAGAGTGTGTCCCTGTTTTTTTTTAGGTAAAAGGGTTTTTATTTTGTTGAAAATGTTCTTGACAGTCCGCAAACATGGGGTCATTTTGGAATCTATCAACGATCATGTGTTACCACTTTGAATTTAAAGGGACATCATCGGGCATATACTACGTTCATATCTTGTGAAGACAGCAGAGTGTCTTTCACATGCCTGAAGGTCATATTTCAATAAGCACCCACAGAAGTAAGGCCCCAATTTCAAATGGCTCACATTGATTAAAAAGATTAGATCTTGTATCATGGAGGATAGATAGCCATTGACTTTTAAACTGCCATGAAAACATATTTCTGTCTTCATTTTCATCTAAAATTCATAGCTAACAAGGAATGTGTGTCCAATGTATAATGTATACGGTTTTTAAATGATCATGAAATGAAGGTGAATTGTTTAATCAATGTGATTACATATAAAGGGAAACTAGGTCTATCCCTGAAATTTTTCACATGCTCAAGAAAACCTGATGCTCATTTTCAATAAGAATCATATATCAATTCACATAAACCGATTCACATTAGAAAGTCTAGATGGACAACATAATGCTAAAATTACAGAAATAATCATAACTAGAGGACTAAATTTAAAGGAATTTTATATCATTGTCACCATCCATATAATCTTCCTTCCCATCAGCTTTTTGACTGATTTTTCCACAAGTAAGGTATTGAGTATTCCCTTAGTGCCATCATAAATATTGAGAGGCTAGTCTGAGTAAGAAATCCTAACACTCATTTCATACTGACTAATCATGTGAAATTGCTTACACCAGTATTTACTGTCTGGAAGATTTAAAGTTGGTTTTGGGTCAAAATGTTAAACATTGTTTGGACTGAGGCTTCTTTAGCACTCTATTCAGCCTATACCTTACAGTGCAAGTAAAATAATGAAGAGGATGCATGTAGAAGACACCATTACAATCCTTTCATCATAGCTCATCATATAAAAATTGATTTTTCTTGCCGACTGTAAGACTTAATATTGATTTTGCATCAAAATGTTAAACAGTGTTGCCAACTCAAACTTCTACAGTGTTGTCTTGAGTTTCAATCCAGATTGCCCTCATAAATATGGAGGGGTAGTATATTAGAAATCATTACACTCATTTCATCATGACCGCGACCATGTGATATTTTTTATATCATTGATTATATTTTAAATATTGTTGCAAATTTGGACTGAACTTCTCCAGTGCTATATTCCTGCATGAAAAAAGAAAAAAAAAAATAGGGGGACGGGTAGGAGAGACTAGGATTACTTGGCCTTAGACTCGTTTCATCCTGACTGATCATGTGAAATAATCCATTAACCCAGAGGACAGGAATATTGAGCATTAGGGTCAGATTTTATCAGTGCCACCATTTTTACGTTTCAAAACCAAATATACATGTGTGTGACATGTACAATGTAGAAATGACTGTCCTACTGATCCCTTCTTTTTAACGCTACCATGATGGTTTTTACTTTGCCAAGACATCTTAGTACAACGGATACCAATCTGTACTATTCACATGTATTCAATTGCCCCCCTAAAAATGCAATGTTAAGTGGAGAGAATCACATTGTAACTAAATAAAATAAAACATTATAACACTCTGTACACCTTAAACATAGAAAAAAAGAATGAATACAAAATCCTTTGTGATAAATTACTAGTACTAGCTCTTGTCCTCATCTATAAATGAAATGATCATATCTGACTTATAAAAACCAATAGTTTTGTTTTCTAACCCATTGCATAAGTATAACATATACAACACAATTTCCAGGGGCGTAATGTTACATACTACAACCTTCCATCTTCAACAATGTCCCGTTATTGAAAGGGTGCCAACAAAACTGTCCAATAGAAGACATCATTTCCGCAATGCTAAAGCTTTTATCCTTCTATATTTCATCCAGGTTATTCCACACATGCCCACCTGACAATGCTTTGCTTTCATTTCCTACCCTAACCAAATTCCTAACAACAACCCTGGACCTCACACTACTCTTAACTAACCCCGACCCTAAACCTACTAAATGCCGCCAAAGCAAATATTAGATAACCTTCATCCAGAGTACATGTAGCTTCAATATTCAATCAAGAAAAAGAGACATAAAACAGAATAGAATATTGAAATCCATTAAATCATGAGCAATCTAGAACTGGTAATTATATTTGCAAGCAATTCACATTAGTGATTTCGATATGTAAAAAAAAAAATTGTGGTCAACAAGGCAGTAATTGAGAGTGACTCATTCATCATCCAACTTTATTGATGGCCATTCATTAATCATACTGGACTCAGGGCATATAAATATACCACCACTAAATGAGGCCAGAGATTTCATAGGAATGCATCTACGTTGGCATGCGTCACATATCTATACTCATTGGCTGAAAAACATGCAGATATTTGTGTGTGTGCATGGGCACGCCACATGCCAAATTTGACCAAATTAAAGATGCTTGTTTGGTGGTGCATACCAGCTGGGGAATGCTGATTGGCAATGGAAGATGCATGCTCATTTTGGCCTGAAAGCTAGCCCATCTATTGTGCTTTCAAAGTGAAATTTGTTTCTTATTCCCAATGAATATTATTGCTTTGACATAGTCCTTTAACCCCTTTAGTGCAATTTTGTTAACAAATATGAAGGAAAAAAAAAATTCATGAGACACAGTTTTATCACTGGGAATCTTTCCAATTTTTACTGCTCATTTGTGATACCTGAATTTACGTAAATGCATGAATTCTAGTCAATTAAAAATGTCCACGAATACTAGTCATTCTAACATTTTTGTGTACACATTCTAGTCATTTCAACATCTTTACATGTACGCATTGTAGCCATTTCAACACTTATATACATTCTAGCCATTTTAATATTTAAATGAATTCTAGCCATTTCTACATTCAAAGCAAAAAAAATTCAGACCAATCTACTACAGTCAACAGATAAAACACCTTCATACTCTGACAGCCTAATGTGCTACAAATCATGCAAACATTTTCATTAATCAATACCACATCAACTACACATGTAGATGTTTTGCGAAGTTAGGCATCGTGCATTGGGGCGCACATAACGTCTCTGCATTGGCTTTCAATTAACATCACGCAATGGGAGGGATAATTGAATTCGATAATGACATGAGCTATTACTGAAGATTATAGCATGTGAAAACAGCAGTCGAATAGCATCTGAGAGTAGAGGCTCTCTAATGACTTATCTGCCCTTCATAGACATTCTACATCCAAATTTTGAGTAGAAAATGATTTTGGGGAGCATGATTTGCTGCCTGTGGCTTGGAAGGCTTGAAATAATATAAATGTGCAAACACAAATTCTGCTTACCTGTAATTTCACTTTTGCTCCATCAATGTCAACAACTTTATTCTGCAATGGAGAGAGAAGAGGTAGGTAGAAATGTAAGTCATTAGTCACATGTCATGCATTATATAACTTATTTCAAGTAAGCATAAACCAATATGGTTAAATTTAATGTACAACTTGAACAAAACATGACCACTAGTTTTATCACTTCTAAGAAAAAGTTATGAGAGAACTCTTCATATCTAAACTCATGACATCATATTTCTGATTCGATTACAAGGTGAAATGAACAGTAAACAAGTAACCACATATTGAACTATTTATGTATATTTAATATTCAAGAATTGAATTCAAGTTTATAATTATGAGTATCAGAAACAGTGGAATCTACTCAAGAAGGCAAAGGGGGTACCACAATCTGCCCTTAAGTACTTCATAAACATGTTCCTACACCCCACGCTCCTATTCTCATTACTGGCAAGTCTTTTTTTCATTGTCAGAGATTTTGGACACAAATCTGTGCTCCAACCCCTCCTTTTCATACTGTGCATAATCAGAATAAACTAGAAGCAATAAAAATGATTGTCTGTGTGTACTGTACATTTTTAAATATGTACACGTAGTATTATTCTACATGGCAACTAAGATAGCCCAGTACGACTCATGATAATTACTCAAGGCCAACTCTGGGCGTAAAATTAAAATCCACGCTATCGATCAATCTCTTTATTTACTCTCCAAACATTAATCATATCAACCTTGCTAGATTCTCAGCTGTATTGTTGACCAAGTCATTGACAAGTGTTCTCATATAAGAGGGCGAGACAAATTGCTGTTTTCACTTAACGAGTATTGTTTGCTAGATGGGACAGGATGGCTCATTGCAGTCGCTTACCAGTAAATAAAGCAGGAGATCAAAGAAACCGGAGAGAGGGGGAGAGAGGGGAGAGAGAGGGGAGAGAGGGGGAGAGAGGGGGAGAGAGGGGGAGAGAGGGGAGGGGAGGGGGAGAGAGGGGGAGGGGGTGGAGAGAGAGAGAGAGAGGGAGAGAGAGGGAGAGAGGGAGAGAGGAGAGAGATTGGAGAGAGGGGAGACAGGGGAAGAGAGGGAGAGAGAGAGGGGAGAGAGGAGGGGGAGAGATAGGGAGAGAGATTGGAGAGAGAGGTGAGAGGGAAGAGAGGGGAGAGAGAGGAGAGAGGAGAGAGGGGAGAGAGGGGGAGGAGAGAGGAGGAGGAGATCGAAAAGGAGAAAGAGATAGGGGAGCAAGAAAGAGAGGTGCTGGCCTAAAGGTCACAGGCTAGTGAAGCATTTTGAGTGGAAACTGGCAATGAAGAACGAGCGTTACAGCGTTTACTGTACATGCATAGAACAGCTGTTTTTCCCTTCTTATACTTGCATTTACATGTACATTGTAACGCTCATTTCATTTTTTTAGCTTTGCCTGTCTCTTATCAAAGTGGTATCTACACTACACTTAAAACAGTCAGGTTTGGGAAGCCCTAGGAGCTCTAAAGCTGTCCTACGTCAATGAGATGACAAAATTTGAATTATCATAAATTTTAGATAGCCTTCGTAGAACTGGAGTGATATATTCACTGGAATTGGGTCTACATGATGTCTGGATTTGGGGACAACTTTTAAGGGCTGAATTTCTCTGACTCACTAATTACTATTGCATAAAATATTGCTTTTGCAACTTAGACTGGATTTCTTGTCATTATCTTTGATATAAAGCTTGATGTAAAGTTTTGTAATATATTGGTTTTGTTCGGATGCTTCTTTTTGCATCTCTAACCTACATGTACGATTCCTGAGCATAAAACAACATCATTATGACATGTCTATTTATAAGTCATATGAGGATAGTAGCTGCTAGAATTAGGAGAAAAAAGTCACACCTAAGTTGACTGAACTGGAAAACACATTGTAGCTACATGACATCACTAGTGGATGTTTCCCCTCCTCTCCAAAACTAAAATGTTTGTGCCCCTTGACAAAATTGAGATTTTTTTCTTCCTTGTCACAATATTATAGACTTAAACACTGTTCTTTAAAAATGTGATGAAGTTTTTGTGCTCCTCTCGCAGATCTTTTGGATACATATTTGTAACCCCATCATCATACCTGTGAAGAATCATGGCTATATATGCACTTGTGTATGTACATTGGCATTTTAGGATCACAGGTACATGTCTGGGCAATGTCATGCTCTAAATAGAGCAAGGCTGTACAAGTGATTTGTGACGCTCTATGGAGACAGACTCATTGATGCTTTGGGGCCCTTCAATTACTGAAGGGGTTAAATAGATACAGTACACCCGGAATGTCATTAGTGAACATGAAAATATACTATGCATGTTCCATTAAAAAAAAAGGGAGTATATGGGAGTCAAAGAACAAGTCATCAAACACAGCGAAGACCTAGCTTAGACAGGATTATGAAAACTGTCTACTAAATGATCTTTGTTCACATACAAGTACCCATTTCTTCTCTGCCTTCTCCCTACAAGATGAATCATACAGGATGTACATGTATGATTTACTATGATCTATTTGAAGAAACTCAATGTGCCTGTATGTAAAAATGACTCCATCTGTCAGAACCTGCATTATACAGTGGTACATATACAGTGGTACATGTACATCACAAAGAATAATACTGGCTGGAAGAAAAGGAAAAGATGAACCACTGAATTGAGTACTCATATATCATCTACCAAGTATGATAAGGGCATTCACTGAATTAACTTAGCACAAGCTTTCTTGATACTACATTCACATCTACTAAAGATCCCCCTGATTGACTGCATGAAGGTGATATACTTAACCCATTGTCAACAGGATCCAGGTTGTGCATGTATTAAGCCTATGAGAATATGATCATCCGCCAATGGGTTAAAAGAGGACTCAAAGCATATTCAGACATCCCTATATGAAAAGCATGTAGGCAAAGGCATGAGAGAGAGAGAAAGTAAAACTATATTAAGTGAAACCCCTTTCAGAAGTGACTAGGGGTGCGTTTATCGTGTCTTGCCACAGATATGTACATACCGAACCCCACTATACGAACATGATTTTCGGGATGTCGCGTTTATCGTCTCTTCACGATTAAAAATTAAGGCCTTGTCTCTGCGCAGCTGCTTTGCGCTGTTTGACCCGGAAAGCGGATTAGCCTGGGAAGGTCCATAGAGCTATATGGGGTTCAAAACAGCTTTGCGTTTATCGTGTCTCAGAAACGTGATTCTGGCTGTATGTCACATTCAAAACGCACTTTTTTCGGCGTTACAATATGCCCATATCTAAAGACGTTTGAAAAAGGCTTTGCGTTTATCGCCTTAAAAATTTGCCTGAAAGACGTTTGAAAACGCTGATTCTAGGCAAAAATTTGGTCGATAAACGCAACCTAGGTAAGCACATCATCACATCCAAATATGAATAGCGTGTAAGAATAGGCATAAGAGAAATATAACACTACAATGTACATTATACAGAGAAACCTGTATATAAAGACAGCTCAAAAGAGACAAGGAGAGTGGTCTGTATGTGCAGGTGGTCTTTATGTACAGGTGGTCTTTATGTGCAGGTGGTCTTTATGTACAGATTCTGTTGGTACAAGTTCAATGAGAAACAATTTTGAATGGAAATAAAATTTGTGGTCTTTCTATACAGGTGGTTGCTGAAGCAGGTTTCACTGAATTGTGTAAATCCTCTTCATACCCAACATGGTAAACCACATTCAAAATCACCAAAGCAAACCACTGCAATAGCAAGGGGTGGTGTTGTGGTGTTAAAACAAAACAACGACAACACTAAAACTGCAATCAAAATAGAACTAAAATGCATGCATTGACGCCTGCCTTTGGTTTTTTTTGATAAAAAATTAAAGCAATTAGACGATTGCATATTTTCAAATGCGCCATCCAAATTTCAAGACAATGATCCATCGCAAAAGAGCCAAAAGCGGTCTGCCGATTTAGTCAACTCCTGCTTAGAAATAGAAATAGAGAATAAACTAGTGTCTAAAACGCCTCGCTTCACTTATTTTCAAAATTTCAAGATAATTGACAATATGGAAAGGGGCAAAAAGAGATCCATGGATTGACGTCATCGCTAGCACACTGTGTAACAATTGGGGGCGGAAAACATACAGAATTAGTATTGTGACCTTAAGATTATTAAGAGTACCAGAAGAGCATTCATTCTATATCAGATACGTGTTAAAACCCTTCAGGCTCTTAGAATATGATTTTTAAAATCAATCAATAATGTTGCCAACGTCAAAGAGAAAAGTTGACCACATTACCTAAAAATAAATCCTGTCTTGAATAGGTATTAATAAAATGATTGAACCAATTCAAAATTCTTCTCCCATTTTTCGTACTTCTACTCACAGAATGTGGAAAACAAATATATTTTTGTAGGCCTACACATGTGACATTTAGCAAATGAATACAGTGATTATTTTTGTTGAGGTTTTACTTTTAAAATACATTTCCTTTGAAATCAGGCGTATTTG